>JAOWBW010001009.1:0-114416 GCA_026119855.1 Campanula takesimana
TATCTTTCCATATTACCTTGTGAATCCTTTTGGTCATAAAGATTAATTTAATCCCAATAGGTTTCACATCTTTAGGTAATGGGACAAGATCCCAAACGTTGTTATCCTTATAGATTTTAAACCTTCATTTATGACATTAATTTACTATATGAGAATTAGAACTATTAATGGTTTCATGGAAAATGAGAGACTCATCTCCCACTAAACCTAAGTGTCCTTTATTCTCGGCAATATACAATTCATAATTATCCGGATTTGCACTTTCTTCTTACTCAATTGGATCTTCCAAAGGGCACCGGTTCTATCTTATTTTGAGGTTGTTGAATTCCTTCTTATGATCAACATTTCCATGTTGTTCAATATTTATAGGGAAATCATATTTATTTTGAATTGTATGTTCTTCTTGAATGTCAAGTTCAAAACTTGATATCAATTGGAACTATGGGAAGTGGTATATAAATGGATTCCATACAAATGATTCCTCTTCCTTTTCAAATTCAAAATATTACTCCAAATTCCCACTAAATTCAACATCATTAAAAGAACCTAGCATTCTCGTTTTTCAAAACGTTCTAACTTCGGGTTGTAAAATTTATATATCCCCTAGTTCTCTCGGCTTACCCCATGAATAACTACTAATAATCTTACGTCTAACTTGCCCTTAGTAGACTTATAAAGTCTATCCTTATGCTAGACAACCCCATAAATGAATATGATTTAAGGACGAATAAGGAACGCGTCCTTAAATCATTAAGGGTTTTATATTAGTAGCCTTAGAGGGAGCTTTAATGAGAATAAAGGTTGCGGCTTTAACGTATCGCCCATAATGAGTGAGGTAAGAGAAGTATAAAACATACTTATTACCATATCCTTAAGGATTTCAATATGTCTCTATTACAATATTTATGCTAGGCGTACCCGGCTCAATGTAGAGAGAGATAATCCCACACTCTTTCAAAATAGCGAGTAAAAAGGACCTAGACGTTGTTCCTTTTAACAATCATTCCAAAGATGTATACACCATCATGAATGACCCTAATGTTCTAATAGTCTTCAAAGTTGATTTCCAACTTTGTCTTTATAAGACTTTTACAACCTCCAAACTCAATATTTTATGAAGCAAATAAATGTATCCAAACTAAGAGTTAGTCATTTTGAACATAATAACTATTGTTGACCTTTTCCATGAAGGAATAATTAATGGCCTACAAATATCCGATGCATTAGTTCATTGAGACACTTGATGCTCTCGAGAATACTATAATGTTTGTAAATTTACTTTAAGGCATTTAATGCAAAAGTAATTTCCAAATCAAGTTTTTAATTAAGATTTAAATAAGCTTAAATTTTCAATTTTCTTCTTGGAATTACCCAAATGCCATGCTTTAATAAAATATAAACTTTACTTGATAATTTGCTTTCTAGTTTTGGTTTCATTATTTAAGGGACACATTTATTGTTTTATATGTTCAAGTAAATAAAGAACACTTACAAAGTACTAGTACCAACAACTTGGAATTTAAAATTAAAAATCACATTTATAAAAGATGAACAAAATAACCTTTTTTGGTTCAATAGTGTGATAAATATCAAATTCCGTCTAAATGACGGTACAACAAATGTATTATTTATACAAATAACACTAAGCACTTTAACAATAACCAAAATTCCCGATGCCTTTCACTTCAACCGGATCCCGGCTTCCATATAGATGAATCCTTCATCTTCTCCAGGACTTCGGTATTTCAGGCAATCCTACATAGACATTCATTATGTGAGTTGTTGTAACATAATTCAACCACTATGTATATGTAGGAAATGAAACCAAATTAGCCTTTATCACAAATAATTCCAAATGACATACCTTTCTTAGCACGCCAAGCGTGATACTTAGGGCAGTCGTACTTCATGTGAGTGAGGTCCTTGCAAAAGAAGCATTCCTCTTTATGATCATGAGATGATCCCTTAAGCTTCTTTTTACTTGCAACCGCAATGTCCTTCCCTTTTCTCTTTGTCCCATGAGAAGAGGTAGATGCCAAACATGGTAGATGCCAAACATCCTCAGTCATACAAGGAATGTTTTAGCATCAACGTCCTTGGAGATACCGTCCAAAATGGTCTCCGGGACAATATTCATGATCATTAGGCTCACGCGGTTGGAGCGTTCCCACTTGTCATTATTTAAGCATCTTCTTGAGTGCTTATATCAGAAAGAGGAAACGGTTCCCTTAATGCGTGATCTATGTCCATATAGCCTAAGATCATCGTCAATTTATTTTTCCAAGTTTTAAAATTAGTCCGTTAAGCATCGGTAAAGTACTCATAGCAGTAATCACGGATGAAGCAATAAGTAAATCTGTTGGGTTTTGAGAACAAAAAAGAATGAAAACAAAAACATGAATAAGAAACTACAAAATGAAAAATGATTAATTATATCAACGAAATCCATCAATAAGACAATCAACATGACATCAAAACTAATCTTTGGATTGCGAGTTGACTCATAAATGATTGCCTTAGGTAACAAGTAATTTGAACTTATATTTTAATAAATACTTAATCTTCCTTTGGGCCGACATAAGTACCTAAGAAAATATCCTAATGTTCATTTTATTTGTTACACATGAATACTTAAGTTTAGTCAAATGTCAAGATCTTCTTTGGAAAATTCAAGTCATTCACATATTAACTTAAACATCCAACACTTTACAATTTAAGGGTTAAATAACGTAAATCACTTAGGCGACAATATTATTTAAACAATGAATAAAATTGTCAAAGCATATAATTAATCATAACTTTTTAGGTTTGAAATAATGTAGATTTTGTTCCAAGGAAAAAAAAAATAGTGCAAAACTTAGAAAAGTCCAAAACCTGTGAACAGTAACTGCTCGGCCGAGTCTTATGAAGTGCTCGCGCCGAGCACCTTAATCAGAATGTTTTGGTCAATTTGTCACATTATGCTCGGCCTCTCTAAAACAAAACGCTCGACCGAGCTGCTCGGCCGAGTCATATGATGTGCTCGTCCGAGCACCTAATCAGAAACAAATGCCTTATTTGACATACAATGCTCGACCGTGCAAAACCAAATGCTCGGCCGCGCAAGTCTTGGTCCACCGACGGGCATAACCAAAGACCCGACCGGGTATTCAAGAGAACCGGACCGAACTCGACCAAGGTCCGACGGTTTATGCCATTTTTGGCGCCTGTTCATGTGCTCGGCCGAGCAAATCCAAAGACTCGGCCGAGCAGTTCGCGCCTTTTCATATGCTCGGCCGAGCAAAACAAATGACTCGGCCGAGCACCCCATTTTCTGCACTTTCTGAATTTGTTTAATTTATTCCCAAAAGGCATGAATTGCAAGTAGATCCACATGGTATGTACTTAAAACATAAAACCATGTTATTTAGCGATAATCTTGCCTTAAAATTAATGGAATCAAGTGAGTAGATCCACATGGTATGCACGAAAACATAAAACCATGTTATGAAGGATAGTCACACTTGAACCATTTATTTTAGTTTAATGAAAAACTTTCAAACCTTTTCTGAATTTTAGATGATGATTATCAGTGCTCTATGAACGAATTAGAGTCCCTAATCAACATCAAAACTTAATGATTCAACAGGGAAAATGAATCAAAATGAAAGTATACACTTTCAAAAAAAAAAGAACTCAAACTTAAACTAAAGATGAGCGGGGCTCTGATACCAATTGTTGGAACAATTTAATCCCTGAATGCCACACTCACTTTAGAATAGGATTGAGGAAGAGATGAAGCGGAAGCGATAAAATATATATCCCTGTTGAATCCATGGATGATATAGGGAGAAATAAGATGAAGAAGAAGAAGTAGGGAATGAAGATCTTCTAAGTAATAGTGACTTCTTAATCTCTCAAGTACTTCAATAATGTGAAGAGAATTTAGGAGAGATAACAAGAATGAATAGTTGTTTCTAGGCTTGATGGAAGGGCCTTTAAATAGGAAACATTGTGTCACTTCACTTAGGGACTACACCCTTTCAAGAAGCTTAGTGATATTATATTACTCTTTTGCCCATCACAATTAGGTAATTATATATCCAGGAATTCTACACATTTTATTATCAACTATACTTATAAATTAACATTATAATCATAATTTTATAAATGGAAGTTTAAATGACTTTTGTTGCAAGCCATGTCCTTACATGACATGAGGATCAAAGAAGTATTTATTTCCTTTTCTGCAAATAATAGAATATCAAAACACTGAAGCCCTTATTTAAGATGGTCAATCACTATTTACATATTTTTATTATGACAGCTGAAATGAAGGTATATATATTCATTACACGCTGTTGAGTCAAAAATAAATACAAAATTACACCATCCGTCCCATAATTTTTATTTGATAATGTAACCCTTATTTTGGGACTTATAAAAAAACCTCAACAAATACTGTATTACTCTTTATGTCTCAAAATAAATGTCCAAATTTGCTTTTGATCAAGAGAAAATTTGTACATTCATTTTGAGACACAGGTAATCCTTATCATTGTTCAATCCATTGATCATAACCGATTATGTATCTATTTTTTTTTAAAATGGGTTTTTATTAATGATATTTGTCCTTAAGTTGCATCTAATCAGTGGCGGAGCTACCCCAATGCCAAAGAGGGGCAATTGCCCCATTGATTTTTAAAGAAAAATTTACAAGTGCAATTTTTTTTTTTTTTTAAATTTGGGAGTTTAGTGCAATTTATTGAAATTTGCCCCATTTGAAATAAAAGTAATAATGCATTAGAATTTTTTTTTTGCCCCCATTGATGAAAATACAGTTAAATTTTTTTATTGTGTAACTTTTGCCCCATTGATGAAAATTCCTGACTCCGCCACTGCATCTAATGACTTATAAATCAGCTAGCACATGTCTTTAACAGGATTCGAACGGCCTATCTCTTATTGAATGAACATTCAAAGTGAGAAATGCATGCATTGCATTGTGCAAAAATGGAGAGATAGAGACTTATACATAAGAGAGAGAAACCCTACTAAGATCGGAATATGATTTTTTCACATGGGATGAGGCTGGTAAATGTCGACTATAATACTGCTAAAAAACGCCGCACTCAAATGTTTGGTTCTTAATTTTCCTTGGAAACTTCCTTGTCATTTACTCTACCAAACACTTCACAATATTCCCATAAAAAATCAACGGCCAGATTTTAATTTATAACCCCAAAATTTTCTTAATTTGCAATCCGGTTGCTAACGTTTTAGATTTGGCAATTTAATAGCAAATGTTGCGAACATTTTTTTTTTTTTTTCCAGCTCACATATAAACCGGTGAAAGTTAACAAAATGGATGGAAGTGGATGGGAAACTTGGCACATTGAAATATTCCATTTAATAAATGAAGATTCAACACAGCGATTGGTATGAAGATACTTATATTTGTTTTTAGATAAATAGTGATTAAACTAGGTAACTCAAAAGCAAAGGTGAGAGATGGGAGAAGGAATGAAAGGGTGAAAACATTTCAGTAAAATAGAAGACTACGAGCAAAGTGGAAGAAAAGAAGAGCAGAATGGCTTTGAGACATTTGGCACGACCGTGCCAAATGGTGCAAACTGGAGGATTGAAAGTAATGCCAGAGCACGACCGTGCAAAAAGAAGGTGCACGACCGTGCCGTCCGGCAGATTTGGTCTTTCTTATTAGCTTAGGATTCTTTTCTTGGACGTCAAGTAGGGTTTTTTTTTAGGGTTTTATTTGTATCTTATATAAATCATGTGACGACCATAATTATTGTGAGTCAGGAAAATAGTTAGACAAAAATCTGTGAGATCCACAAAGAGAATCAAAAGCGTTGGTAGGCCTTGGGGTGGCGTTAAGGGGCGTTCCATAGACGACTTAGGTTATGTCTAGGGGCTGTATGGGTGGTGTGTGTTTACATAGAGAGAGTGATGATTCCTGAGAGAGATCATGGACTTTGATTGTAATTACACAGATTATGAAATTAGTGAATATCATGACTTGCTGCCTCCAAATGTAGTCCGTTCGTCGGATAAACTGGGTGAACAAATTTTGCGTTCATGTCTTTTATTGCTTTCATATGGATGTCGTTCTCTTCTTTACACACTTGGTATGAGACGAGTACTGCTCGTAGACCACAATTCCACAACAGTTTGAGCCAATAGATTATGAATCGAGGGAGGGCTTTTTACGGGTAGTCGGTAGTTTCCAAATTTTGTATATACTCTATTCCTTATATTTACATGGGATGGTTTCAATTTACTAACACAACCTTCAGATTTTGGAGTTAAAATTATCTTAATAGAAGCTCAGGGATGAAAAGGAATATTTTAGAATTTTGAGGGTGGACACTAAGTACCAGATTGCCAAATCTGAAACATTGACAACCTGATTGCAAATGGGTAGAAGTTTAGGGTTAATAAATTACAACTTGCCCAAAATCAACACCCAATTTAAAATATTACACTTATTTATACACAACCACAAACCTTCACCATACCATCTTTCTTGATCAAAAAATCATTCTCTTCATTGTGTGAAATACTCACCAACTTCACACAGTCAAAAAATGGGTCGTGCCCCTGAAGAGCCACAACCTCCTCAAGATCAATACAATCACAACTACGATCAAGCTCAAGAAACTCAACCGGATACTTACTACGCCGCCGCCGGAGATGATCAGCCGGAGGTAACAAACTACCATTACGACCCGGAAAACACTCCACCACCACCACCACAACGAGCACCACCACCACCACCACAGCCTGTTCAGTTCCCACCACCAAGCCCACCACCCCAACCACAAGCCTACCCTCCACAACAAGGGCAGTCTCAGTCTCAGCCTCAAGCCTACCCTCCATCATACGGGCAGCAACCTGGGAAGCCACAAGCTTTCCTCCACAACAAGGGCAGCCACAAGCCTTCCCTCCACAGCAATACGGGCAGCCACAAGCTTTCCCTCCACAGCAATACGGGCAGCCACAAGCCTTCCCTCCACAACAATACGGGCAGCCGCAAGGGTATATGCCTGCTAAGGCTAATATGGGGTATGATCAGGGGCAAGGTACTCCTAATTATAAACCTGCTACACCTACTGGGTTCCCTTTGCAACAGCCAGTTGGGACGAATGCTTGGAACAGTGACTTATTTGATTGCATGGACGATCCCGAAAATGGTATATATATACTATCTCTTTCCATCTAAGTTTTTGTTTGAATATATATACTCCCTCCGTCCGAGAAAGCTTGTGTTCTTATTTCAACACAAATTATTCCCGATCAAACATAGATAGATGTCGATTTAATCATTATAGTAAATTTTAAAAATTATACAGTAATTGACAAATGTTTAAGTCGCTTAGTAATAATAATTTTTAAAATTTCATTGTGATCATTAGATTGACAAAAATGTATGGTCAAAGTTAACGTGAGTAAACCGTAAAACGTTAAATGTGACAAACTTTTCGGACACTCGTGCGATTTTGCTAATATGCATATGAAATGGAGTTAAATCATTCACACAAATATTAATCAAATAGACTGTGTGTTACAAACTGTTCTTATTTCGTCGGGACAAAAACTTGTGTGAGACGGTCTCACGCGTGAGACGGGTCTTGTTGAGAGAATAAATGGTTTGTCCCCCTATGGGCAGGGCGTCGTCGAAATCCGTCTCACGTGTGTAAGACCGTCTCACACAAGACTTCCTCTTTGGTCAGTCAGTCAATCGGTTTCATTGCATTTTCTTTTATCCGGCCATTTCAAGATATAGCAATTGTTGAGATATTTCTAGTATAAACATAAAATTTTTGGTCAATTTAGTTATACTTGACCAATAATTAAATAAAAAATAATTATCATAATGAAAATTTAAAAATAGTAATTTAATTTATTATTAACCGTGATACAATTACAATTTTTAAATTTTTATTAGTATCATTATTTTTCTTCAAATGATTGGTTAAATTATAATTTAGTTGACCGAAAATCCTATTTCGAGTGAGAAGGGGGAAATATCTTCATATTTGTAGATTAATTTATTTTCCTTCTGTAGCGTGACAAATATAGCAACTAAGACGATATACGAGTACGGCTTGTTTTAGGTAGCAATGACAAACTAATTTAGGAAATTGTATGACACAATGAAGGGATTATAAGGGTTGCTTAAATTTAGTTTCATTTATGTATTCTGTATGAGTCAGTCTTATGAAAAACATGTTTTACACTAAGTTATGTGTAAAACTTGTTTTACATTAAGGGATGAAAACAAGTTTTACACTAAAACGAGTGTAAAAAAGTTTTTCTCTAGATTTCACATTCTATATTGACTTTTTTTTCCCCTTCAATCTCAAACTAATTCACAAATATATATTCAAATAATTATTCAGCAATTAGAAAAAAAATTAAAACTATCCATCTTATTAGATTTTTTTTTTAATCCAATTAGTTAAGTCTTTAACATTATTAAAATTATCATGTTATGCATTTCAATGCATCTACTCAAGTGGACAAGAAAAATTAGCTAAAGCTATTTTCAATTAGTTGCAAAAAGTCAAGCCCTTGTATTATACTACAAAACAGCAAGTCAAATGACTTGTCTGCCTTGTTGTTATTTAATACTCTATAGTACTTAATTTCATTTAGGTCCAAAGCTTATCAGATTAAAATTTAATACCAGCTGTGATTTTTTTTTTCTGACAAAAAAAAAAGAAAAAGAAAAAGAAAAAAAAACCTGATTTTTTGGGGTAATGAATGAAATAATTTAATGTGAACCAAGAAAATTGAAAATTTTGTGTTGTAGATCTTTAGAATGGTGATGGAATTTGGAGATTGCAAAAATAATCTCTAATTGTCCTCGGCGCGATTTTCTCATTCAATAAATGCTACAGTTTTTTTTTAGTCCGTCTCAAAATAACGGTATATATTTAACAAAATTAGTATTTTTGCAGCTCTTATTACGGCATGTTTTCCTTGCGTTACATATGGGCAAATTGCAGAGATCGTTGACAATGGCCAATCATGTAAGCACTTCAATTACTCTCTACTATTTTCTTTACATGTACAATTATTATTTTAGGATTATTTTTCCGGGAAAAACACTAATTAAATCTAAATTATTTATATTTATAGCGTGTGCGACAAGTGGATTTATCTATGGAGCAATTGCGTTCATAATCGCATGCCCTTGCATTATTTCATGCGCGGTCCGAACTAAAATCAGGAATCGCTATGGACTCGTTGAGTCACCCGCACCCGACTGGATAACTCATTGCTTTTGTGAGTGGTGTGCTCTTTGTCAAGAATATCGCGAACTTAATTCCCGAGGCTTGGATCCTGCTATAGGTATGCTTTTCATACAAGTTACGACTAAATTATGTATCACTAACTAACGAACCAGATGCTTGTACTTGTTTTCATGACGTCTGTTAGTACTAATAAATGCAAATCCGTTAAATCACTACTGATACTGAAAAATGCATTTTTCCCGAATAGGAGGGGGTCAAATTCATAATATTAATTAGTTTTTTGGTAAAATATCACATTTTTATAAGATTATTAGGAAGTGTAAGTTGACATTTTCAAAACTAAGAGGTTGATAAGTTGATTAAATTGATGAGTTGACATTTGTGCATGATAAGATAAATAAATTGATGAGTTGACTTTTTGGTGTATGATAATAGGATAGCAAGGAAATGTGATGAAGCAACAGAACTTACAGATGCAGCAGCAAGCTACCATGGCTTGGCTCCCCCTATGAACCAAACTATGATGTGATGATGATCAGCAACTACGTACTTAATTATCTACACATTTTCAATTTAAAATTGTAATTGTGCATACTTAAATATGTTTCTGTAATTTATCGTGTTCTTGGTTTCTTAGTTTTCTTTTAAATTATTCAACTTGTTTTGTCTTGGTTTTTCTGTATTACCAATCATTTTAGGGTGTGAAATTAAACTATTTAGTTTATCGTATTATATTCCTTGTATTTTTGAAAGAAGTTAAATCTTCGTTAATTTGTTCATCAAACTAAAAGTCCCTTAAATAGGGAGTACAAGGTTACAAGGAAAGAAAGAATTCTAAACTATCCCAAAGTCTACATCCCAAAGTCTGCTAGTGCAGGAAGGATTCTAATACGCCCCCTCAAGTTGGAGGGTGGGCATCAATAACGCCCAACTTGTCGAGAAGGTATTCCAGCTGAGGTCGTGGTAACGCTTTAGTTAACAGGTCTGCAAGCTGGTCTTTAGAAGGGATGTGCTGAGTTAGCAAAGTTCCTGACTGAATGTGCTCCCGCACAAGGTGACAATCGATCTCGATGTGCTTTGTACGCTCGTGAAAAACTGGATTTGCTGCAATATACAACGCTGAACGACTATCACAGTAAAGATGCGCAGGTTGGGCAGGTACTGTTAGAAATCTTAGCAAACCTTGGAGCCACACAAGCTCACTTGTGATGTTGGCCATGGCACGATATTCCGCCTCTGCGGATGAACGGGAAACAACCGATTGTTTCTTTGATTTCCAGGAAACAAGTGAATCCCCAAGCTTGACTATGTACCCTGTGACTGAACGCCGAGTGGTTGGGCAGGCCGCCCAATCAGAATCGCAAAAAGCATGTAATCGCAGATCGAAGTTTTGGCTAGAAAAAAATAGACCGCGACCGGGATTTCCTTTTATGAATTTTACCACTCCAAGCGATGCATTCCAGTGCGGTTGCCGTGGTGCTTGCATGAACTGGCTCAAAACGTTTACCGCATAGGTGATGTCTGGACGTGTAACGGTGAGATATAGAAGACGTCCGACTAACCTCCTGTACTGTCCCGAATCTGGTAATAAACTTCCTATTTCAGCATTTAGCCCGTGGTGCTTTTCCATGGGTGTGATCGACTGGCGACACCCTGTAAGCCCACACTCGCACAATATGTCTAGGGCATATTTTCGCTGACATAAATAAAGGCCGCGTGCGGAGCGAGCAACTTCCAAGCCCAAGAAATATTTCAAAGGACCTAAGTCTTTGATCCGAAAATGAGAGTCAAGATAAGACTTGATGTCCTGAAGTCGTTTGAGATTTTTCCTGTTAAAATGATATCATCGACATAAACAAGAAGAGCAATAATATCCGAGCCACGAAAATAAATGAATAGAGAGTGTTCATTAGAGGAGTGTTCAAAGCCAAAATTGATCAATGTAGCGCTGAGCTTGGCAAACCAATTTCTCCCAGCCTGCCGCAAACCGTACAAAGATTTCTTGAGTAAACAAAACTGTGATGGATCTGGTGGTGGAAATCCTGGTGGTGGTTCCATATAAATTTCCTCAACTAACTCACCATGCAAGTATGCATTGTTTACATCAAGTTGATGGAGAATCCAGCCTTTTGCAACTGCTAATGCCAAAAGAACACGTACCGTCGTCATTTTTGCCACAGGTGCGAAAGTCTCGGTGAAATCCTCCCCCTCAACCTGCGAAAATCCTTTAGCGACTAACCGGGCTTTGTAGCGCTCGACAGTACCATCTGCGCGGTATTTAATTCGATAGATCCATTTGCACTTGACGGGTTTTTTGCCGGGGGGAATTGAAGAATAAACCCATGTTTTGTTCTCACGTAAAGCATCAATCTCAAGTGCCATTGCTTTGCGCCATTGTGGATCCTGATTGGCCTCAGTAAAACTCGTGGGTTCGATGTGTGTATTAACTGCAGCCAAGAGGGCTCTATGCGATGGGGAGAAATTAGAGTATGATATATAGTTGTCTAAGGGGTAGAGCATACCTGAAGAGCTTGATGGCAGTGGGTTGGATGCGGTGATAGGCATGACATGGCACACATAGTCTCGAAGGCGCACAGAGGGATGAGTTTCACGCTGGGAACGACGAGGAGCAGGGGCAGGAGGAGGTGATCTTGGTGGTGATTCAAGAATTTCTGGTTCATGATCATTGTTGCTGCCATACGATTCTGGATCGTGTGATATGGGAAGTGCTGGGTTTGATGATGGAATATTTTCATCATCGCTTGGCAAAATATGGGGGGCTGAAGGTAATGCTGTAGGTGTGGTTATTGCTGGTGTATCAAAAGGAAAGACATCCTCGACAAAACGCACATCTCGTGAAACAAAAAAAAAAATTGTTTTGTGATATCGTATACTTTCCAACCACGTTGTCCATTGGGATAACCGAGAAAAATACATTTCGAGGAGCGTGGATCAAATTTGTCGCGCCTTGGCTCGTGGTTATGTGCGTAACAAAGACAACCGAAAACACGAATGTGTGTGTAAGAAGGAGGACGTTTATGGAGAACCTCAAATGGAGTTTGGCCGTTCAAGATTTTACTAGGGGTTCTGTTGATGAGATATCCGGCAGTAAGAATGCACTCTCCCCAAAAACGGATAGGTAATGAGGCAGTGAAGCGCAAAGCACGGGCAACATTCAATATATGTCTATTTTTGCGCTCCACGCGTCCGTTTTGTTGAGGTGTGCCAACGCATGATGTCTCATAGGTGATGCCGGAGTCATCAAAAATGTCACGCAGACTAGTGAATTCTGTCCCTTTGTCACTACGAATGCGTTTCACTTGGGTGGTGTACTGGGTTGCAACCATTTTGAAAAAAATTACGAAAACTTGGCGTGTATCATTTTTATCTCGCAACAAGAAGACCCAAATGGCTCTAGAAAAATCATCAACCATACATAAAAAATAATGTGCTCCAGTTGAGGTGGGTGTGTGGTATTTGCCCCATAAATCGCAATGTAATAATTCAAAAGGAGCTGATGCTTTATTAGAACTTGGAGTAAAAGGAAAACGAGTGTCTTTAGCTCTATGACAAACATCACAATTTACTAAAGAACGGCTACTTGATGGAAAACCAAAAAAGGTAGAATTTACTAATGTTGACGGTGCTGGATGACCCAATCTACGATGCCAAAGCTCGCTCGAACTTGCTTCTTTAACAATGCTGACTGTGCCAACTTCATGTGCCATGCCCGCCAAGTGATATAATCCATCCCGCAACTCACCCATACCAATCATTCTCCTCAGTGTTATGTCCTGTATGAAACAATACTTTTTAGTACAAACTATAACACAATGCAAGTCTTTTGTAAGCTTTGAAATTGAGATCAAATTGCATGTGAATGACGGTATATATAGAACATTATTGAGAGAGAGATCATTATTTATATGGCTAAGACCGTCTTGATATACGGTGGCTTCCTGGCCATTGGGTAGTCCAATATGCATTGGTCTCATGAGATTACGCAGTTCCGTGATGGCTGAGGTTATTGAGGCAATATGGTGGGTTGCGCCACTGTCTAAAACCCATGATATAATGTCAGTCTTACCATTGGTGTTATTCGGGACATGTTTGACATCTTTCAAAATTTGGGCGACGTCGGCAGCTAGCTCTCGGAGACTATTGGGATCAAGTTGGCCTGCATGGTAAACTGTTGTTAGTGCAGAGCCAGCTGAGGTTTTGTCTCCAGCCTCAGAAAAATTGCTGGAAGTAGTGGAACCCTGCTGCTGTTGCTGTTGTCGACCGCGACCTTGGCCTCTACCACTACCAGATCTGCGACCTTGACGGCCTCCACCGCGTCCTTGATTGCTGCCTTGAGGAGCAACTGATGATCCGCGTCCAGGTAGTCCATGTAGCAGCCAACAAGTGTTGCGCGTATGATTGGATTGGTTGCAATAGTCACAGTGGCGAGGGGCGACTGACTGTGCGACAAAGGCAGCACCCTCTATCGGTGGTGCGGCGACCGCTGAGACAGATAGATGTTGCTCCTCACGCAAGGAGTGAGCAAAAACCTTATCGAGCTTTGGCAAGGGTTCCATGTTCAAAATTTGACTGCGCATGGTGCTGAATTGAGGATTTAATCCCATGAGAAATTGGTAAATTTTATCATGGTCACGTCGTTCGAGGAATTCTTTCACAGAATCTTCACAACTGCAAGAGGGAGGGGTAAGGTATTGATCTTCCTCTTCCCATAAGGTTTCCATCTTACTAAAGTAATCGGTGACAGACAAACTACCTTGCTTGAGGTCCTGAAGGTCCTTCCGAATTTGGTAGATACGTGGACCGGTTTCTTGGGCGAAACGAGTGCGAAGAATTAATACTTGTTTCTGGGGAGTACCTGCATGGATGAGCATATTGCGAAAACGGGCTTCAACCGAGGCCATAATCCATCCTTTCACAAAGGAAACGCAGCGGTCCCAAGCCTCGGAAAGAAACTTGTCTGCAGGTTTGGGTATGGTTCCCTTGAAAAAACCATGTTTGTTTTTGGCAACAAGGCAATTTTCGAGAACGATCAACCATGAATTGAAGTTGTCGCCATCAAAAAGAATCGGGGTGATGGCAGTGCTGGGATTGTCCGAACTAGATATGTAATATGGGGAGGTGACTTCAATGGTTGTGGATTGGGTTGAAGGTTCAGGAGCCATTGTAAAACAAGAGGTAGAAACAGCAAAGTGCTAAAGGCAGCAAGTTGCTGGAGATCGAAAAAGAAAAAAAAAAAAAACGAAACTATGGATCGTTTTAGCCTGATACCATGAAAGAAGTTAAATCTTCGTTAATTTGTTCATCAAACTAAAAGTCCCTTAAATAGGGAGTACAAGGTTACCAGGAAAGAAAGATTTCTAAACTATCCCAAAGTCTACATCCCAAAGTCTGCTAGTGCAGGAAGGATTCTAATAATTTTATTATCAGAGAAATGCAAATCTATTATGTTTTTGAATAAACTGTTGGTAACTGGTAAGTTGAGTTGACTTTCCTTGATTGATAGGTTTGCTTATATACATTTAAGTTGCAAAAATACAGAAAAATGGAAATTCATTTATATAGGGAGGAACCGAGGAAGTAAGCAAACTCAGAGACAGAAAATCCAATTAAAGATAATAATAATATAGTTAAGGGGGGCCACATTTGTTCAATTTTTCATAGTACTTGTAAAGTACAAGCTATTAAAACAAACTTTTAAAAAAGTTTTGCATGTAGGGTAAATATAAATTCACAAAAAGGTTCACGAAATTTGGCTCACAAAATGAGGTGTCATGATTTTTATTGGTGCTTTCAATTAGAATGTGCCGGGTCCACAGCCGATACAACCAATAAAATATCGTCATCTCATTTTGCATCCATCATTTTGTAAACTTCTTTTGTGCCCATAGCATTGCCCTTGCATGTAAGCTCAAAAAAAAAATAAAAAAAATTGCAGGTCAAATGCTACACTTTATAATGATTATAAGGAGTAAGCAGCAAGGAACTAGAGTAAATTATGAATCTAGTACAACAATGAATAGCAATGCTGTTGGAGTGGAGACTAGCGATCAAAGATGAGGGAAGAAAATCGGGACAACACTGATATGCGGCCCGCCCAGTGATGGATCGTATTTTGTACTATTTTATCTCCATATTTTCGGACGTATATTATTTATTTTGATGTAATTTAGACTAGTTGGGAGTAGATTTTGAGTATAATTTGTATTGTTATGATTGTGGGAAAACATTGTATTTTGAGATACTTTTTAGAGATTTTATGATGTTCCGCAAAGTTATGAATGCTCGAAGTCAAGTCAACAAGTCAAATGAAGATCAACAAGTCAACTGGAAGTCAACTGAAGGTCAATATGCAGCAAACAGAAGTTTCAGGGATTAAGCTGCAAGCATCTGAAATCTGGGGACTATTCTGTAATTTGTGAAGGTTCCAGGGGCCAAACTGTCAATATTTGAAACATCAGGGACCTTAATGGAAAATCTGGATATCAAGCCGCATGAATCCACGCCAGATATGGTTTTCACGTCTATTCCTTTTATTGTCCTACTTTTTAGGATTTTGAATTACTTTCCTTTTTATTTTTTTAGTATAAAGAGGAGACTTGATTTTTATTAAGGGGTATGCATTATTTTAGGTTTTATTCAAGTTTCAAGTTGTAAACAAGATTTGGGAGATTATTCATCATCAAGCTTTTATCCAGGTTTATGATTTTTAATTATATTCTTGTGTTTATTGCTATGTCGATGAGTAGCTAATTTCTTTATTCATGGATTGGGAGTAATAACTATCAAATCTCTTTGCTAACTTGGGCTTAATCAAATATTAATCTTGTTCTTGTTCATAAGAATAGAACGTAATTAATTTAAGGATTTCATTAATATGACTTGATATTCTTGATCTTTAAATCATCTTGGTTTAGATTGTTTCACTAGCGTGGATAATTTATATATTGAATCATATTCTTATGATTAGATTTATTGAGGACTTCGCGGAAATCAAAAGAATTTAAGATCAAGTGTTCTTAAGAACTTAATAAATTGTTTTTGTGTGTTGTTGACCTAGCGGAATATTTCACATAGAGATAATAATAGGGTTGCAATCCGGTGACCAGACCGTCCCAACTCTTAAATAAGTGAACGATTTCTTGAACAAGTTTAATAATCTTTTTAATAAAATAGCATAGAGAGGAGATAGTTGTGAACCCCAATCTGTGAATCTTCGTAATCTTGAATTAAATCCTTGTTTGCTTAGTGGTCTTTAATTTAGTAATTTATTTTCATTGTTTAGTAGTTAATTTAGGTTAATCAAAATCAATCAAAAAACCCCCTTTGGTTCGTTTGCACTAATTAAATTCACTTGTCTTTCCAACAAGTCTCTGTGGGATCGACCCTCGCTTTCGCGCGTTACTACTACGGTAACTAGTGCGCTTGCTAGGTATTTTATTACTTGGAATTTTATCCATCAAGTTTTTGGCGCCGCTGCCGGGACTTGTTTTGATTTACAAGTTAATTTAATCGGTGTATGTTTGGTAGACGTTCATTGAACCCCGAGTTGGTTCCTTTGGACGATAATATCGATAGACTTGACAGGGGCATTCCCCCTATTTCTGAGTCTGAGTCTGAAGCTTCTGTCACCGAGACAGAGGTATTTTTAAGTGATTTTGAAACTTCTTCCACCGGGGGAGAAGAAATTGAAGTTGTAATGGCTAATCCCTTAATGAAAGAATATGCTAGGCCTAAGGTTGACACATCGGTGTCATGTATTGTCCTGACTGAGGCTGCTAAATCTTATGAGGCGAAGGGGCATTACTTCAGTCAGTTGCCCAAGTTTCAGGGTCTTCCTGCTGAAGACTCTTTGAACTTCTTGAGAGAGTACATGATGATCATATCAGGATTCCCTGTAAAAGAGGGGGTTACTGATGAACAATTAAGACTTAAGTATTTTCCTTTCTCTCTTCAAGGGGCAGCTAAAACTTGGCTTATGTTACTTCCTGCGAGGAGTATCACTACATGGGATGGGTTGCATGATGCATTCTTAAAGAAATTTTTCCCGCATGCCACTTTGGCCACATTTAGACAGAAAATCATAGGGTTTACTCAAGAGGTAGGTGAGCCATTTCATGAGGCTTGGGATAGGTTCAAAATGTTGCAAGTGCAGTGCCCCCATCATGCTTTTCCTGAGGCCTTATTACATCAAACATTTTATGGTGGGTTAACTGTAGCAGACCAAGCTATGGTCGACAATGCAGCAGGCGGCTTTCTAGGAGCCAAAACTGTGGACCAAACCCAAGAATTATTTGAGATGTAGGGGGCCAATTCGCAAGAAAAAGGTTCTAGAGGGAAACCTAGGGGAGTGCATGAGTTGAGTGGTATGGATGAGTTCGCTAGGCAGGTGTCTTTGTTAAACCAAAACATGGCTAAAATGAATTCTAATATGTCTTCCTCAAGTGCTAATGTGGTATCTGATTTCTGTGCTAATTGTGGATCTAACACTCATGCTACTAATGGTTGTCCAGTTGTTGCACAGTTTGATTCTGAACAGGTAAATGCGATGCAAGGGTATCCCCCAAGGCAAAATCAAGGTGGTATGTATTCTAATACTTATAATCCAGATTGGAAAAACCACCCCAATTTTTCTTGGAGGGGTAACCCAGGAATTCAGTACCAGCAGCAGAAACCTCTATATCCTCCTCCCCCACAAGGGAATCCAGAACAGCAGCCTAAGCAATCACTGGAGGATATGATGAGGACCATGATGCAAGAGCAGCAACAAATGAAGATGATGATGGAGCAGCGTGAAAAGCAGCAGGATGCTGTCAACAAAAGCTGGAGACCCAGATTGGTCAACTAGCTGTGGGTCAGCAAGGGCATAAACCAGGAACCTTCCCTAGTCAAGGGGAGCAAGCCAAGGCCATTATGACTCTGAGAAATGGCAAACAGGTAAGCAATGAGGTATGTCCTAACTCTCCTTCTGAAACTGTTGAACCACCCGTTGTTGAGGATGTTGTTGGTAAGAGTACTAAGGGCATGGGGGAAATTCCTGTGACTGATTCTTCCACCCCCAAGCCATATGTACCTCCTGTACCGTTTCCTGGTAGATTCATGAGAAGTAAGCTGGATAAGCAAATGTCTGATTTATATGACATGTTTTCAAAAGTAAACATTAATCTCCCTTTGTTAAATGTCATTAAAAATATCCCAGCTTATGCAAAGTTTTTCAAAGAACTTAACTCCAGGAAACCCAAGTATGGGAATGATGAGAAGTTGATTATGGGAGAAAGTGCTAGTGCTGTGGTACAACAGAACCTCCCACCTAAATTGAAGGACCCCGGAAGTTTTAACATTTCTATATCTATGGGGGATTCTAAAAAGGTGAAGGCAATGTTAGATCTCGGTGCTAGCATTAATTTGTTACCTCATCATTTGTATCTTGAGTTGGGTTTACCTGAGCTAAAACCCACCACAATGACCTTGCAATTGGCTGACCGTTCAATCAAGAGGCCATTGGGAATTGTGGAGGATGTTTTGGTGCAGGTAGCCAATTTGATTATCCCTGTGGATTTTGTTGTGCTTGAGACTGTGAATGGTGTTGGGAATAGTCAGGATTCTCCCATATTGCTTGGGCGTCCATTTATGGCTACTACTAACACCATTATTAATGTGGGTGAGGGGACTCTATCTATGTGTGTGGCTAATGAGAAAATAGAAATATCTGTGTTTGATGTCATGCAACGTCCCTTAGATGATGAGTCTTGTAACTGTGTGGATATTATTGAGGATTGTGTGAGTGAAGTTCTGTGGCATGAGAGAGACTGTGAGGAGTTAGAGTCTTTGTTGTCAACTGGCGGTGAGAAACTTAGGGATAATGCGGATGTTCAACTAATGGCTGTGGAAAAGGCCGACGAACACCATCCTAGTGATGGCCCGTTTCACCCCCTAGGCCACTTCAATGAGAAGTCGGCGCCTTCTATTGTAGCCCCTCCAGCTCTTGAGCTGAAAGCCCTTCCTTCCAATCTAAAGTATGTTTTTCTTGGGGAGGGTGAGACTTTGCCCGTGATAATTGCCTCAGATTTGACCATAGAACAAGAGGCCAAGTTGATCAAAGTGCTTTGTGAGCACAAGCAGGCCATAGGGTGGACCTTAGCAGATATTAAGGGTATAAGCCCCTCCATGTGCATGCACAAGATTAATCTCATAGATGGTGCTAAGCCTTCTAGAGAGAGACAAAGGAGGTTAAATCCTCACATGGAAGAGGCGGTCAGGAAAGAGGTCCTAAAATTGTTGGATGCAGGCATTATCTATGCCGTTGCTGATAGTGAGTGGGTGAGCCCGGTTCAAGTTGTTCCAAAGAAATCGGGCTACACGGTCACCACTAATGAAAAAGGAGAAGAAGTGCCAAAAAGGGAAGTGACTGGTCTGAGAATGTGCATAGATTTGCGCAAACTGAATGCTGCAACAAAGAAAGATCACTTCCCTTTGCCCTTTATTGATCAGATTCTTGAGAGGTTAGCTGGACATGAGTATTATTGTTTCTTGGACGGTTTTTCGGGGTATAACCAAATCCCCATTGCACCAGAGGACCAAGCCAAGACCACTTTTACTTGTCCTTTTGGCACATTCGCATTTAGGAGGATGCCCTTTGGGCTTTGTAATGCACCTGCGACCTTTCAAAGGTGTATGACATCCATCTTCTCTGATTTGATTGAGCGATGTGTCGAAGTCTTCATGGATGACTTCTCGGTATTTGGGGACAGTTTTGATGGGTGCTTAGAGAATTTGACAATGGTTTTAAATCATTGTTGTGAGACAAATCTGACCCTTAGTTGGGAAAAATGTCATTTTCTCGTAAGGCATGGCATTGTGTTAGGACACTTGGTGTCAAACAAGGGGATCGAGGTAGACAAGGCTAAAATCGATGTGATTTCAAAATTGCCTCCCCCTGTGTCGGTTAAGGGTGTGCGAAGTTTTCTAGGCCATGCAGGTTTTTATAGGCGTTTCATAAAAGACTTTTCAAAAATTTGTAAGCCTTTATGTAACCTGCTGGCTAAGGACACCGAGTTCATCTTTGATCAAGAGTGTTTAGAGGCCTTCAATCTGCTGAAGGAGAAGTTAACGTGTGCCCCTATTCTATCCAGCCCCAATTGGTCTCTACCATTCGAGATCATGTGTGATGCATCAGATTTTGCAATTGGGGCTGTGCTGGGGCAAAGAGTGGATAAATTGCCTTACGTGATTCATTACGCAAGTAGAACCTTAAATGATGCACAACTGAATTATACTACCACTGAAAAAGAATTTTTAGCAGTTGTGTTTGCTCTTGAAAAATTTCGTTCTTACTTGCTTGGGTCTAAGGTGATTATCTACTCTGATCATGCTGCACTTAAATATTTGCTGAATAAAAAGGATGCGAAACCTAGACTTCTTAGGTGGATGCTCCTACTGCAGGAATTTGACATAGAAATAAAGGACAAAAAGGGGACCGAAAATGTAGTGGCTGATCACTTATCTAGGCTAGAGAACTTTACTTTTACTAATGTGATAGATGGTGCGATTCCGGTTAATGAAGATTTTCCGGATGAGCAACTTTTTGCGTTACATGTTCATGAGCCTTGGTATGCGGATCTTGTGAATTTTCTTGTTTCTAATATTATGCCACCTAACTTCACTTACGATCAAAAACGAAAGTTTAGATCGGATGTGAAGCATTACATTTGGGATGACCCTTATCTGTGGAAAGTTTGCCCGGACAAGATAATTAGGAGATGCATTCCGGAGCATGAGCAAGCTAGTGTGTTGAGATTTTGCCACGAACTCCAATGTGGGGGTCACTTTAGTGGGCAAAAGACCGCTAGAAAAGTATTGCAAGCGGGTCTATATTGGCCCACTTTATTTAAAGATGCTCATGATTTTTGTGTGAGGTGTGATAGATGCCAAAGGACTGGCAATATAGGAAAGAGAGATGAAATGCCCTTACAACATAATTTAATTGTTGATATTTTTGATGTGTGGGGTATTGATTTTATGGGACCTTTTCCCCCTTCCCAAGGCTACTTGTACATTCTTGTTGCTGTAGATTATGTGTCTAAATGGGTGGAAGCAATTCCTACCCGGACTAATGATGCTAATATTGTTTGCAAGTTTGTGCGTGAAAATATCTTTGGCAGGTATGGAGTGCCGCGCGTCATTATCAGTGACCAAGGGACGCACTTCACAAACAGAATGTTCAATCAAGTGCTCAAAAGATATGGGGTGGGTCACAAGTTGGCTACGGCTTATCACCCTCAAACATCGGGCCAAGTGGAGGTGAGCAATCGCCAAATCAAGGCGGTGCTTGAGAAAACGGTGCGTCCAAATCGGAAGGACTGGGCTGACAAATTGTGTGATGCACTGTGGGCTTATCGGATTGCATACAAAACCCCCATTGGAATGAGCCCGTACCGGATTGTGTATGGAAAAGAGTGTCATCTGCCAGTGGAACTAGAGCACAAAGCATATTGGGCAACCAAGCAGCTAAACATGGAGTTGACTTTAGCAGGGGAGAAAAGACTGCTTGACTTGGATGAGCTTGCAGAGATGAGGCAGGATAGTTATGAGAGTGCAAAGTTATACAAAGAGAGGACAAAAAGATATCATGATAAAAACCTTAAACCCAAGTTTCTCAAACCGGGTATGAAGGTCCTTCTCTTTAACTCTCGCCTCAAACTTTTTCCCGGAAAACTGCGTTCAAGGTGGACGGGTCCTTATGAATTGGTTCGAGTGTTTCCCCATGGAGCTGTAGAGCTTAGAGATTTGAAAGATGGGACAACATTTAAAGTGAATGGACACCGAGTGAAGCCTTATCATGAGGGGCTGTCTATTTTGGAAGACATCAATGAAATTGATGTAATTGAGTTGACAGACCCGGAGGGAGCCACTTAATATTTATGTGGCATTATGTCGAGCCAAAGACTTAAAACAAAGGCGCTTGTTGGGAGGCAACCCAACCAGGTATCATTTTTATTGCTTTTTGTTTTTCCTTTCAGTTTATCATCATTTTTGAATTGGGAGTGTGTTGTTCTTCAATGCCATGAGGACATAGCATGTTCTACGTTTGGGGGTGGTGGTATTCATAAAAAAAAAAAAAAAAATTAATTTTGCTTTTGTGTCTTTTATTTCTGGGTCGGTTCGAACTACGGTGACCTGAGCTCCTTATTGTCTTAGGGAGAACGTAGGCAACGGAAGTGCGGTCAAAAGTTTAGTCTGTGTCATCCTTTTTGGATCTCTCCGAGTTTGTGGGTTTATAGGGGAGTGTAAATAGTGTCACCCTCCAAAAAGATTTTATTTTTATTGAGTAATTTTATTTTATTTCATAAAGGATTTTATGCTTGTGGTGTTTGTTTATGGTGATGTGCAGAAATCGATACCCAACTAAGGGGGTGAAAGAGCTAAGGCATGGAGGAGCATTTGATTTGAAAAAAAAAAAAAAAAAAAAAAAAAAAAATTGCACAAAGTGACCAAATTACAAGGTGTACACTTTATGTGTACACATGATTTACAGACAATTTGATCCGTGTGAGTTGTGGAGAAGGTGAGCACACGAGGTGGGCACTCAAAATTCAAAGACAAAAAGGAGCATATGCATGGGGTGTGCACTCGAAGTGGACACTCAAAATACAGTCAGTTGGTGGGAGTAAATCGTTTGTCAAAGTTTACACTCAAGGTGCGCACGGGGAAAAAAAAAAAAAAAAAAAAAAAACTAGTATAAGACTTCCAAATTGGTTTGACCAAAAGCCCTAAATCGAAGAATCCCAGTTCTCCTTTACGGTTCGTCTCTCTCTCTTCCTCCGTTCTCCCTCGTCGCCGGCCACAATCACCGTAGCCCCACTGCCAAGGATTCCATTGCCGATTGAAAGCCTCCATCCCCGGCCAGTGAACAACGTCGTCGGCCCTTCTCTCTCTCAATTCCGCCCGGCACCTTCACATTAGTCCCTCTGCAATCCCTCAAGTCGGTCGTGTGTTCTTGCACCGGTGAAGCTCTCCGGTCATCATCTTCAAGTTTTCCGGTTGCACTGCAACAACACGATCCTGTTTGGCTATAACCCCTCCGATCACTGGCCTTGTTCAATATCTGTCCGAAGCTTTAATTTTTTGATGTTCAGTCCTTCATAATTGCACTTCCTATTGATCAACTCCGAGCATAAATTTCAAATAGAGAGGTGGGATTTTGGAAGTCTTGAAATTGTGTGGAGTGGTGATTATTGTGCATTGTTGCAGCAAATAGTAGTCTGTTAGTATCTTAGTTATTTGGGAATTTGATGTGTGATATTGTTATGGCACCAAAGAAAACCCCTGCCTCTAAACGAGCTAAGAAGAACCCAAGTAATGAAGGTGAGAAAACAGTCGTACTTGATAGCACCAAGTTTTGTGATGTTGAGGCTCAAAAATATTACGAAGATAACATGAGCAGAGGAATGAATGTTGAGCGTGGGTTTGATTTCAAAAGCTTCGAGTTCACTGAGAATTTTCAAAACCGTTGTTGGGTGAATATATGCGAAAGACCCCCGGATGCAGCAGCTCCGATAGTGAGGGAATTCTATGCCAATGCCCGCAGCTTACCGGGAGCTTCAAAGTCATGGGTTAGGGGGAAATCCATCAGTTATGAGTCAAGGAGTATCAACAAGGTATATGGGACTGCATGTCTTGGGAAGAATAAGTGTGCATATAGGAAGAATTTGTTGAAGCATTGGAAAGATTTAGAGCCAATAGTTACCACAAACATTGTCAGGGAAGGAGGAGCTTGGGCACGACATGTACTTGGAAAACCCGGTAAACTTCAAGAGGCATTCCTTAATTCTCAAGCGAAAGGGATACACAAGTTTGTATGCACTCGATTGATGCCAACATCGCACCAGAATGAACTTAATTGGAAGAGGGGTGTCCTTATTCACACCATTCTCTCTGGCGAGGCAATTGATGTTGGGGAGATTATTGAAGAAGAGATTTCTGGGATGAGCAAGGAGTCTGACACAGTGAAGTTTAAATTTCCCAGCCTTGTAACGGTGATATGTGAGAGGGAAAAGGTTAGTTGGAGTGCAGTTGAGTATCTCAAGCCAAAGGGGACCGTAACTCAAGCTAGACTACTCTCGAGTTCTCGGAATGTTAGTGGGCGTAAAGACCCGTCTGAGTCGAATGTGGATTGTAGTGGGGAGGATGGTCAACCAAGCATTAGAGAGCTGATTGTGGGGCTAGCAGGGCAGTATACACTGATGAACGAGCGGCTTAATGAAATGCACACATACAACCAGAATCAGTTTGCTGCCATACGAGCGGAGCAGGAGCGACTGGCCCGAGCCCAGTCTTGTTCTCAACCACCTCCTCAGTGAGGTTGAGGTATCACCCGTACTTCTTATGAATACTTTTCGTTGTTATCTCTTTCATTAGGGACAATGAAATCTTCATGTTTGGGGGTGTGGTGGTAATATTTGCACTTGTTGTAGTAGTAGTTAGTTATTCAAAAAAAAAACAAATAATAATAATAATAAAAGAAAAGAAAAGAGAGGCTAGGTGAAAACCCGAAAGGGCGCCTAGGCAAAAGGAGAGGGAGTGAAATATATCTTATGGCGGAGGTGACATAAGGGCGGTTTGGAGTGTTGGGTAGGAATTCATTTTGGAGTAGGAGGATTGATTAGAGAAGTTAGGATAGAAAAGCCTCATATATTTTTTTGGGAGTCATAAGGGGGCGATGGAGCCTAGTATGAGGTAAATCATTGTTGGGAATTTTACCCTAGCTTTGATTTCTTTTTGAGGGGTGTTGTAGTGTGAGATAAGTGTGGGGGAAACCTAGGACATTTTAGTTCCCCCTAGCTTTGGTGTGTGGGCCCTAGTCGGATATGATTTTACTTGTTTATTATTGGTGTTGCTATCGATTAGGGCCATGGTTACTCATTTTTGTGAAGATAAGGGGACGGAGTTCTTTCCACTCCGTGTTTTTGATTTCTTTTCGTGACTTGTTATGATGGGGACATAGAGGAGATTAGGAATCACTTTCCTCCATGCTACGCTTGATAGACCGGTGTTTAGAAGTGGGGTTAGGAATATTACTCAGGGACGAGTAATGGTCTAAGCGTGGGGGAATTTGATGGATCGTATTTTGTACTATTTTATCTCCATATTTTCGGACGTATATTATTTATTTTGATGTAATTTAGACTAGTTGGGAGTAGATTTTGAGTATAATTTGTATTGTTATGATTGTGGGAAAACATTGTATTTTGAGATACTTTTTAGAGATTTTATGATGTTCCGCAAAGTTATGAATGCTCGAAGTCAAGTCAACAAGTCAAATGAAGATCAACAAGTCAACTGGAAGTCAACTGAAGGTCAATATGCAGCAAACAGAAGTTTCAGGGATTAAGCTGCAAGCATCTGAAATCTGGGGACTATTCTGTAATTTGTGAAGGTTCCAGGGGCCAAACTGTCAATATTTGAAACATCAGGGACCTTAATGGAAAATCTGGATATCAAGCCGCATGAATCCACGCCAGATATGGTTTTCACGTCTATTCCTTTTATTGTCCTACTTTTTAGGATTTTGAATTACTTTCCTTTTTATTTTTTTAGTATAAAGAGGAGACTTGATTTTTATTAAGGGGTATGCATTATTTTAGGTTTTATTCAAGTTTCAAGTTGTAAACAAGATTTGGGAGATTATTCATCATCAAGCTTTTATCCAGGTTTATGATTTTTAATTATATTCTTGTGTTTATTGCTATGTCGATGAGTAGCTAATTTCTTTATTCATGGATTGGGAGTAATAACTATCAAATCTCTTTGCTAACTTGGGCTTAATCAAATATTAATCTTGTTCTTGTTCATAAGAATAGAACGTAATTAATTTAAGGATTTCATTAATATGACTTGATATTCTTGATCTTTAAATCATCTTGGTTTAGATTGTTTCACTAGCGTGGATAATTTATATATTGAATCATATTCTTATGATTAGATTTAATTGAGGACTTCGCGGAAATCAAAAGAATTTAAGATCAAGTGTTCTTAAGAACTTAATAAATTGTTTTTGTGTGTTGTTGACCTAGCGGAATATTTCACATAGAGATAATAATAGGGTTGCAATCCGGTGACCAGACCGTCCCAACTCTTAAATAAGTGAACGATTTCTTGAACAAGTTTAATAATCTTTTTAATAAAATAGCATAGAGAGGAGATAGTTGTGAACCCCAATCTGTGAATCTTCGTAATCTTGAATTAAATCCTTGTTTGCTTAGTGGTCTTTAATTTAGTAATTTATTTTCATTGTTTAGTAGTTAATTTAGGTTAATCAAAATCAATCAAAAAACCCCCTTTGGTTCGTTTGCACTAATTAAATTCACTTGTCTTTCCAACAAGTCTCTGTGGGATCGACCCTCGCTTTCGCGCGTTACTACTACGGTAACTAGTGCGCTTGCTAGGTATTTTATTACTTGGAATTTTATCCATCACCCAGAATTGGGGCATGCGGCCGCCCAAACAATCATGATAGATTTAGGGCCATTGGAGACAAAAGTGGGCGACCGCACAGGTGAGGATGTGCGGCCGCACACAATGTCGGAAAACAAGGGCTGGGCTCTATTGTAAGATTTTTGGGATTCATTCTCTGTCTAGGGTTTGGAACTTATTTCTAGGTTAGTATATAAGCATAGCTCTGTCTCAAACTTGTTGTAACTTCATATTAACATATTCAAGTGCAAGATCCTTGCTTGATAGTGCCCCCAGACATAGTAAAAAATATTGACGAACTCGGTAAACAATTTCTTGTGTTCTTTTGTTTTTTATTTCGTTCTCACTTGTTGAGTTTGCTATAATTGTTCTTGCGATCTGTTTGATTTAGAGGGTTTATACCACATTAGGCACTTTTGAGATAAACTCTTCATTGGAAAAAAATAACACTACTTAAAAATAACACTACCACAAAGTACAAATGATGTTTACGAAACCCCCTATCTACTTCGTTCCCTATGTCAAGCCAGAGTACCAAATCATATTATCAAACCAGAGTACCAAATAATAGTATACTATAATGACTAAGGGGGGTGTTTAATGATTAAAGGGGTGTTTGATAATATTAAGCATTTGATGCTTCTTGAAGGTAATTTCGAAGTAAGGTGCATTTGATAACATTGAGCGCTAGATGTCAAAAGTTCTGTGAGGTTCTGTGAGGTTCTTATATTATATAATGAGTGAGAAACTTAAATTTTAATGGTGGCGTCCCATAGTAGTTGCGCAATATTTTTATACTCACAACAAAAACTCCATATCCACTTTCTCTCTCCCACTTTACTTTTCATACTCACAACATTTATTTTTTCTTAATTTCTGTGCAAAGTCAAAGTAAGAACGTTAAATTAAGACGGAGGGAGTACTTTTTAACATGCGTTTTGATATATTTGACTACTACTTATAGAATAATTGAAATATTGGGGAAAACACAAATTGTATTATTCACAATAATAGAATATATATACAAGAGGCTTGCTTTGGATGCAAGTTAGAGAATCCTATTAAAAAATAAACCTTAGAGTACTAATAACATTAGGAGAGTAAATAAGGTAATAGCGGCTGGACCTAGCTTGGTATCCAAGCTAGGGTTTCAGCATACTGCAGACTGAATGTAGACTGGAGTGTAGTTACACTGTAGGATACACTGATAAACTAGGGTTTGGTCTATCATGCCCCCCGCAAGATGGACGACCGAGAGGATAGTCCAATCTTGGAAATAAGACGGTCAAACCGTGCACGGGCAAGAGGTTTGGTCAAAACATCGGCGATTTGGTCATCACCCGAGACATGAGTGACACGAAGACTTTTAGCTTGGACATGTTCACAAACAAAATGGTAGTCCAAACTGAGATGTTTCATATGTGAGTGAAACATAGGATTTGCAACAACATAAGTAGGCCCCAAATTATAAAAAAAATAGTAGGAGTTGCCGAAAGACGAACACCTAACTCCCGAAGTAAATTATGAATCCAAATAACTCCTGCCGTAGCGGTAGCAACCGCTCTGTACTCAACTTCTGTGGAATAACGGGATAGAGTACGCTGTTTTCGAGACCTCCAAGAAATTGGGTTACAACCGAGATAGACAACATAACCTGTGGTTGAAACAAAGGTATCTTTGTCGCAGGCCCAATCTGCATCGGTAAAGGCGTGTAAGACAGGAGGAGATGACTTACGAAGAAATAACCCATGGGAAGTAGTACCTGCCAAATAGCGTAATACCCGTTTGAGTGCAATCCAATGGTCTTCACTGGGACTTTGGAGAAACCGAGACAATCTATTAACAACAAAGGAGATGTCGGGACGAGTAATTGATAGATACTGAAGACTACCAAATAGAGTCCTGTACTCGGTAACATTTGGTATGGAGGGGCTGGAAAATGCCGAGATGGATGGATGAGCCACCATATGCGTAGAAACCGGAGTTGCATCAGTCATGTCAGAGCGATGAAGAATATCCCGTATATACTTTTGCTGACTTAAAAGTAGGCCTTCAGAATGTGGAATAACCTCAACACCCAAAAAATAGAAGAGTAAACCCAAGTCTTTAAGAAAAAACCGAGAGGCAAGGGTAGAGATAAAGGAATCCAGTTGAGTCAAAATAGAACCAGTGATATTGTGGCGAAGAACAAAAAGAGAAGAACAAACAGAGAAGAATCTGAAATACAGTTCTTGAAGCCGAGGGAGAGAAGATACAACTTAAGTTCTATATACCATGCTCGAGGGGCTTGCTTGAGACCATAAATAGCTTGACGAAGCTTGCATACATGGTTAGGAAATTTGGTATCAACAAATCCTGGGGGTTGAGACATGAAGACATCTTCTGAAAGAGAGCCCTGAAGGAAGGCGTTATTGATGTCAACCTGTTGGAGAGGCCACCCATTAACTGTAGCAAGAGATAGAACAGTGCAAACTATAGCAGGTTTGACAACGGGACTGAATGTCTCAGAGTATTCAAGACCAAGTCATTGATGAAATCCTTTGGCCACTAGGCGAGCCTTGTGGCAAGAAACCGAACTATCTGGATTATATTTGGTGCAAAAAATTCATTTACATCCAATAACATTCTGATAAGGAGAGGTTGGGACTAGATCCCATGTGTTGATGTGAAGCAGGGCATCAAATTCAAGTTGCATGCCATGGTGCCAAATTGGTTTTTCAAGGCTTGGGTGATATTAGTAGGTTCGGTATTGGGGTCCTGAAGAGTGGCAGACAGATTGAGACGTTTAACTCATTTTGTGATGTTGTTCTGAAGGTGGGTGACAGGCTTTCTTGACTGAGGTGGATTGGGGAGGGACACATGGGATGTAGCTTCAGATGAGGGTGCTGATGTAGCTGATGGTGTAGGTACATTAGCAGTAGTAGCTGTAGATGTGGGTTCTGGTAGAGAGGGAGGTGTAGCTACATCGGTGTTGACACTGTAATTAGATGCAGTAGAGGTGGAGGTTGGGATGTCATTGATGGGGGTGGTTGGAGATGGGGTAGAGCGTGTGCTCGATAAGGGGCCGATAGATAGTTTTGGTAAGATTGGAAGAGAGAAATTGCACCAGTCAGAGGGTAAGGGTCCGGATAAGGGAGGTGCAGACTTGGATTGGTACGGGAAGGTGGTCTCAATGAACTTGACATGCCTGGAAGTGTAAATTTTGTGTGTATATGGATCAAGATAGTAGTAGGCGCTTTGTGTGGGAGAATAGCCTACAAAGACACACGGAGCAGAGCGAGGGTCAAGTTTGTGGGTGGTGTAGGGACGAAGCCATGGATAGTAGAGACATCCAAAGCTTTAGAGTTTGAGGTAGTTGGGTGGTTGATTATGGAGTTTTTTGAAAGGGGAGTCATTATGGAGGGTTGGAGTGGGCATGCGATTGATTAAATAGCATGTAGTAGCAAAGGCTAGAGACCAGAATTTGGGAGGTAAGAAGGAGTGAGTGAGAAGAGAGAGTCCAGACTTAACTATATGACGGTGTCGTCTTTCAGAGTAACCATTATGTTCCGGAGTGTGAGGAGGAGTGGTAAGATGAGAGATGCCATGTGAGGCAAGATAGGACCGAAGACCTAGGTATTCTCCACCATTGTCACTATAGAGTGTGATGATGGGTCGATGGAAGTACTTTTCAACAAGATATTTGAAGCGAATAAAGACAGGAAGTGCATCATTTTTATTTTTTAAAGGGTAGAACCAAATATATTTAGAAAAATGATCAACAAAGATAATATAGTACTTAAAACCATCAAAAGAGTGAAGTGCAGAAGTCCAAACATCACTGTATAACACATCGAGGGTGTCATAGAATGAAAGTTTATGACTTTTATTGCAATCATAAGAATTACAATTGAAAGGAGAAGAACTAGGGATATTTAAATTGAACTTGTTACTAATAAAACGTAAAACTGAACTAGAGGGATGTCCTAATCGATGATTCCAATCTGAAGTGATGGTGAGAGCAGCGGAATGAAGTGTCGGAAAAGAGGGATGCCACTCATAGATGCCCGATTTAGGTTTGCCTTGTTGAAAGATGGTGCCTGTGCGAAGTTCCTTCACAACAAAGGAATCGGGTGAGAAGGTAATAGATGCAGAGTTATCTAGACAGAATTGAGAGATGGAAATAATCTTGCGAGAGATAGAAGGAACATGAAGAACATTATTTAAACTAAATATAGATGAGAGAGAAGATATATAAGTGGAACCGGTATTTGCTATTTGTAGGCCAGAGCCATCACTGATGAAAAGTTCTTCTATACCATTGTAGGGAGAGTGAAGAGCAAGGGTGTCCAGATCATTGGTGGCATGATGGGTGGCACCACTGTTTAGGAGCCATGGAGCTGGAGCAGGAGACGGAACAGTGGAGATATAGGCAGCCGGATGGGGAGTGTAGGGCTGTCGGGTTTGGTTGGTTGGTGGGCGAGGGAAATTGGGATTAGGGTTAGAGGGAAACACATCATTGGGAAACTGTTGTTTGAAGGCACGACACTGGGACATGAAGTGACCGGTGTTGCGACACCATTAACAGTGACCACGGCAGGGGAATGGGGAGCCGGTAGGATTGGGGTTAGAGGAGTTCGGCTGATTCAGGGTAGGACTGTGGGTGGGAAGGTTGCGGTTTTGGGTTTGGCGGGTATTAGATTTGGTTTTGTAGTTGATGGTGGCAAGTCCCAGGGATGGAATTAGGGTTTTGTGTTTAATGGATAATTCGCGATTGATCAACTTCTCATGCAACTCATCAAAGGAGATGGGAGTGTCCTTGCTTTGCACAACATGTACCACAAAATCAAAATCGGAGCATTCAATTGATCAAGGACATGATCAACTAAGTCAGCGGGATCAAGAAGGCAACCTAGCGAAGATAGTTGATCGACACATAGTTTAAGCTCCTGCATGTACTCCAAAACAAATTTTGGTCCTTTGGTAATGGTCTTTAAGTGGTCTTTGATTTATTTGAGATGGCCACGGGTGGGGTTTGCATATGTTTTGGCAAGGATGCACCAAGCATCATAGGTGGTGAGGGCTTGAGATATACGCGGCAGAAGGGAGGGTGATAGGGTACTGGCAAGAGCACTGAGTACCAATTTGTCTTGACGGAACCATGTGGTGTATTCTGAATTTTTGACCGGTGCTGGCGGAAGGGCGGTGGTGGCGGGTGCTGTCTCAGCGTCGGTGGCTGTGGTAGCGAGGATTGGTTTAGGCGGAGTGATGAGTTGTGGTGGGGCTAAGAGGCTTCCATCTATGTAACCATATAGATCAAGGCTAATTAGGGGTAGCTTCTATTTGAACCTTCCACGCAATATAATTGGTGGAGGTGAGTTTAAGAATGTGAGAGAGAGATACTATGACGAGCGGCTTGGTAGGCTCGGCAGTTTTTGGAATAAGGAGGGAGGTCTCGTTTGAGGCTATAGGTTAGGTATGGATCGTAATCTCTGGTACCATATAGAGTAATTGAAATATTGGAGAAAACTCAAATTGTATTATTCACAATAATAGAATATATATACAAGAGGCTTGCTTTGGATGCAAGTTAGAGAATCCTATTAAAAAATAAACCCTAGAATACTAATAGCATTAGGAGAGTAAATAAGGTAATAGCGGCTGGACCTAGCTTGGTATCCAAGCTAGGGTTTTGACATACTGCAGACTGAATGTAGATTGGAGTGTAGTCATACTGTAGGAGACACTGATCAACTAGGGTTTGGTCTATCACTACACAGCTAGATTCCATGAGTTTTGAGATGTTTGACTACTACAAAGCTAGATTGCACTAGTCATGAGGCCATCCAAAATCTATTTAGCAAGCTGAACATGTCATATTTGTCAAATACTGACGACTTATACATTGTAGTTGCGCAATATTTTTATAAATTATGACTTCAAGGTTTGTGGTACGGGATCTTGTTGTAAGTTCTTTTTTTTCCTTTTCTAATTAAATTGTTTTTTTAATAATAATGAACGCCCTAAAATGAGTTTTTTTTATTAAGAGTACGTTTGGGGGAATCTAGTTTTTCCATAAATTATACTCCCTCTGTCCCATCTTAAACTTCAAAGTCAACGCAAAATTTGTCAACTTACTTGCACTTTGACTATTGATTTAGAGAAAATTTGATTATCCTATTGAAAAACTAAAAGTTACTTATGAGAATATTGATAATGGTGAATCAAAAACAAATTTTAAAATTTTTATTAAGATAATTAATTATATTATAAGTGTTTAGTCAAAGTACAAGTAAGTTGACAAATTTTCCTTTGACTTTGAAGTTTAAGATGGGACGGAGGGAGTAAAAAACAAAAACTTAGGTGAGAATAAGGGGATCCGTCTCATTGTAGAGACGGGATTTTTGACCCATGACCCGACCCATTGAACCAGCTCCATGACCCAGGGCGCGACCCTGCCACGTGGCAGCCTCTCATAGGTCCAATATAACTTAATGTAATGACTGTATACATATAAAGTAACATTGTTCATAAGTAAAAGTAATACATATATACAAAAAATTAACAGTGTTTTTTTCTATGTTTTATTCGTTTGCCAAAAGTAATACTTATTACAACTAAAATAAAAAGAACATGTTATTTATATATAACAGTGTTTATACATAATTGTAACACATATGTATAGAAAAGTAATAGTATATCTATATGTTTTCAAATAATAAGTTACAATGGGTTCAATTTATCATGATACATGTAAAAGTATTACATTATCTATAGAAATCTGTTACAATTTCATCTACTAAAGTGTTACATTTACTTGTACAAATAATTACATTCATGTATATAAGTTATTATTTTTCAAATGTTACTTTCTTTTAAAAAATAAAATCAAAATACACAATATTTTGTATTTTTGCAAAAGCATTATTACATATCAGTATAAATAATAATTACATTTAGATATTGTTTGGGTTACACGTAATTATAGTTAGTATTACATTTGAAAAAATGGGTAAAACGAGCTTTTGTTTTTGTAAAACAGGTGTTACGTTTACTTATGAACAATGTTACTTTATATGTATACAGTCATTACATTAAGTTATGGTAACTATTACTTTTTGTAAACGACGGAAGCCGAAAAAAAAACATAAAAACTCAAAAAAAAAAATCAAAAAAAAATAAAATTGGGGGCCAATGGGTGGCTGCCATGTGGCAGGTTATGCCCCATGGGTCATGGATCCGGGTAAAAAAAAAACTCGTCTCGTAGAAGAGACGGGTCATGAAGAAATTGACAAAGGTAAAGAAAAGATGGAGAATATTTCTTGTATTTCATATGTTCATAACTGATACAAGGAATAATATATATCCAACCAGGCTACTAAGTTTACGGGATACGAAGTATCCTATTCTAAACCAAGATCCTAATTTACAAGAAGAGATACACTTTACATGGAAACATATCAACTCTCAAGAATTATCGGACCACATCAAATCTCATGAATCTTAACACTCCCCCTCAAGTTGACGCATGAAGGTTCTGAATGCCCAACTTACCAATAAGGTAGCGAAAATGAGCTATACCCAAGGCCTTAGTGAACAAATCAGCGACTTGATTTTCTGTGGAGATCGCCCTAGGTTCAATATCCCGAGATACAACCCGTTCCCTTTACGGGATATGAAGTATCCTATTTCTATGTGTTTGGTACACTCATGAAATACTGGGTTGTTTGCAATATGGCGAGCTGCTTGGTTATCGCAGTAGAGTGGGGTTTCTTGTAGTTGTGGCGCTTCTATATCCTGAAGTAACCAACGAAGCCACAAGAGTTCACTCACTGTAGTTGCCATAGCTCGGTACTCGGCCTCCACCGATGAACGTGACACGACTGACTGTTTCTTTGTACGCCAAGAAACTGGTGCACCACCTAGAGAAATGAAGTATCCATTGCTAGACCTCCTCGTCATATGACAACCTCCCCAATCCGCGTCACAGTAGGCTGTAAGTTGGAGATCACCACTAGATGGGAGGAAAAGTCCCTGGCCAGCAGTTCGCTTTAGGAAGCACAAAACCCTCATGGCTGCATTAAAGTGCGTCCGTCGAGGAGCCACAAGGAATTGACTCAAAAGACTCACAGCAAACTGAATATCTCCATGTTACGGTTAGGTAAAGGAGACGACCGATGAGCCTACGGTATTGGGATGCGTCGATATGTGGGCTTCCATCATCTGCTGTAAGACGCAAATTTGGTTCCATCGGGAAGTCGCTGGTTCGACCGCCTTGCAAGCCACTTTCTTCCAAAATGTCTAATGTATATTTGCGTTGACTAAGCACAATGCCATCAGAAGAACGTGCAACTTCTATCCCCAAAAAGTACTTGAGTGGTCTGAGATCCTTTATGCTAAATTTCTCGTTCAAGTACGATTTTACTTTGTCAATTCTGGAACCGTCGTTGCCTACGATAATGACATCGTCTACATAAATCAGCGCTGCAACATAAGAGTCCTTACTTCTGAAAATGAACAATGAGTGATCCACTCGTGATTGAACAAAACCAACATCTAGTAAGGCTCTAGTAAACTTTTTATACCAATTCCTGGACGCTTGTCGAAGACCATAGAGAGACTTTCGTAATCTGTACACTCGCTCATTGTCATCCTTGGAAAAGCCCTGTGGCACCTTCATGTATACATCTTCTTCGAGGTCTCCATGAAGAAATGCGTTATTAACATCGAGTTGGTGAATTTCCCATCCTTTTTTGGCTGCCACAGTGAGTAAACTCCGCATCGCAACCAATTTGGTGACTGGTGCAAATGTATCTTGAAAGTCGATGCCTTCAATTTGTGTGAATACTTTTGCTACCAAACGAGCCTTATATCGTTCAACCTCACCATTTGTTTATATTTTATTTTATAAACCCATTTGGAGTCGATCGCTTTCTTTCCCGCTGGTAATTTTTCAAGGGACCAAGTCTCATTTTCTTCTAAAGCTCATATTTCCCTTTTCATAGCTTCGCGCCAATACTCGCTTTTAACAGCCTGATAATAATATTTAGGCTCATCATGCGAAGTGATAGCCATAAGGAAGGCTTTGTGAGGTGAAGAAAATCTATCATAAGAGACAAAGTTGGATAAAGGATATACCTTCGAGTTCTCCGAGTTGGTGACGGGCTGCGCATGGTCTATGAAACTTGGCATGTCAAGAACATAGGACTCAAGATACTTGGGCTGCTTCCTGCTTCGATCACTGCGTCGCAGATTCTCAGAGGGGGCGTTTAGGATAGTGGTCTGCTCGGAATTGGTTGGAATAACAGGCTGCTCACTTACTGGAGTAGTGGCTGTTCACTTACTGCTCGTTCCTCCATTGTTGTAGGTTCTTCATCAAGTTCAAGAGACATTTCATTTGTGTTAATGAACCCTTGAACATCCTCTTTCAATTTACCATCCCTGTGATGATTTAATTCCCCATGTATATTTTCTGGACTGATTTCCTTTAGAGGGAAAACATCCTCATCAAATTTCACATCACGGGACGTGTATATTTTCTTTGCCTCAAGATCGAAGACACGGTAACCCTTCTGTGAATGGGGGTATCCTACAAAGACACTTGGTCTGCCTCTTAGATCGAACTTGTCTCTCCCTTTTCTATTATCTTTTGCATATACAAGACACCCAAACATGCGAAGGTGATTATAGTTAGGCCTCTTTTTGAAAACAATCTCATAAGGTGTTTTATTTTGGAGAAGTTTAGAGGGTAGTCTATTTATGATATATGCGGCTGTTAAAACACACTCCCCCCACACTAGTACAGATTGAAACTTAGGAAACGCGGCTTAGATAGCGCTTGTAGAAAGCGCTATCGTAGAGGTACACTTACATAGCGCATCCACTTCATTGAATTTAATGATCAAGCCAAAAAAAAAAAAAAAAAAAAAAAGAGCTAAGATAGCGCATATAAATTAAACGCTATCTTAGGGAATATCTACGATAGCACATAAGGAAGCGCTATCTCACTAAGCGCTTCATAAGCTATTATTTAGTTTGATTTTTTTTTTTTTTTTTTGGTTTTTTGACCAAATAAGGCGCTATCAAAGGGCCTGAGGAAATTAAAAACCCAAAAATGTTGCCCCGGCCCTTCAGTTCGAGCATTACCCATTTGCCCAAACCGATCGACGATCGACGACCACTTCCCTTCCCAGCCATACGGCTAAAGATTTTGCAGTTTATGATTTTTGTTTCAAACCTCAGTTTTGAAGGTTTCCATTGACGATGGCGTTGGAGAAGCTAAGCCAGGCGCAAGAGAGGCAGTCGCCTCCGGCCTACACGTCAGCCCGTACAGTCACCTCAATCACTAGGGCTAGTAGGCAAGGCTTCAATTAAAAATCCATTATGCCCTTCTCGGTACCCTCTTCTTCATATCGTTCTCAAACTTTCATCAGCGGCACCAAGAGTAAGGTGAGTTGAATTTATTCGTAATGAGATTCAGAATTGAGATTGTGAATTGGGTTTCTGCAGAATTTGAATTTGAATTTGATGTGGGTATTGTGAACCAAGATTTTTCAGGCCGTTCCTTTTATGTGTTGATTCAAATGACAAATTAAGGTTCTTTTGCTTTATAATTCCTTTAAGGTGGTAGTTTTCCTTTGTAATATGAAACAGAGGTAGTATCATTTTAGCCACTACCTATACGAGTATTTTTTTTCATTAAATTGAGGCCTAAAACTCATCTTGACTTCTATTAGCTATCGATTGGTATTATGAGTTGAAACTAATTAAGCAGGGTAATTTAAAGACATTTGAAGTGCCACTGAGTTGGTGATAATCTGCTATTGCAAGTTTAAGAGGGAGGGGGTGATTTAGTTTGTATCTTCTTCCTGCTCTTTTTTAATTTGTTTTGCAGAGAATCAATGTTCATAGTGCCAAGGACAAGCTAATGGTTCTTCGATGCAAGTAAAATTTCTTATTCTCTCTTTTTTATGGCTGCTATGTATTTTCTTTTTCTCTCTTTTTAGGGCTGTGCATTCAAGTATAGTCATGGGTAAAGTTTGCTAACCTGACCTACATTATGTTTTGGGAGTTATTGGCATAAACTTCAGGCATTTATTTTTTGAGTGTTTATCACCTTAATCTGTATACCTAGAACGAACTAACTATAAATATGAGCACATCACCTTGGAATTTGTACGGCTAAACTCGAAATGTGGTAGTGCATCTCTTTATAGCCGAAACTTCCTTGGGTATGATAATGTATAATTTGGGCAACCATAACCATGGTGGCTAACGTGACCTACATTAAGTTTTGGGTGTTATGGTAACTTTTACTTGATATTCACCGTCAAATACTTGTGGGTTTTCTTGGGTATGATAATTATTAGTTGGTCATAAGCTCTAGGTTTTTTATATTTTATTTTTGGTTTCGTGCAACGGCGGATTTACAAAGGGGCGCCCAACAGAGAGAGAGAGTTATCTCAGAGTGCTGATGTTATCTGTTGCACCTGTGTTGGTGCTGGAGATCCTCAGTAGGCAAATTTTCGATTCCATCATCTTGAATTGTATCTTACGCGAAATTTGGGACTCATTCTTGGTACATTATCTTGTTTTTATTGTTGACACGTGTTTTTTGCATTTTCGTAGGTACTTATTGAAGAATCTACTCAGGCAACTGAGCCTGAGTGTCTCATTCCTTTAGTTCTTGGTGTAAAGCAGGTAAATACATAAATGATTTGCGTGTGTATATATTAATATATACATACACATGTTTTTGCGTGTGTATGTATATGTATGTATATATGTTAAGGCTGTATGTAGGCGCAGATGCTAATAGTTTTTCGTAAGGTATATTTTCTAAAATCAAAATTTGTTTATGCTAGGTCATTCTTGTTGGGGACCACTGTCAGCTTGGACCATTAATAATATGCAAGAAAGTAGCTCGTGCTGGGTTGGCTCAGTCTTATTCGAACGACTTGTGCTTCTTGGTGTGAGCCAATTAGGTTGCAGGTAAGATCTTTGAAATGTTTTACTGAATATCTGCGTTTTTATATGTAACTTCGGTTTAGATTGTTTTTCCCCCAAAAAATTCTTTGTACCCCATCCAAAAGAGAGTGGGAAATCAACCAAAAAAGGTATGTCAATTGCATATATTTCTAAAAGTTCTAGCCTATCAGATTGAAGTGAAAAAGAACCAGTTAGTTGTTAAAAAGTGTACTGTATCTTTTTGAATTGTTTTATTCATATTTTGTGTTTTGCATTACTTCCAACTACACCTGTACAAAAGCATGGGAATGAGAAGTCATGTTCTCTAATCCCTCTATCCTCTCATTCTCTATTTTTGTTTAAGTTTTTTGAAGCAAGAAATGGGGCATGCTTAATTACATTGAACGGCTTTTCAGAAGCTCAGTCAGATGTGAACGTAAGTGTTTTTCTGTGTGTGTGTATGGTGTGTTATCGCTTTCTCTTTTGGCAGTCCTAAGTTTGTTATAACTCATACTCATTGTTTGCACTTTTATTTACACCAAAAAAACATCAATTGTTAAAGATAGATATGAATGTCAGTTTTAAAACAATAAAAGTGAATGCTTGGTTCTTCATGTCTTTTTTCTTGTTGGCTCTCTATATACTACTCCCTGATTTAAGTTTGCTTCTACATATAGCAGGTAATAGCAAACAAGATAAAGCGCTAAAATACTGACTCATATCAAGAGTGAGTTCTTACTGTGACATAGGGTCTTTCCAAGTAATGTATCTATGAAATTTTGTTTCTATCTTTCTACATTGATATTCTCTTTGGAGCAAGGTGATCTTTGCCTGTAATGTTTGTAATTTTTTATTTTTCGATGTAAATTTTTATTAAAATGTTATGATTTTTGTTGGTCCTCTTCTATATGGTTACTGATGCAGCCTGGAACTCGATAATGCCGATAAACCTGAATGCACCAACCTTCTTTCAGTATATCAGATTATTACGGGGAGAACCAAAGAGGTAATATCTGTTGCAAGCATTATCTTTTAAGAATTGATTAGATAGCGTTCTGTGATGAAACAGATATACTCTGATTTACATGTGTGGCAACTTGTGTATCTTACCCCGTTGTGGCTTATTGAGTCCTTGAAGATATCATGATATACTCCTGAGGTTAAAAGAAAAAAAATAATCTTTTGTGAATGAGATTGTTTTAGCACTTTTTACATTTCTGCTTAGTTTTGTGGATACAAGATATTGAGAATTAGGGACTGGATATAAACTTAACTAGTATCCTATTTGCCCATGAGGGATGAAGTGTAACCATGTTGATTTTGTTCAATGTTTTATTTCGTGAGAGTTATTCTGTCGACACAAGTCATTTTGTTGTTTCTAACAAAAGTCTTGTAATTATTGTTGGTGTATGTATTGAAAGATTGGTTGTTATTGTTCAATGGAATGTTTATTACTTCATATTAATTTTTATTTATTTGAATTTTTGGTTATAATTTATATAATTTGAAGTAGGTGCAACAGGAAAAAAATAAAAAAAAAAATATTTTTTTAAAAAAATGCCCTTAGATAGCGCTTTTAAGCGCTATGTAAGATAAATTCTGGAAATTAAAAAATGGCCCTTAGATAGCGCATAATAAGCGCTATGTAAGATAAATTTTGGAAATTAAAAAAGGCCCTTAGATAGCGCATAAAAAAGGCGCTATAGGAGATCCTAAGCTTAGATAGCGCAAAATAAGCGCTATGTTAACTACCATAGCGGTAGCTTACATAGCGCTTTTATGCGCTATCCAAGCCCAAAAAAAAGCGCTATCTAAGCCTGATTTTGTACTAATGCCAGAACTTCTTTGGTAGACCTGCCTCAAACCGTAAAGCCCTTGCAACCTCTAAAATGTGCCCGTGCTTACGCTCGACAACCCCATTTTGATGAGGGGTGTCGGTGCAAGACGTTTCAAGCATCGTGCCTTGTTCAACATAATAATCAATCATTCATTGGGACCGGAACTCAAGACCATTATCGCTCCTGACTCTTTTAACTTTCTTTCCAAATTGGGTGTGTATCGTGTTACAAAACATGGTGAGATAACGATGCACCTCAGATTTTTGTTTCATAAAAAATACCCAAACGCCTCTATTAAAATCATCAACTATCGATAAAAAATAATGTGCACCCGAAAGAGAAGGTGTTTTGTATCCACCCCAAATATCACAATGAATTAAATCAAAACATGCTTTTGTTTGTATGCTACTAATTGGAAAGGGTAATCTGGTTAACTTCGCCTTAAAACAAGAGTCACAAAAGAAATCATTCTTTATATGATTACCACAAATACTATCAAAATACCTAGACTTCAAAATTACTGTATGCCCCAACCTCCTATGCCAAACTTTCGGATCAACACTAGCAGTGAGGGCCGCACCTCCTTTTGCCATTGGTTCCATGTAATACAGACCATCATAGCGCTTACCCGTCCCAATCAGAGTCCTCGAAGCTAAGTCCTGCATTACACAAAAATCCGAAAAAAATATTAGGGCACAAATTAGATCCTTTATTAACTTGCTAACAGAAAGTAAATTTCATTTGAACGCCGGTATGTTTAACACATGGTCGACTTTCAGCCCATTCGGTAACTCGGTGCTGCCAACACTTTTGACTAGAATAGTCTCTCCGTTGGGGATTCTCACAGGCATCTCTGACTTAAAATGGGTCTGATTCTCCAAGATTGCCTCATCATATGTGATATGCTCACTTGCACCTGAATCAATTATCCAAGGGGTAGATGTGAGCATTTTACCAGCCATGTTTGCGGTTGGCAAGTCATCGTTCTTGTTCCCACTCGATGTGTCAGATTTAATGTTGAGATACTGCACTAACTTGGCAAAATCCTTTGCTGAGAGGCCAGGAATTAGACTGTCTTCGGATGCCACAAGATGCGCAGATTGTCCTGATCCTTTCTTGTTGCGACTATCTCCCCCTTTCTTGCGACCCTCCGGGTATCCAATGATCTTATAACAATTTTCAACTGTGTGGTAGTACTTTCCGCAGTGTGTGAACTTAGGTTTCTCTCTTTGACCATTCTTTCCTTCCTGATTGCCATTCCGCTCCTTACTTTGTCGCTGGAGACCTTGAGCCTAGAATGCCGCTGCTTCGACGTTCATCTTGTTGTTGATTGTTATTTATCTCTGCCTTTCGTCTTCCGATACTAAATGATAAGCCGCACCGAGTGACACAATTGGTTTGGTGCTCAAGATCTGGGTCTTGATTGTGCCGAAGATCTCGTCCAAACCCATTAGAAACTCATACAAGTGCTTTTTTTCTTTCATCTCCACTAACTGTTTAGGAACATCGCAAGTGCAGCCACTGCATTTGCATCTCGGAATAGGTGAAATGGCTTGAAGTTCATCCCACAATCCTTTTAGTTTTGTATAATATGATAACACATAGAGTTTATTTTGCCTAGTAAGACTTATCTCTCGCTTCAACTCGAAAGCCCTGGGTGCGCTTTCGCTGCCAAAGCGTTCGCGCAGATCCTCCCAAACTTCTGGCGCCGTCGTGGCATGCTTGACACTGCTGCGAATGTCCTTCTTCATAGAGCTATGTAACCATCCCTTAACCATGGCGTTGCATCGCTTCCACAGTAACAAGTCAACCGTGCCTTCCTTAGGAATATGGATCCTCCCATCCACAAATCCAAATTTGTTTTTTGCAAAAAGAGCGTTACTCATTTACTCGGCTCGGCCCAATCTGCGTAGTTCCCATCTCGAAGAAGGTCACTGACGAAAACGGTGTTTGGGCTATCAGAAGCTGCGATATAGTATGGCGACATCACATCCACCGTGACTCCTCCAGTGGTATTGCCCTCCGGCTTAGTACCACTATTTTCAGTCATGGTTACAAGGATGATGAAAAATCGTGCGGAAGCTTATATCGTAACCTGCTCTGATGCCATGAAGAAATTGACAAAGGTAAAGAAGAGATGTAGAATATTTCTTGTATTTCATATGTTCATAACTGATCCAAGGAATCGTATATATACAACCAGGCTACTAATTTTATGGGATATGAAGTATCCTATTCTAAACCAAGATCCTTATTTACAGGAAGAGATACACTTTACATGGAAACATATCAACTCTCAAGAATTATCGGACCACAGCAAATCTCATTGAATCTTAACAGGTCATATGTTCTCATGGGAGACTAGCTTATTATAAAAAGTCTACTTTTGATATTAGTATTACCTTTAAACCCTAAACCTTAAACCTTAAACTTTAAACCTTATGAAAACATGACTTTTTATAATTTATAAAGGAACTAGCTTCCCTCAAAATTTTCTGCTTTATTAATCAATGGCTTAAACTATTACAAGAGCGCATTTAAAAGTGTAATTGGTGTGGATTAAACCCACGCTCTTTAATATAGAAAGGAATACAAGACGTCCGCTTGAGCTAAAAAAACTTCTTTTGGCTGCTATTTGTAAGTTTCATTTGCAATGGCATAAATTTTGGTGAGTTGGTTTTGGGAGAAACTAGTTCCTCCATAAGTTATAAAAAGTTCACTTTTAAACCTTAAACTTTAAACCCTAAATTCTAAACCCTAAACCCTAAACCTTAACACCCCTATAAAAACAGAACTTTTTATAACTTATGAGCAAACTAGTTTCCCCCAAAATTTTCTCAATTTTGGTAACACGTACAAGTTTGGAAACATATACTGGGATTGAAACCAAACATTTGGTTTTTGTTGGACATTATTGGTCTCACACCTAAACAAGATTCGTGTAATTGTAACCATCAATATATGTGGTATATACAGACCAAAGACAAAAAATGGAATAGCAATTTCTTGGTGATTAGGTCATTATTAATGGCGTACTGTAGATGGATCAAGACAAATGAAGGATTTTGGATTGCTGTATCTAACAGCGTCTCGTGGTATTTTTTAATTGTTTTTTCCGATATACACGCTATAAAGATACGAGGAGATGGATCGAACCCTAGCACTCACCGAGGGTGAGGCTTGACCTAGCGTCTCGTGATATTGAATTGCTGTGTTGTATAGCTAATCACAAAATCTTGTAAAAAACGTGTTTTACACTAACTATGTGTAAAACGTGTTTTTCAAATAACGGCTTAAGAGGGATTAAAAGACGCGGTGGCAATTTTGTAAATAAGTGGAACTCATGGAAATCTCAGCAGGCACATTTTAAAACAAGAGGAGACATTTTTCAATACGTCACAGCAGGCATATTTTAACTCTAGAGGAGGCACTTTTTTAGAGCAGGCATGTTTTAACTCTAGAGGAGACACTTTTTTTGAACTTTTAACAGTGCTTTTTTTGAGAAAAAATAAGTGCCTGTTCTAGTTAAAAAATGTGCCTCCTGCAGTTTCAAAACATGCCTCCTCCAGTTTCAAAACATGCCTCCTGAGATTTTTTTGAACTTTTAACATTGTCTTTTTTAAAGAAAACAAATGTCTGCTCTAGTTTAAAAATGTGCCTCCTGCAGTATGAAAATATGTCTCCTCCAGTTTTAAAACATGCTTGCTTTAAAATTTAGAAGTGCCTCTTTGAAAAAAATGCTTGTTATAGTTTTACAAAGTGCCTGATGTGGAGTTCAAAAATATGCCTCCTTCAGTTTCATAATATGCCTCATGCAGTTTTAAAATATGCCTCCTGCAGTTTTAAAATATGCCTCCTGAGATTTCATAAGTTTCAAATATTTACACTTATGCCACCGCGTCTCTTAAACCCTACTTGCCGTTATTAATAAAATACGTTTTACACTAAGCCTAGTGTAAAACGCGTTTTACAATAGACTTACTCATAGCTAATAGTTTCTTGTTGCGTTTTGACAGTAGACTCAAGATTAATTTATTTGACAATAGCTAATAGTTTCTCATTAATAAATGGCTTAAAATATTCCAATTTACTTCCTCATTCTCGTTCTCAGAATAAATGTTTTATTTTTCATTTCCGTTTGTGTTAAAATAAATGTCGTCTTAACTATAAGGAATATTATACATTCCAAAGTATATTTTGTAAATATCTTTTAGATATTAACCTAGATATTGTATATCATTAGAAGATTGTTTCTTGTACAACAAGCTAGACTAGATCTAGAACTTTTTATGTAACCTTATAAATATGTAACCTATTGTTCATAATAAAATTGAGTCTTTCATATTACTTCTTCTCTACCATGTATGATTGACTTCGTCTAACCCTCCTAAATCCTAATATTAACAAACATATGGTATGAAGTTTGGTGATCTTCCTATACTACCAATTTCAATAGGCACAAGCATTGCAATGTCATAGGAGGTGTCATTCTATCCATATGAATAAATTGTGGCAATCAAAGAGACATAACTAAAATCTTAAAAACATTAACTTGTTAACTATGACTTTTATTTTCGGACAGAGGTAATACTTTAATTGAAAGCAAATTTAAACATTGTTAGAACCCAAGTTTCTAAACAGAGTTTTGACAAAAATAATTAAGCAAATGAAGGCTCTAAATTTAAAACCAAATGTTCTATGAACATTTGACTCTCAAGCAACAACTCTTTACAAGATCATTACAAGATCATCCTCCTCAGATCAATGAATAAAAACATCAAGGAACAATAAAGATCACTGCAGATTTGTATCCAAGTATGGTCTACTATCTTGAACTTTCATAATAAGCGGACCTCACCAAGATAGTTTACCTCAGTCTACATGACATGGCATGCCTACTCAATCTAGAAATCCAGTCAAAGTCAAACTTAACTTAACACTATTCATAAACACTGTTCCAGTCAAGGATAGTAGTCTGACAATTCATAAGCCCAACATATTCAAGACCATTAGAACATAACGTATACTTAATGAAGACCTATAAAAGGAGCATAGCATTCATACAGTGAAGATACACAACCTTTCTGCCATTCAAAAACCCCCCATACAAGCTTTTAAGCAAATCTCTGTAAAGCACACTTAATCATATAGATATGTGCGAATAGCTAAACTTAATAGAGATCTCACATAGCTAACTAGAGCCATTTTGAGATCACCAAAACTTCACATTTGTGAAACATTTTTTTTTTCTTTTTGGTGCTTTGCAAGCATAACTTAGTTAGCTAGTGAGGCGTGGATGTAGGAGAGTTGCTTTACTCAGAACCATGTTATATCGTTGTGTTTATCTTACTCTCTCGTACACTATTTACACACACATTACACTTGTTATTTCTCTTTACATTTCTCATTTCAATTTATCATCATTTCCGCTGCAAAACTCAACATTCACACATTGCACCACAAGATAACCTACCCATCAAGGATAGTAGACCCTCTTGTGCACTAACAGTTTACTTGGCTAATTACATCAGATTAAAACAGGTTCTTTCAAGCATTATTCTCGAAACCGAACTAATATAATTTGAATTCCAAGCATCTTCTATTTGTCACCACATTTTATGTTATAGACTAACACAATCAATAATTGGAGAAGCCATTTGGAGATACACAAAATCAAATAAAAAAGGCCAAAATACATTTACCCCCCCAAAGTATCCACCGAATCCCACTTTGCCCCCCAGCGCCAAATTTGTCCCACTTTGCCCCCCAAAGCTTCAATTTGTCCCACTTTCCCCCCCAGCTCCAGACTTTGCACCCCAGCACTAACGAATGTTAGAAAATTTAACAGAATAGGTAACGATTGGACTATTTTGTAATGCTTATTAGTTTTTAAGGGTCAAAATGCAAAGTTTCAAATATTAAGTACTAAAAATTTATTTATTTTTCCAAATATTTAACATTATCTTAAATCATAAATAATTAATTAGTCTTGAAACTAATACTAATTTTATGCTAATTTTTTTTTTTTAAAATATGAAATTATTTTTTCTAAATAAATGAAATTTATTTTTTTAATAAAACTAAAAATTAAGTATGTTTTTTTATTTTTTAAATAAAAATATTTAAAAAAATAAATATTTTTTTTCTAAAAAAACATTGTAAAGTTTTATTTATATTTTTAAAAAATATAAAATAAAACTTTTAAATTGTAATTTTTGTAAGAATTTTATTTAAAAAAAAATTAAAACATTATAGCCTTTTTTTTATTTTAGAAAAATATTGTATTTTTTTGTTTGTTGAAAAAAGTACAATATTCTTTTAAATATTTTTATTTAAAAAATAAAAAAAACAGACTTAATTTTTAGTTTTATTAAAAAAATAAATTTCATTTATTTAGAAAAAATAATTTCATATTTTTTTAAAAAAAAAAAATTAGCATAAAATTAGTATTAGTTTCAAGACTTATTAATTATTTAAGATTTAAGATAATGTTAAATATTTGGAAAAATAAATAAATTTTTAGTACTTAATATTTGAAATTTTGCATTTTGACCCTTAAAAACTAATAAGCATTACAAAATAGTCCAATCGTTACCTATTTTGTTAAATTTTCTAACATTCGTTAGTGCTGGGGTGCAAATTCTGGAGCTGGGGGGGAAAGTGGGACAAATTGAAGCTTTGGGGGGCAAAGTGGGACAAATTTGGCGCTGGGGGGCAAAGTGGGATTCGGTGGATACTTTGGGGGGTAAATGTATTTTGGCCAAAAAAAAATAAACTAATTAAATAAAAAAGCTGTCACATTATAATTATTTTATATATAGCTAGCCACACCGTTCAAGGAGGAAGGTTGAAGGCAATTCAATCCATCATCACAATGTCTCCTTTCACACTCCCTATTCTCCTCGTTATCACCGGAACAATCTGGTGGTGGCTCCTCCGCCGCCGCCGCAACAGCCACCACAAACTACCACCGGGGCCACGACCATTACCCATCATCGGAAACCTCCACATGTTAGGCAACCTCCCTCACCGGAGCCTAAAGAAACTCTCCGACAAATACGGCCCAATCATGTCCTTCCGCCTCGGCTCAATCCAAGCCGTCATAGTCTCTTCCCCTGAAGCCGCCGAGCTGTTCCTCAAAACCCACGACGCCGTTTTCGCCAGCCGCCCTCGGATCCAAGCTTCCGAGATTCTATCGTACGGCTCGAAAGGGATAGCGTTCGGCGCGTACGGTCCGTACTGGCGGAACATGAGGAGGTTTTGTACGTCGGAGCTGCTTAGTCCGGGGAAGATTGAGTCGTTGGTGGGGATGAGGAGGGAGGAGATGTGGTTGTTGGTGGAGGAGATAAAGAAGGCGGCGGTGGCGCGTGAGGTTGTTGATTTGAGTGAGAAGGTGGCTGGGTTGATTGAAGATATGACGTATAGGATGGTGTTTGGGAGGAGTAAAGATGAGAGATTTGATCTCAAGAGTGCGGTTCACGAGGCATTGTTGGCTGTGGGTGCTATCAATTTTGCGGATTATTTGCCATTCGTTGCCCCACTTGATTTGCAGGTACATTACTTATCATTATCACGCAGAGATTTTCTGTACCTTTTCTTTTTTTTTTATGTACTTGAATTCCGCTCATATTTATTGGTACTTATTTTTTATTTAGGCGTTCCATACTTATTGCTACTTACTTAAAATATTTATTTTTCTCTCTTCTATCCACTCACAACAACTAGCCACCAACTTATTTTCTCTCTCCTACCTACTCACAATACTTATTTTTCTAACATATTTTCTTAATCCCCGTGCACTCATATTTAATAGCAATAACTATGGGACCGCGGGAGTATAAGTTACTAAGACTTAAATGATTATAATGCCACAGTGATACATAACGGTCAGATCACACGTTGTATACAAAACGTAAATTTCAATTCTTTAAATGTTCAACTTTTATAATTTTTCTATTCACCCTAATCCACTTATCATAATCATACACTTAAATTAGTATCTCACCCCAAATAATCATACCCGCAATCATTTACTCACCAACAATATTTTTGAATATATTCTAGTATCTCTTTAATTCTCTCATACAACTTCAAAATGATAAAAGTTGTTTTGAGACGAAGGGACTACGGTGGAACTCTACATGTTATTATTTTTAATATAGGGATTAGGTTGGGTAAAAAATAAAAATCCGAAATTGTCTCAAACCTGCAATAGCCGGTCTCTTAGTTTTAATCGAAAGGTTTTGACCAGGTGGCATTTTTTTGGAGTGGTAAAGTACTAGCGAATTACATATATACATGGCTTTACCAAAGTTTTATCATGTTACTAAGAACCTTAAGCCGGGACGGAGGGAGTAGTCTGCGATGGTGATGAACTCATGTGACTAATAGAGTCTATTACTACTACTATGGCTTTACCAAAGTTTTATCATGATAAATGTTTCATTCTTGTAATCCTTCTAGATATGCTTCATTGTATTGTATGTAGGGCTTAACGCGACGCTTAACCACAGTTCACAAGATCCTTGACAACATTTTAGAGACTATCATTGAAGAGCGAGAACAAAATATTCGAAATGAATATCAAAGTGATCACGAAAAAGATTTTATTGAAGAAATGTTATCACTACACAGTGATTCTAGTACGATTGATCGCTCAAGCATTAAAGCAATTGTACTAGATATGCTCGCAGGTGCCATAGACACTTCTGCTACAGCAATTGAATGGGTTTTAGCAGAACTCATCAAACATCCACGCGTTATGAAGAAACTTCAAGAAGAGTTGAACACGATTGTGGGAGTTGACAAAATGGTCGAGGAAACGGATTTGTCAAAGTTAAAATATTTAGATATGGTTGTTAAAGAAACATTTCGATTAAATCCAGTCGCACCATTATTAGTTCCCCACGAGTCTATTGATGATATTGTGATAGATGGGTACTTTATACCAAAAAAGTCGCGAATAATGGTGAATTATTGGGCTTTGGGGCAGGATCCTAAACTTTGGTCAAACAATTTTGATGAATTTATTCCGGAAAGGTTTATGGGAAGCAACATTGATGTTCGGGGTCGTGATTTTCAACTTATACCATTTGGGTCGGGAAGAAGAGGGTGTCCTGGTCTGAATTTGGGGTTGATTAACACGAAATTGGTGGTGGCTCAACTTGTGCATTGCTTTGATTGGGAGCTTCCTAATGGTATGGCTCCTCGCGATCTGGATATGACTGAAAAATTTGGGTTAACTATGCCAAGGGCTAATCACTTGCTTGCCATACCTATTCAACGTTTTTAAGCATTCAGTGGTGGAATAATACTTTTCAAATGCACAACAATATGTAAAATAATGGCATTTGTACATGTCATATTTAGATCACCGAAAAGAACAAGTGTTAGGGTACGCTTTGTGTGCGCCAAATGTTTGTTCTTTAGGTTGTTTGTCATAAGTTGTTTTCTTGTCATATTTATACAATGTGATTAAGTGTTACTTATTTATTTATTAACAATAACAATTTAGTTATGCTTGGGTATTACTATCTCTGTCCCTAAATGAGTGTCCAAATTTCATTTTAAGAGACATCTGAAATTCTCAACTTTTTGTTCAATTTGGTGGCAAAGATTCATATATAATCTTGTAATCTCCTTTCCAAACATTTAGTTTTGCAAGTATAAAGAGACCAGTGAAAAAAATTTCGAAAAAAAAATATTTAGGGACAAAGTTATGTTAAAAAAAAGACACTCATTTTGGGACAAAGATTTCTAAAAAATGGACACTCATTTAGGAACAGAGGGAGTATTAATTAGTAATTATATTAAACATATTTATTTAGAATATTGACATATTAAAATTAAATGCAACTTTTATTATATACGAGAGTTTAATATTTCTCGATGCATATCTCTTTGAGCAACAAATTTTCTTTTTTGTTAAAGGTTTAAGAATTTCTTATGGTTATTAGACCTTAAAGATGATCAATTCCACCAACTTCCTCTCTTTTCCCCATTTTTAATCTTTAGTCAAACAAATCTTAAAATAGCAAAATCAATAATTTTTTTTATTGATAAAATGAATATTTCAAATGAATATCCATGATGACGCCAAAATCTGGTTGGATCAGCCTTCGTCTAACGGGTCGGATAATCCCAGCAACAGTTCTTGATGGCCGAATCTGCACACACGAAACAAACGTAAACTACACCGGGGCTTCACCGGCGAAGGCCCTCCGGTGTAAGAATAAGGATATGGGTGATTAGAAATAGAGAATCAATTGACTAGATTAGAGCCAAAAGTTCATTACCCCTTTTCCTGTTGTGAGGACCTGTTTATATAGGCGTGGGTGAGTGAGTCCTAACGTGTTAGAGAAGCTAGGATGCCCGTGTTGATGTAGGACACATATTCCTTGGAGATAGACTCCTGATAAGGATGAACTAAGCCCTGTTATCTGATAGGAGAGTTATCTTGGTTCAGATAAGGACTCTTAATTTTAGAGTTGTAATATAACTCCGTAAGTGGTATCCCGACGATAATGGGAGGTTTATGATGTAATTCGGCCCGTCATCTAACTCGGCTCGTCATAGAGGCCGGTTAGGGATTAGGCTTCTCGGACTCGGCCTAGGCAAGGACTGCCTGCTCGGCCTTACTGATGTCGGCCTATAAACATAGACTTCTCGCGAGTGGGCATCTCGGTATAGGTCAATTAGGTACGCTGGACCTGGCGTCCGGGTTCCCCTCTACCAGGTCGGTTTATGTCGTTCAGTGGCCCCCGAGTTTCTATCTCGGTATGCCGAATAGAAACTGTTAGGTATTTAATTTCTGGTTGATTGATGTGACAGTTGTAGCCACCAAAATCATTGCCTTGATCTGCTGATGCCAAAAGGATTTAATGCTAATTGAATCATTATCCTTATTGGAATGGGAAAACTCCAGTTGTATTCCATATATGAGTAATATTAATTACCCTTCAACTAACTCCATCTTAAGTAATATAAATAGAGGATCAGTGTTTTAATTTTCCACATTATTCTTGCCTTCTTTTCTTCTCCCAAACTTTATCCATGGCCAAAAGAGAGTATGATAATGCTTTTCCAAAAGAATGTGATTCCTCAGATGATGCGAAGGACTCACCCGTCCTGAATGACAAAAAATCTGCTGATGGCTCCTTACTTCCCCCTGAGGATTACTGTCAGGATGGTGAAGACTCAGATGATAGCAATCATGAATGGGAGGAGCCCTGCATCGAAGGTAGCGATGAAGACTCAACTGATGACAAGGACAACAATTCCAGCGAGGTGGATGAAGAGGACGAAGAAGAAGAAAAGGACTTCAAAGCTTTCCAGGAAGAGATGAAGTTGTATCGAGAGAAACAAGATAAATAGCTTCATGTTGGCCTAATGATAGTAGTAACCTTTTTTCTCTTTCTTCTTTGTATAGCCCAAGCCCCCGGCCTTGCTGTGGGGGTCTTTTGTTGAATGCATATATATATTGGGATTCTTTCCTTGTTCCGTTTTTGAATTTTCTACGCTTCGTACGACCTTGAATTTCTTCATTATCATTACCTTTCATATGTTGCTACAAAGTAATGTCGATCGTCCAATCTTAGCCATCATGCCGGCCTGGAGGGTATTTGCACCCGTCATTCAATCATAGCTTCAATCTCCACTCGACATCAACTTGACATTTCCTCATCTCGGTTTCGTCCCGTTCCTGGATACCACTAAGGATGTCGATCCGTCGTAGAGGTGTCGGCTGCACCTACGTGCTAAACCCTTAAATATGGAATCGCATGTCTCTTCAAATATTAAACATGATAAAGTTCAAATCTTGCAAACTTGAATGGGAGCAAGACAAGCTAAGCTTCTTGCTATGTTCAACGTTCTTATGACCAGTAATTGAAGCAACTATCAAAGATAAAGAAAAGGTTAACTTACAAAATTAGGGCTCAAAGTGCACGGATTGTTCATACAGTGAGGTCCGATATTTCAATTTCGTTAATTTAAGTTGCCAAATCAGGTCTTTTAGACGAAATTCGTTAGAAAACTCAGTTAAGTCCCATATGCCTTGCACGTGATGACAAATTGGCTAATTTTGAATTTTCTACTCCCTCCGTCCCAGACTAAAGGTCCACCTTTCCTTTTTAATCCGTCCCAGAGTATATGTCCACTTCCAAAAATGGCAAAGACTTTTTACTATTCCTCCCACTCATTCTCTCTCCTACTTTACTTTTTATACTCACAACACCAATCAACTTACTATTCCCTACCTCACCTTCTCTCTCCTACCGCACTTTTCATACTCACATCACTTCCATCACTTCCACAATTTCTTAATCTCCGGGCAAATGGGAGGGTGGACTTATACTCTGGGACGGAGGGAGTACTAGTTAATAAGGGGTTAAATGATTTCTTTTTATTTCAAGGTTTAAAAGTTAAACCGTTTCCCAACTCCAAACACCTATCAACCACAACCCCATTCCCTACCCACACCTCAATCCGACCCACCAACCCACTCCCCACTCCCCACCCCCCCCCCCCCCACACCCCCCTTACACAGTTCAACTAGCACTTCCTCAATTTCCTAAATCCTTTCTGCACAGATGATCAATCATATGCTTCAAATGTTCGTTAATGAATCAATTATAGATTCTTTAAGTATCTCTTTTAATGTAGCTCTACTTAAATGGCACACTACAAAAATAAAAAACAAAAAAATAGGATGCTTATTTTAACAAGGTCGATCAAGCGATGGACTTGCGTTTTACAGTTGCCACTTGCCATTGTTGATGGAGAACCTCACATTCTTAGCCCTTAAATCTAGTCACCATCGACACCATTCACCAATAACTATAAATACTCGACAAATTTCATAGTTGCCGGAGAATTTCAAATCCTTATTTTACTTCAATTGATATGGCCTTAAAAATATACTCCCTCCGTCCCAAAATGATCTTCATACTTTTTTCATAGTTACCGCGAAGCTATTTTGAGCAATAAGTATGGGTAAATTTAATTATCCTAATGAAAATCTAAAAGTTGTTTGTGATAGTATTGTTGAAGGAGTATCAATAACAAGTTTTAGATGTTCATTAGGATAATTAAATAAACATAAAATTATTGCTTAAGTACGTTCGTAGTAACTATGAAAAAAGTATGAAGATCATTTTGGGACGGAGGGAGTATCCAAAACCTTAACAAAGAAACCCAATAATGACCCAACTTAAGCACCTAAAACCGTGTTTTGCTGGACTGAAGACATGCAGACCTGAGCAAATTCAAATAACCTTAATCCCCTTGGCACATCCTTGCACATGATTGTACTGTACGTTCTCAGTCTTCTCACGTTACCTCCACCATCCAATGAACATTAGAAATTTTAACGGAATTGATATATAAAAATTATAATATTCAAAATAGAATCTGTTATTATTATCTAAAATTATAAACTTATTTATTTGTAATGAAAATTATTATTATAAATATAAAGATAAAATAGGGTACATAGATTTCATTTATAAATTCATATTTTAAATGTTAGCTCTTTATATTTATGGAAAACATTTTTAGGGTCAATAGTTTGGAATTTTACATCTTCACCATCAAGTGCAAGACACATAATTTAACTGAGTTTTCTAACGAATTTCGTCAAAAGACCCTATTTTGGGCAAATTTTGGCATTATAGGCCCTATATTGAAGAAATTACAAAGTCCGAACCTAAATTGGTACCTATCGACATTAGGTCAAATTTTGTGATTAAAAGCACGACGACATGTGTTATCAAAGAAATTACTAACAACTTCTTGCCATACAGATCCAAAGTAACAGTCTGTTAACATAACAACATCAGCAAGTTTGTTGCAAGTGTCGTTCAGATATAGGGAGCCAAACATAACATAACATATGCATAGGTAAAGATTAACCTAATCAACTAACTAGAAGCATGTACATGTCTAAACTGGGAAATTCAGAACAAGGAGAGCAATGAAGAGGAATCCACCAAATTAAAGAATGCAGTCATAGGAAGCTTGAAAAGTAAGGAAAAATACATTCTAACAATACATATATTTTGAAACCCACCTTCTCCCTCTCTAGACTCATAAGGCGAGTTTGAGCTCGTTCAACCTCATCCATTAGAAGATTGACCTCTGACTGCTTTGTTGCTCTTTCTTCCTCTGAAACAATGGACCAAAAAGTAAGGGACAACCGAGTTCCAATGTACTAATATATTTTACGAGGATCAGTGAGGTGTGAAGGTTTGTATTTGTAGGTCATGGTGTAAATTTTTCTATATTATTCTGTAGGCAAAAAATCAAAGTGAAATATTACCCGATTGAGCACGAAACTCAAACAACTGGCTCTGTGCAAGTTCATGTAGTTTTTGCATATTGGAGACACTGTCCTGGGCTTGTCGTAACTGATCCTGCAACAATTGCTCCCTGCATCAATATAAGAGTAATTTCTTTAAATGACAATGATGCTAATGCCAGAGAAATATAATCACAAAAAGAGTTGCATTGATGTAATAATTCTTTCGTGGCGACATGGCAGCAGAGTAGGGTCAACCTTCAACGCCACCAGATGTCATGATACCTTTCTTTTAAAACCTCCATAGTTTTCTGATTTTCTTCTGCCAAACTGCGTTGCTTCATCTCTACAACTTCCTTCACTTTTTCTTCCATCTGAGATCATATCAGAAAGTAGCAAGAAGTCAGAGGAATCAATATCATCAGATGTCAAGCACAGTTTCATCCGGATAAACTTACTCTTAAGCGAGTTGTTTGAAGCCAAACCTCATAATGGGAACTGTAAGTACTCTAAATTTATTCTTCTAACAAGTACTCCTATCCAATCTTTTGGAAGGTGATTGGGAGGGTGGATCCAAGTACACATGACCTCTAATTATTTCAAAATGCTCAGTTCGACTTCCGCAAAAAAACATAACTCAAGGTAGTAAACAGTTATTGGCAGGCACCATGTGCCAAGTTAATGAATAAATGTTATCTGGTGCTTTGAACAATAATATTTTTTAAGTGATGTTAGTCAAACTTACACATCGAGAAAAAACAAATGGAGCATGGCGGAGCTTAGGAAATTCCCCTGAAATAGATTATTGATTGATTTGATTTTACAAGATACCTATTTAAAGTCATAACCTTATTGCTTACCACAGAAAAGAAAAGGACAAACAAAAAACTAAGTTTTGGTTTGTAAGTGAGACCTGCATGTTTGGTGACGTAAACCCACCTTGTCAGACTTACGTTAGCATCAGGAGTTTCCCCTCCCTTTTCCAACTTTCCACCCAAGTAAACATTCTCCCGTTTCGTTAGAAATAGAAACTTGCACGAACAATAATTTTCAAGACCATACTCATCAATGGTCTCAGACTTTCAACAATTATTCACCTGTAAGCATCTTTATTCAACATCGAAATAAGGCATAACCTTTGTCTTCCCTGAATTACAAAAAGTAGATACTTCCACAGGGATTTTAATGGATTTCTTTGTTTCAAAAACACCACGAACTTGTATTATTTCATTCTTATCCACTCAAAAATAAGTATGGTGACCATAATGGTAGGAGTTTAGTGTTATACACCAAAAAGACCAGTTCACATCAAGAAGACACGGATATATATGAAACAGAAGAGATCAAAGAGATCTGGTTGTCTCACGCGTCAACCTAAATTGCTTGATTTGCAAGGCTAACCGTAATTAAAAATAGAGAGTAAACGGTTATCACCATTTAATCAATGCTAACCTGTTGTTCTAACTGACGAATACGTTCTTCGAGTCTTCTCACTGTTGCTTGTTGATTTTTTAACTGAGTTGCTTCTGTTCTGAATTCCTCGAGTTCAAGCTTCATTTTCCGATTCTCCGACTCTAGCTCGGATAATCTCAAATCTTTCTCCTGCATAGAGAAAGATAAATCACAAGATACACATAAAGATGTATTTTTACTATATTCAGTTTAAGTTGGCAAAAAATTTCAAATAGAACTTTCTTAATTTTATGGAAAGTTTATGTAACTTTTAATGAGATGTTAAAAGAGACAACAAATGCATGAGGGTAGGTGTTTTGCTTCTTCTGAAAAAAGGGAACGAGTTTGATAAGAAAGCTTATGAGATTAACGTCAATAAAAGGTATTGAGAAGCATAATGACAGAGCAAACCATATAAAAATATGATAATTAATAACCAAAAAGAACTCGATTGAGCTAATAGCTCATCATGACATTTTCCAGTGTACATAGATTCAGTACCATTTTCTATGTCAGCTTCCTTTTATACTAGCAACGGAAAAAAAGACCATTCCTTGTGTAGCTTCCCAAGCCTTCCAAGTGAAGGACCTCATTGGGAATCAGGGGAACTTGCCATTTTAACTAAATAGAGGTTCGTCCCAAATGTTTCTCCATATAAAAATCACCAAAAATACTACTACATTTCTAAATAAGTGTCCATTTTTTTTTTATTTTAGGGACATTTTGAAAAGATGACTTCTGAGCAATTTTAGTTATCTTACAATCCACCTTATAATATTGTAATTTTAAAAGCATATAATCAAATATGATACTTGTGAAAGGTGAATTCAGTAACTTTGTTCAAAATAGGCACTCATTTAGGGACTAAACCCATACAAACACGGTCACTCATCTAGGAACAAAGGGAGTTTAACATCGATGTTTCAAGTACTTTCTACAGTCAAGAATAGGAATTTACATTCATTTAATGTTTATTTAACCGTCAAATAGATGATCATGCAGGGGGGGGGGAGAATATCTTCATACCCAGGCACCAGAATAATGGAGAGTTTCAGATGCCCAACCCTCTCCCTTCCTAATGGCATTTCATCAAAACGTTGAATGCAGGATGTGCAAAGACGAAAAGAGAAGCTAAGAATGTCATATAACATTCATGGCTTGAGCAACACAAACATACTTCCCAATAGGTCGTCAGCGACATGACGAGTTAGTATTTTTTGCCTGCATGTCGCTGTAACACATCAATCATGATGCGCCTCTACACCGTCTAGCAGAAGTATTTACATATCACCAATCCACTTGCAAAATAAGAAGGTTTCCCACCAAGCAATAGAACTCAAGAAAATGCAACATGATGGCCAGTTACCAACCAGGAACAGCCACATATTCGAAAAATATCCCACCTCCTCATCAAGAACTTCATAGCTTACAAGAGGATGGCATGATTTTCTACAGATCCATCTGATGGCTCCATAACCTGTCACTATGATAACTGTCCCAAAATTAAGTTAAGGCTTCGAATGCTCCTTTCCAAGTACCACAAACCTAATCCAAAGAACCACCTGTTACCGAGGCTAATGTTATACCTATTCTACAAAGATCCATTTCGAGCTCAACAAGTCTCGCAAAGGTAAGTTAATTATCAGAAGGGTTGGAATTCCTATTAAAACCGTACTTTCCACCCAGTAAATCCCTCTTTAAATTTTTCTACACCCCCACCCCTTACGGCATAAACCCAAAAGGAGGCACATATAGTGAATGGGTGAGATCCGCATGACAACAAAAACAAAACAGTCAGCCCTCAGTATCCACACCCCATCCCTAACCCAGTTTAATCACTATTTTACATCTATAAAAAGGATACCAAATCTCTATGGCATTCTCATCCCACCAATGGAGCCTCTGGCCTGAGAACCTTTTTTGGGTTTTAAGAAATTTTGTGATGATTGAAGAAGTATGTCCAAAACCCATATACAATTAAATCAATAAATTCTCCAAAATTCCAAGCCAAATGCAGCAATTAAGTGACGTACTGTGATAAGAGTGCCTTGTCCTCCATTGGAGGCGATTACCTAAATCTTGCAAGTTACGATAGTGAAATTTAAATCAATCTTTTTGTTGCTCTTGCAGTAACTCCATTGCATGCCTTCATAACAAGTAACAACCTATGAAAATGACTGTTGATAATGGGTCAACACTAAAAAATCCAGAATTCCTATTGAAACCCCCTTGGGAACCATTTTCCAAGTGGATAAGAGAGACAACACAATGCACTGCCTCCATTTGTCCAAGCCAATTCTTCCTGCCAGGTAAAATTATGAGACTCGTGTGAATGTGGTTCAGACCTTCAATATCAAGGTCCATTCTAATCTACCCACAAATATCTCATCAATAATACCTTTCTCAGCTGAAAGCATAAACCTTTATCTTCAACAAAAATGCACCTGTGCTCCCAACAAAACTCCTTAATGTTGGTAAGCAATGTATCAGTCTACAAACTTTTAATCTTTTAGTCAAGACCTTTACAACAAACTATCATGTAGAAGACCCACCCATTGAACCAATGAGCCAAAAGTCCCTTTGATTATCTGCCTCAACCTTCTTTATAATTGACGCGACAAAACAATTGAAACTATACCAGCCATTAATTGCACTATCATGGAATACCGTCAGAACATTTCCACGATCACACATAATCATTGTTGAAAGACCAAAGACTTCCTATTTGGCCAGAGTACCCATTTACAAACATAAACCTCCATGACCACCCATTCCTCCAGAAAAGGTCATTCACACCATTTGTGCAAGTTGTTAAAATTATATTAAAGTGAAGGCCGCTAAGGCTCTCAATTCAAGCTTTTTGTTCTTGATGGAGGTTTTCATAAAGCTGCTATGTGTTAAATAATCTTTCCACCTGTCGACTCATAAACTCCTCCCGAGTTTAAGGGCCTAAATCATGTATGTTCTCCAAAGGCAGCTTCTGTATTCTTGTAAAATGTATCCATCAAAGTAAACCTCTTATACAAATTAGAAGGAACATAGAGAAAAGGAAAAAAAATAAAAAAGGACTGCAAAAAGAACATAAAAATGTATATCACTGAAGCAGTGTTTAAAGGTACAAGAAGAAGATGGCATGTAGAAGCTTGGAAGGAAAATGAACTACAAGACGGAGCAGCATATATTATTTATCTAAGTTTTCTCACAGCTAATGATATTTAAGAAAAATTCCAGAAATGGGATGAGGTTTAACTTACAGCAATTGAAGCAACAACAGGATAAGGATCCGGAGCTTCATAAAGTTTCTGGTAGATATTAAGGAAAGCATTTTCTCCAAATTTTGCTCTCTTGGTAAGGTTGTCAACCTCTTCTTGGTAGCCCTTTAGCAAAGAATTAAACGAGCTTAACTTTTCTTCTGCTGAAGCTTTCTTGAAATCTGTGTCAAGAACATATGATAACTCAAATGTAGATAATTTTATAACAACCAAGACATGAAGCTCTTTTTTTCCAATGAAATGGCTATAAAAACATATTCATTCATATATGTAAAGCAGTGGCGATGACCCTTTATTATGATGAGATACCTCTAGTACTCTCTGCAAGCTTCCGTCGATTCTTCTGACTGTTTTCCTGATTTTCAGCAATTCTAAGCCCCTGTTCATCTAAGATACTCCTCTCCTTCTCTAAATCAAACTCTGTAATAAAAAAGATAATATGACACAAGAAACGATCAGTACTTTCACTTTTCTAATAAATACTGATTAAAAAAGAAACAGTACTAAAATAGGAGAAAGTACAAGAGGATGCACAATGAGACCATCTGCAAAGAAGAAAAAAAAAAAAAAAAAAAAAAAAGGAACGGGGGTGAAAGGAAAATACACAAGAAAAGAACTAGATAAGCAAAGAAATTCAATGGTGTCTAATTTTTCACTTCTCACAAATGAACAATGAAAATAAATTATTCACCAATATACCTGGAATATTGTGAACTAACTGACTACCAATGATATATGAAATACGAGTTGTATAAAGGAGAAGATAGCAACTAAATTGAGTGTAATTCTTTTATTTCCTTTGACAACAGAAATGGTGTCAATATAGCTGGACTTTGGTATGACCTATTCCCAAATTGAGTGTGATTCTTTTATGTTGACAACAGAAATGGTGTCTGATAGGCTAAATCGCACACCTACAAACTAAACCTGGACTAGGTTCTAAAAATATGTAGCTAGGAATAAGTCCAGAATCGATCCACAAAGAACGGTTATTTGTTTACGTAATTGTCACTTGACAAGATTGGGGGAAATTTATAATTATTAAATCCTAAAACAAAATTAAACTAAATTAAATTGAGCTAAAACAATAATTAAGAAACACTTTAGATTTGATTCCGTCCCCACCTAATTATTCAATTATCATCGATATCTCTTTTCACTTTTTACCCTATTCACCTGATCACGAGATTTATTTCAATCTCTGTTTCTTCTTTCAGAGTAGTTACTAGCAGTGGCACACTCACTAGAAACCCTAATTAATAAATTAACCTAACTGGCACAGTTTAGATCTCAATATTAATTGATGAAACAATTTAAGAAACTAAGATCAAGAATGCTTTCTATGATTATTTCACACAGATAATCATCTAATTTTACCCACTTCACAATTTACCATGGCACATGCATAAATCGTAAAGATGCTACAATGAATTTCTACACTGACACAGTAATAGAAAATTCTAGCAAAGATAAATTAACCAAAGCAATTAGATTGATCAAGTCTAAAAACCCTAGCAATAAATCTAGAATAAACACAAGTAAAATTATGAACAGAAATAAAATTGTGAAAAGAAAAATACCTCAAATTGATAAAAAGGGGTTCAAGAAATCAAACCCAAAGCTTGGATTTTAGTTCCTCATCCAAAGCTTTTGAATCTCCATGAATAAAGAAATTAAAACCTAGATCTAAAATTATGTTGTAGAAGTCTAGAATAATAAACAATAAAAGAAACCTAGTTTTTATACCTATGAAAGTCCTAAATTGATAAGGAATAGAAAGATATAAAAATAAAACAAAAATATCCAAAAATTCAGCCTTCCGGCCGGCTTACGCGCGTCACACGCGCCATCACTCTCAAGGCTCGCCGTCCACGCGCTAGCTCCCGCCAGTCACGCGTCTGGAATAGTCAAAAGCGCACCTAGTAGGTGCGTTTTCTCCAATACTTTCACGACTCGTGCCGCTCCGCTCCCACTCGTGCGCACGCTTGCACCATTTGTGCTGTACTTTGGGCCATTAAATGGGCCTTGCTTGGTTCTGGGCCGCTCCAGTTGGGCTTCGCTGAATTTGGCTTGTTCCTTGGCGAATTGGGCCGCTGATTTGGGCTTGCTTGGTTTGATCTTCCTTCCAGCTGGGCTGGACTTGCTAAATATAATCCCATCTCCACCTTCTTTAATTGTTGACTTTAATTTTGAGCTTTGACTTTTGAGACTTAAATTTATCTCATAAATAAATTACATCCGGCTAAAATATAAAAATACTAAAATAACCCCCGGATGATAATTAAATCCCAAAAATATATATTTGCCCAAAATATATATAAAACTAATCTAAATTACATAAAAATCATAGTTTAGCTCATAGAAACCTAGGAAATAATGGTAGAAAATTCGTCTCATCAGTGTCGATCTAGCTGGACTTTGGTATGACCTATTCCCATAGTGTACCTTCAGAATATTTCCATGATTAAAGGATGCCTATAGGCTATATATACCCTTCTTATTACATAACAGATTTAATGTAAATTAGCATTTATTTCTTTATATCCACCTTGTGTGAAGAAACCCAAGCCATTTCGGCCATTTAAGTGTATGAGCTTACTATGTTAACTTCTAATAATAACAACCTTTAGGATTAATCAAACTATTCTGCTGAATCACACCGATTTTGTTTTGAGTGAATAAACAGATTTTTTGTTGAGTGTTGAAAAGCCCATTCACATCCCACTGTTATACTTCCTGTGCTCTTAGTAACCTATGTCATACTTTATAGATTACGTTTCGAGTCCCACTCTACATGAGGAAGGTAAAAGATTGAGGACCTTGAGGTTGATTAAGAAACACTTTTGTTAAAGTGATTCATGTACATCAGAATCTGGGACTAAGAGGCGTGATTATATGGGTAAATATAGGATGAGCTATACTTGTAGCAATCAAGATTGATAGGAGATAAATGCTGCTACTTTTGAGAGGAAGTGTTAACATTTTAGTATTCGGTATCATCATCTATGTCCCCTACAGCTTCATAAGCCTATTGTGTTTCTTATAAGTGTTGAAGAACATGGCTATCTATTATTTTATTTAAGCTCTCTTCTCTACAGTCTTCTTCTAAGACATCATATTTTTAGACCCAGAGAACATAACAAATTAGAGCACTACCTCCACAACTTCAGGACTTACAGTGTATCATTAAAAAATCTCCCAAATAGTTCTGTCACTTTTATACTTGTTCACTTTAAACTCACGGTAGCCCTCCTTCCATATCTCTTCCAAATTAGACCTAGATGGATGACATAATGGAGTAGAATGGAACTCTAAAGCTGGCTAAACCCTAGGTTACGATATTTTGAGGATGATCAAATGAGAAGCTACCCTAATCCTTAAGACATGGCATTGGATTCAACTATATTTTCCAGGACAGTAAGAACCTCTAGTAGACCAGAAACGATGTAACCAGCTAATCTCAAATTCTATTACTACCTCCATTCATGGAAAAGAATATCCCAATCACCATCAACACTGAGTCTTCGTTTCATATGAAGAATGGCATTGTTTCCGTACCACTTTACTGTAATTTCCATTAAATGGTAATTCAAATGACCAGAAACACATGACCATTCCAGCACACCAATGTAGTACTCAACTTCAGCTACTAATGCATCTTAAAGGTCTTAATCCGCAGAGCCTCAAAATATTTCTCAAATAATGATCCAGCTTCCATAAGCAAAGCATCATCATGTTAGCAAACCACATAAAAATAAATTTCCTTTCAGTAATCAATCATAAATTTGACATTAGGTCAGGTTTATATATGTGTTCTCTACCTTCCCCCAAATTCGTAAATCGTGCATGTTTACTCATGATTAAGCTATGGGACGGAAATAATTATCTTAACGCGATCAAAACAAGTTTCGCATCATACCAGATCGAACTAACAACAACAACAACAATAAATTTACCGGAAATTTGATGTCTACTGAAGCTAAAATAAGCGAATTTTGAGCGAGGAAATTGTTAGTAGTACCTTTCCAGAAGTTTGCGACGGAGGGAACAGGTATTGAAGGCGATGAATTGGATTTCTCCCTGTCTGATCCTCCTTGGGAAGCCTCCATTGATGGATTTTTACAGATCTGTGACAATGTTAGGGTTTTCTGATTGAATCAAATCGAATTGAATCTACAGTTACTGCTCTTGTTAGATGGATGATTGAACTAAAAGTGTGTGTGTGTGTGTGATTTCTTAGTTTGTTCGTATTGATGGCTGTTTTACGAGCACCAGCGCGGGAAGTAGAAGATCGGAGGGAGGTTGATGGCGAGGCCTTTTCAATGACAGATCTTGGAAAATGGGTTTTGCTATTTTGATTGAGTGTCTAAATTCATCCATTCGAATTCGGTGAAGTGACAGTTTGGTCCGTTGAAGTCTCACTTATTTTCTTACTCCCTCTATCCCGCATTAAATATCCTACTTTTCATTTTCGTTTGTCTCAAAATAAACGTCGTTTTACCTAAAATAGGGTATAAAAATTGGAGATCTTCCTATACCACCCATTCTAATATGCACACGTATTACAATGCCAGGTGTCACTCTACACATATGAATGGATGAGGGCAATCACGAAAATATAACTAAAAACTTAAATACATTGACTTGTCAACTATTACATTTAAAACAGGACAGAGGGAGTACGTGTTAAATCTTCCATTGTGAATAAAAATTTACTTCAAGTTAAATTTGGGTTTTAACTGAGTAACAAATGATTTTAGCTTATTAATTAGGACGGTAAATAACAAATTATTCCGTAAAACAACCGAATATATGTTGAGAGATTTCATTGATGGACTGACAAAATAATGTGATTCGTGATAAAGTCTGAGGTTTCATCCCAAAATCAATTGGCAATGGGAGGAGTAGCCCATGATCTTTATATAGTCAATGCATGGCTTGTTAATTCCTGATGTGGGATTATGTCTCTAATACGCCCCCTCACGTGTAGTCGGGCTTTGCCAAGGCTTATAACGTGGACTTATCAACCGGATGGTGCGGAGCAACATCGTGGGTCGTTAGTCCTGCACGTGTAACTGGTCAGCTCTGATACCATGATAAAGTCTGAGGATCCATCCCAAAACCAATTGACAATGGGAGGAGTAGCACATGATCTTTATATAGTCAATGCATAATACATAGAAGTCATCTTCATAATCTTCATCTGGATACAGTTGTTGAAGAGCATAGGTAGCTGGACCAACGGAATTAGGCCAAATAAGGGATGGCCCAAGAGTCTGCATAAGAGCAAACCTGGCTTTGGAATGCCTGATCTGAGAGAAAGCATTCTGGGTTGGCAAGGTGTTGGGTGGATCCATGTTAAGTAACCAACTCTTTTAAAACTTTAAGGTGTTACAGAGAGTACCTACAATGTATATCAAGCCTCAACACTCCCCCTCACGTGTGACCCGATGACACACGTAGAGAGATTAACAAACATGCCACTTATCGAGCATCAACGCAGTGCAATTTTTAGCACTCAATAATCCGGGTAATAATATGCAAGCGGAAGAATTCGAACTCCAGACCTTACGATAACCAGAGCTCTGATACCTTGATAAAGTCTGAGGTTCAATCATAAAACCAATTGGCAATAGGAGGAGTAGCCTATGATCTTTATATAGTCAATGCATGGCTAGTTAATTCTCGGTGTGAGATAATGTCTCTAACAATTCGTTCTTGTTGTAAATATGATTTGACATCATTTTCATGTATGTGAGCAATAGGACTATAATATATAATGTAGTTTTTTTTTTTTTTGAGTAATAATATATAATGTAATTTACAGAATGATCGAAAAGAAATGTTATTTCCCCAAGTATAAAAGTGATTGAAAAGAAGATAATAGCTTTTCATTTTGTAGATCCCTTATTCAAATGCATATATATGCAAATTTTAAATCTATATATATTAAAAGTCAAGGTAGAGTCTTTAGGTGCTGCCATGTGGACAAGTTTTGGGTAACTCTTGCTTTTGGTGGTGCCACATCATCTATAGCATTTTAATTAGGTGGCTTTTCATTTTTTTCTTATTAGCTAATAGTATTAATTAATTGTAATAGTCACTATACTAGTTAACTATTACTTTTAATAGTATTAGTTTAGTATAATAGTTCACTATATAAGATAACTATTACTATTAATAGTATAAGTTAAAGTATAATAGTTACTATAAAAGGTAACTATTACTATTAATAGTATTAATTAACTATAATAGTTAACTATATAAGATAACTATTACTATTAATAGTATTAGTTAAATGTAAAAGTAATTATATAAGATAACTATTACTATTAATAGTATTAGTTAATTGTAAAAGTTAATTATATAACATAATTATTACTAGAGAAAACTACCGTCTAGTCCCTCATCCTAACCCTAACTACCACCTAATCTAACCCAATATTTCCATCTACCATCTAGTCCAAGCTAATATTTTTATTTACCACCTAGTCCATTAAAATTATTAACTCCCGAAACTACCCTACTATAAATAAAACCCTACCCCTTCCTCCCTTTCATGCAGTCACACACGCACGCACACACTCTCTCTCTCTAACCTTTCACCTCCAGCAAAACCTCCCTTCTCAACCACCGGCAACCCCTCCCATCCCCTAACCCCGGCGACCCATACCTCCCCTAGCCCCGACGACCTTTCTCCCGTCACCGGCGCACCTTTTCTTCTCCGTCACCGACTGGTTTTCAAAGCTAACGGCAAAGACATCCCGACGAGTCGATTTCAACAGATCTAATTCGCTCTCTCTCTCTCTCTCTCTCTCTCTCTCTCTCTCTTTCAGATCTAGATCTATCTCCCTCCATTTATCTCTCTTCCACCTCCGGCCATCTCCACCTTCCCTCCTTTTCCACATCTGCGATCGGAATCAATCATCGTTGTTTCAATCATAGTCGGATGCGTGAATGGAACAGATTTCCACCGGCCCTTCATCTCCAGTAAACACACCAAGATCTGTTCATACATTGTTTCAAATTTTTGTTTCTCATTATGTTAGAACTTAGCTGGAATTCGATTTAAATTACTCCAGCATTCTCTTATTGCTTAACACAAAATGTTTCCAGGTTCGATTTGCAATTTCCTACCACTTGTACTCCGATCTGTCAGATCCGGCCAAGTTACCGGTGTTGAGCCAAAGAAGTTGATTTTATTTGTATGATAAAAAATTGCATTATGACTATTTTATTTGAGTAGTAATTTGATTTTGTTTGTTAGTAATTATGAATTAATCGTGAACTTTTCAACATGTTTTTAGAACAACTATGAATTCGTTATTGGTAGTTGTTATTCGAATAATTGTGAATTTGTTTTTTGAAGTTGTTCCCAGAAAAATTGTGAATTTGTTCTTGAAACAATTGTAATTTGTTCTTGATAATGAATTTGATTGATTTGAGTTGTTAAGTTCACATTTATTTTCATAGAACAACTGTAAACTCGTTCTTGAAACTTTTGTTCTTAGAACAACCGTGAAATGTGAACTTGTTCTTGGGATAAATGTCAACTTACTGATATTATTGTTTGATATCCATGGAGATTGTGTGTGTTTGATATTATTTTAGTTGACAACTGTGAACTTACTGACAAGTTCACAGTTGTTTGGTCGACGGAGTTGGTGGTCGTTAGAGTTGATAGTGTTCTTATTAGTAGTTTTAGTTGGCAACTGTGAACTTACTGATTAGTTTACAGTTGTTTGGTCGCCGGAGTCTATTGTGTTCTTAGTAGTTTAGTTGACAACTGTGAACTTACTGATTAGTTCACAATTGTTTGGTCGCATGAGTTGGTGGTTTCCGGAGTCGATCGTCTTCTTAGTAGTTTATTTGGCAACTGCGAACTTACTTATTAGTTCACAGTTGTTTGGTTGCAGAGTCGATCGTGTTCTTAGTAGTTTATTTGATAACTGTGAACTTACTGATAAGTTCACAGTTGTTTGGTCGACGGAGTTGGTGGTCGCTGGAGTTTATAGTGTTCTTAGTAGTAGTTTTAGTTGACAACTGTGAACTTACTGATTAGTTCACAGTTGTTTGGTCGCCGGAGTCTATTGTGTTCTTAGTAGTGTAGTTGACAACTGTGAACTTACTGATTAGTTCACAGTTATTTAGTCGCAAGAGTCGATCGTTTTCTTAGTAGTTTAGTTGACAACTGTGAACTTACTGATAAGTTCACAGTTGTTTGGTCGCCGGAGTTGGTGGTTGCCGGAGTCAATCGTGTGCTTAGTAGTTTAGTTGACAACTGTGAACTTACTGATTAGTTCACAGTGTTGGGTTTCGAGGCAACATGCGCAGCAGAATATAGCATTTAAAATTTATGAAACCCAAAGCATATAGATCAATTCATATGATTAAATCAAATACATCTACGATGAATACAAGAATACTAACCCTTGAAGCGTTTGATTTAACAACCTTGAATTTGGTGTAGCTTTTTGAAACTTGATCACGAACACAATCACGAGCAAGATCACGAACTTGAAGATGATAAGCGTCACCCTCTAACGGTATCCACACCACGAACGAATATCAAGAAACTCTTGATCTTGATTGCTAGACCAATTTGTGAAACCAACTTTCACAATGAACTATATGGAATTTATTTGATTTCTTGTTCTTCACTTTTAGGATCTTAGAACAAGAATAAAACTCTCTCAAACCCTTTGGAGACTTTCTTAATGCATCAAAACTGATTAGGCTGCTTAAAGGCTGTTTATATACTTGTTAAACCTATTCCAAATAGGTAACAAGTGATTAAACCCGTAAAAAAACGTATTGAAAAAACCTAGTCCAAACAGGACTAAAGTCCGCCCGGGTATAGGACTTGGTCCGCCCGGGTTAAGACTTGGTCCGGCCGGGTCTTGACCAAGGTCCACCCGGACCTCTTCAGTTTCCTGTTTTCTCCTCTAACTTCCTAATATTCCTCAAAGGCCCTTCGACCCTTAATTCCAATTTAGTCCTTTTAAGATTCGTTCTAATGTGTGTGACCCTTTAGGATTATACTAAGTTGGCAATGGGTATAAACCCATAAGATATGATTAGGTTCTAGCAAACCGTCATACCTACCCAATTAGTATAACTATATAAGTTCGTATCCTTTAATAGAACATATCACAATCTCTTTGTTCACGATGTCTATTGAACGTAAGCCATGGTCAATGGTCAACTTACAATGTTCAATGCTTTCTCGATCCAGATTGTATTGATACAACAAATCATATTTGAGCACGGCCATGCATTTCATCAATACCATTCATCGAGTGACCAAAGCTTGACATCTCTTTTGACGAGGAACAAATCCCATCTTGACTTATTACTCTTCCCCACATGATTCCGATTACGCCAATCATATTCTTTATAGCTACCCGGTTAGGGGTAACGTTTGAATATGTCAAACGTAATGTTCATCAAGTGGAAGACTGTAATAATCTCAGGTCTAAAGATTCAAGTGATATAACTATATGAGATTTAATTATGACATTGTGACCATGACATAAATCTTATACGGGTCAGTCCAGTATTTGTTCTCCAACAAATACCCATAAGTTTAATTGTATCCCTACACCATTTCATCATATGATTATCTATTAAACTTATACTAACAATTAATCATAATTATCAGGGACGTGGATTATTATAATAAACATGCAAAGGATATAATAATCAAACATTCAATATCTTTATTAATATATAATCAATAGATAACATTAATCGTTCACAAAACGTGCCTAGAGCATACAACACCAACACACAGTTGTTTGGTCGCCGGAGTCGATTGTGTTCTTAGTAGTTTAGTTGACAACTGTGAACTTTTTGATTAGTTCACAGTTGTTTTGTCGCCGGAGTTATTTAGATGAGAACTGAAAACTTACTGATAAGTTCTTAGTTGTTTGATCACCGAAGATGGTGGTAGCCGGAAAAATAGTCGCCGTATGTGGTCACTGGAAAATGGTGGCCGGAAAGGTCGACGGAGGTGGTTGCCGGAAAATGACACCAAAAAAATAGTCGCCGGAAATGGTTGCCGGAGATGGTCGTCGGAAAATAGTCACCGGAGGTGGTCGTCGGAAAATGGTGTCGGAGATGGTCGCCGGAAAATAGTCGCCGAAAAAAGGCCGCCGGAAAAATGGTCGCCGGAAAATGGTCGCCGGGGAAGGTTGGGATGGGTGGTCAAAGGTGGTCATGGTGGTTAGTGAGAGAAAGTGAAATGATGGAGGGAGTGGCATTAATGTAATTTTTCATCATTTAGTAAGGGCATGAGTGTCCTTTTAAAACCCTTGGACTAAGTGGTAACATTGCAAATTCCATGTTCTAGGTGGTAGTTTTCATTAGGGTAAGGGACTAAATGGTTGTTGCCCTTTATTACTATTAGTAATATTAGTTAAGTGTAATGGTTACTATATAAAGTAACTATTATTAACAATAATATTAACTAATTAGAATAGTTTTTTTTTTTTTTTTTTTTTTTTTTTTTTTATCACAACTAATTAGAATAGTTACAATATATTGTAACTATTACTATTATTAGTATATTTTTGAAAAAAAACTACTATAATTAGTATTAGTTACTATATATATTATATAGGTAGTAACTATTACTTTTAACTTATTATTTATGATTAAAGTTATTCACTCCTTGTTAGGTTAAGAGTCATACTTTCTATTTTGGTACATCCCAGAGTAAGAGTCTCTTTTCTAAAATGGCAAAGAATCTTTACCAATTCTCCCACTCATCATCTCTCATACTTTACTTTTATACTCATAACATCAATCAATTTACTATTCTCTCCCACTCATTCTCTCTTTTACTTTACTTTTACACTCCCAACACTTAAATCACTAACACCATTTCTTATTCTCCGTGCATTTCAGAGGTAGGATTCTTACTCTGAGACTAGGTACTTAGGTAACCATTATCTTTTAATTTACTATTTAAGCTCATAATTACTATAATGTTAACTATAATTAAAGCATTATTTTCTCAATTGATCAAGAGTAAAAATTGACATCATTATGAGACAAACGAAATAATTTTTTACAAAATTTATAAAGTTATTCTTAACCAATCTTAATATCTATTTTATACTATAGCAACTAAAACTATTTTCACTATTATTAAAAAAATCACAAGTAGATTTATATATATCTTTAAATTTATTTATATTTATTTTAAATATTTAATAATTATATAATGCAATTATAAATATCCACGCACAAAAGAAAACACTCGTGCGAAGCATGTGTTAATCCCTAGTTCCTAATATAAAACTATAAACTGTTGGTGATTTTAGTGTCATCAGCGATTTTATGTAATTGTGATTTACTAGAGACCAATGCGATTTCATATTAGGCTCGGATACGAGTAAGGGAAAGTGTGAAGTACACACTCGTTTGAGTCAATATGTCTTCCAAATGTACTACCCGTTTTTCCTACCAAAACCAAAAGACACAATTGTTTGCTAACGATTGTGACTGTTACCCGCCAAAACCTAAAGACACAATGGTTGCCAAACAATTGTGACTGCTTACTGCTGATAGCCATTTGTATATAAACAGATTTTGGTCTCATCTAACATTACGAAAAATCCAACCAATTCTCTAGTTTTTATTCTGTCTTCTTTGCCCAGAAACAGAAAGTTTGATTGTCTTATCCCAATAAAGATTTCGTGATACTCAAGCAATAAAGGGTCGAAATACTTTATTCGGAAAGTGGATTATACACGATTCAATCAATATCCAGGATTATCTTTACACCCTAACCCCAATTTCTAACATAGACAACGATATTAGGAGTAACGCTAGCTAAATGCAATTGCTAAGACTCAGGGAAGAAGCTCATTCAAGCCCTTTGTCTTTTATAAGTTAACGTTTTACCACCCTTAAAACTAGAAAATATATCTTTCAATGTTAAACTGATTAAAATAACAAAAAAGAAAAAAAAAAAACAATGCTAAGGACACAAAATAAGATCACAAAATCTTGGTCATAAAATGAGATAACGATATTTTATTGGTTGCATTGATAATGGACTCGCTACACTTTAATTAAAAACACTAATAAAATCATTACATCTAAAATTTGTAAGCAAATTTTTGTGACTTTTTTGTGCCCTAAGTATATTTGGGAAAAAAAAACTTTCGTTTTCGACCCACATTAAAAAATGCGCCGGCCCAAATTTTATAAAATTTGTTTCTGGATTTTGGTTAAATGGACACAAATTGTTTCATTTTGCTTCTTTTGGCTCCATAGTCCATGTTTGGTGACTTGGTTGAGCATCTCCAATGGAGAGCACCAAATTTGGTGTAGGTTTTACACCAAATGTTACACTAAAAAAAAACCTCCTCCAATGTATCACACTATTTTTCACACTAAAAAGGAATATTCTCTATCCACCTCATTTTTCCACTAACTCTCATTGTTTTACACAAACAATACTTGAAGTCTATGATTTTACATATAAACCCCTCTCTTTTAATTGAGATGATATAATTATCTTAAACCAATATTTGAAATTTATAAGATTACTAAATATTTAGGTGGTGGATCCGGTAATTGCGGTGGAGATGTGTCGGGTATACCCGAATATTAAATTGTTGTTATTGTTGTTTGAATATTTTTATGATTTTGTATTATATTTGTATGACTTTTTTTGTGTAATATTATGTTTTTATAATGATTTTTATGCATTGTACTTTTATAATTAAGTAAAATTTATTATATAATTTATTAACATATAAGTTAATTAACATAATATACAATGTGTGAATTTTTAGAACTTAGAGGGACTAAATGTGATAAGTGAAACATTTACACCAAATTTGGTGTAATGAACAGTGTTACACCAAATTTGGTGTAACACTATTCATTTACACCAAATTTGGTGTAAAATATGGTGCACATTGGAGGGGTGAATAGTGGTGAATTTGGTGTTTTAGTGTCAATTATAGTGTCCATTGGAGATGCCAGGCACCATTTTTGTTAGGAGGAAAACGGTTTTTGAAAAATATTTTCTCCATTTCTCGGTATTTGTTAAGCACCGAAAAATGAGGAAAATATTTTTCTAAAAATGGTTTTTCCTCTTTTCTAAATAAAACGACTTACAGATTTTTCTTACGTAAGCTATTTTCTGAAAAATGTTAACACCATCACTCACACACTCAATTCCCCATATACAACCCCACGCTACCTCCTCCACCTCCCCCTCCAAACCCATCCCCTCCATCCATCACATCCCCACCCCCGGCCCCCACCCCCTCCAACCTCCCTCACCCTCCCTTTCCCCCTTCCCCCGCCACCCCCACCCTCCCCCTAAAAAAAATTCACTCATTTAAAATTATTTTTTAACTTTGCCCCCGCCATTACCCCACCCACCCCCTTCCAAAATTTTATTTTCTCATATTAAAATTATTTCGCTCCTTAACCCCACCACCACCACACTCATCCCCCTTCCCTAAAAAAATAAATAAATTACTATGAGTAAATCCTGATTTTTCAAATTAACAACATTATCAAATCATCTCTTGATAAAATTAAGAAAAATATATATTTCTCGCTTGATAGGCAATGTAAATCAAACATCGGAATGGTAAATGAATGTTCATTCCTTAACTAAGACATAAGCATGAATGTTCATTCCTTAACTAAGACATAAGCATAAGCTAAATATGGGTATGGAAACACTTAATTCTTATCATTCCTGGATTTTAGATACGCAAGTATTACATGTATATTTCAACAAACTCATTCCCGTGCAACAAACAAGCACTTAAAAGTCATGAAGACTTGCTAGGTATTTTACAATCTATGTACTCACTCTGTCTCAAAATGGCGCTAGTGTAATTTTTGGAAACCACTAAAAATAATTGAAAGACAAATAAAACACTAATATACTCTCTCCGGTCTATATAACTTTTACTTTTGAACAAAATATTTTGATCCAAAATAACCGTCATTTTTAGCTAAAAAAAAATTAAAATTCCTCTACTACCCTTGCTTAAGAACTTGTTTCATATCATTAATTAATTTATTGTGTAAAGTAATGTAAGAGAGAGGAGTAATAAATAGGGGTAAAATTGACACTTTCATCATTAATGAGGGATAATCATTACATTTCTTAAGACTTGTAAAATGACAAAAAACGACAGTTATTTTGGACCGGTAATAGCATTTGAATAATTAAACTGGACTATCAACTGAGACAAGCACGGAGCATATATTCTGGTGAACCAATTGGATTAAAAAAAGGAAGCATTAAGTTTGAATAAATAGTTTTGCCAAAAAAATAATAAAAAAAATTGAATAAATAGTGACAAGATCTTGAAAATTATCCAAAGTCTTTACTAAACCAAGTGACGCTGATTGAATGGCATAATTAATGGAAACGCACAAAGGGGTGTGCGTGGACTTTTGTGCAACTTAAAAAAAAAAAAAAAAAAAAATCTATAAAATCTTGCTCACAAAATGAGTTAGACCCGGAACTGCTCCACCGCTCCACCCCTCCACCCAACGGCTCCGATCAAGGCCACATAGACGAGCTCATCATCTGTGCGACTGAGATGATTTCAATTTTTTGTGGGTCCTACCGAGCTCGGACACATCTCATCCGTCGAACAAAAAAACTAATGAAGTGACTCTCATCTCCACCATTGGATGGACCGGGTGAAGCTAACCGCTCGGTGGAGCGGTTCGAAATCCTCCTTTTTGGAGAGTTGATTGTTTCAAACTTTCAATATAAGTACGACGCAGGAAATTTGTTCAACTAATCCGTACTAGCCGGTGACAGCCCGTATACACGTCAAAACTCTATCCATTTCACTTTCATTCATCATCAATGATGGTGCCATATACTCATATCCTCTGTAAAGAAAGAAAAAGCCATAGGTTTCTTCTTAGGGGTAATCTAATACTCAACCCTGTCTCGGAAAGATAGTCACTTTTTTTTCATTGTTATTACGAATAAGCTTTGAGCAATAACAACGAAAAAGAGGGACTATCTTTCTGGGACATAGGGAGTTGATGGATGTGTTTCTACCCATCCAAATCATATACTTTTATGACTTATTAAATACTCAACCTTGGGTGTTTTGATGGTTTTTTGAGTGTTTATGAGTATAGGGAAGGAGCGAAAGAATGTACAGATTCATGTACGTTAAAGCGCGAAAAGAGAGGATAAAGAATGGACCTAAATATAATTATTAAGAGATGTGACCACTGAGAAATCAAGTTCATTGGATAGTACTCAAAAAGAGCTTTCCAACGATAGTTTACACGTCCAAATCGGAGTTTGTATGAAGAAGTTATGGTCTCCGAAAGTTTAAGCGTAAAATGTACAAATCACACACTTGAGCTCCAAACTTGCCAAGAGGGCTAATCAAGCGGGTGAGCGCCAGCTCTCATAGCGAGAGGGCGCCCGCTCAGGGACCTTAGGGGAATTTTTCAGGGACCTTTGAGGAATTATCCAAAATAATTTCCGAATTTCAAAAGACTTTTCTGGAATTTTTGGAGGACCTTTGGGGAATTTTCGGAGGGCTTTTCTGAAAACCCAAAAATACCAAGAGCTCTTGGGGAAATTCCGGCCACCAACACTTTATTTCTCTTTTTTCAACAAGGAATCCTAGGGTTTTTCCTATTTTTACACCTCCTTAACCCTAATATAAATATAACACTCCATACACATTATTTTATGGATACTTTATTCAAGGATTCAAGATTTGTATCAAGATTTTCATCAATTCATTCCAGGTTTTGATGTTCTTTATTATTTTTCTTGTTTTCTTTGTTATGAATATGAGTAGCTCTAGATTCATGGATTGGTAGTAACAAATACTAGATCTTTATGCTATAGATTTAATTTTTCCATTCAATATTAATTCTTGTTCATTAAAACATTCTTCATGCTAAATTCTTTAGTTTCAATTATATGTTAAGATATAAATTGACTTTAGAATTATTGGGTATATATTACTACACTAGCATGAGTGATAATACATTGACCATTGTTTTGATGATTAAATTCAATTGAGAACCTAGCGGAAGTCAAAAGGATTTAGGTTCATGTGTTCTTGAGTGCTTCATGAACTTCTTGCATATTGTATAGACCTAGCAGAAAGTATAATACAAAAGAAATAAAAGGATTGCTGACGCAGAACGGAAGCGATATTCGTGAATAGCAAGCGCTAAACACAAGAGTTTACCAGCAATAAACCCTAGAAAAGATAAAATCTGGAATCCACCAGAGAATAAGAGAAAAACTCTTAACAATTGCAAAACAATCAAAATTTTATTGAATAAAGTCTAATTTTCGGAATACAACTTTAGGCATATTTTATAGTGCCCATAAAACTTGAATAACAATCTAAAACCTTCTAGAATTACTCCTAACGTATATAGTAACCTAATAGGACTTAAAAACTAGTAAATTAATCTATCCTATAATCCTCTAAAATTAACCTACTAAAATTAATGACGAAAATACAAATAAAATAATAAAAGATAAGAAAATAATTAATATCCCGTCCTACATCAATTGCAATCCGGCAACCGAACCGTCTCAATTCTTACTATTGTGAATGAACCCAAGAATGAGATTGATCTTATTATTATGAGCATAGCATAAAGTGAAGGTATTTGTGAATCCAATCCGTGAATCCCTTACCATCCTTGATAAATTCTTCTTTTTAATTATTTTCTTTATATTAGTTTAAATTCTTGCGTTAGTAGTTTAGTTAAATATTCTCAAACAAAAACCCCTAGTTACTTTTACATTAATTAAATATACTTGTTTTTACTCGAGTCTCTGTGGTTCGACCCTTACGTTTGTACATTGCTACTTCGGTGACTTGTGCACTTGCAAGGTTTTTATTAATGAGGAATTTCCTCTATCAGGAGTTCAAGTTTATTATTCATTTCGTCTTTAAATAAATGAATTTCTATTTTTAAGAAATTTAAGAATATCCTTTGCAAAACTAAATGTTTGAAAAAATGACTATAAGAATATATATGAATCTTGGTTGCTAAATTATATACTCCCTCCGTCTCATCCGAAATAGGATTCTTGGTCCCCACACGGGGATTAAGGAATAATAATATGTTATTATAAAAAGTTGTTTGAAAAGTTTGTGTTGTGAGTATGAAGGAGAGAGAAAGTGGGTGGAGAATAATAAATGAAAAGTTGTTGTAAGTATGACAAGTGGGTCCTACTAATAAAAAAGTAATAAAAACTTTCCATTTTGGGATGTCCTATTTCGAGTGGGACACCCAAAATGGCAAGACGTCCTATTTTGGGTGGGACGGAGGGAGTATATAAAAAGTAGAGTTTCTTAGAATGTCTCTTAAAATGAAATATGGACATTCATTTAGGGACGGAGGGTGTAGAATTTAAATGTTATAGAAATTTTAAAAACAGTTATTGAAACTTTTAATACTGCATTAAAAATTCATTTGTATAACATTTTTTTTTCAAAAAAAGTTGGTTCAAATGTAGTTGAGTTACCTATAAAATTTAAACAAAGTAACATTTTTCAGTGAACCCATAATATGTTCTTGTGCTACTAAATTTTATTGTAACTATTTAATTTTCAAAAAATGATATATTTTCCTGAAAATAATAAATAAATTTTCTATCCATCCTGAAAAGATAACTTCACTTGTTATCTTCTAAATTTATTGAACTTTAATCAATACTTTACATTGGTTAATTCATCTTAATGAGTTTCAAAAGTTAATTATAAATAATATTAATTAGTAATAGTATATCATTTTTTTCTGACGATGTCCACGCCATAAGGAGGCGAGGAGAGGGATCGAACCTTAGTGCTCATCGAGGGTGAGACTTGGATTTACCACTGGGACACTCCTTTGGGGACAATGGTATATCAATATTATCAAGCGTTAGAATATTATTGGAATATTTTATTTTTCTTAAATATGAGATTTTTATCAATAAGTCCCTAAGAGAAGGTGATATTTTCCAATAAAAACACAACATTTCAGATTCTACTTTAGGGTCCCTTGGTTAAAATAAATTTTACCAATAAATCATTTTCACTTTTTAATTGACAAAAATACCCTCTCTTTCCTACACATATACCATGTCTTCTCCCCCTCTCCTCCCCCAAATCGTTTAAACCCTATCCCCTCTCTCTATCGGGATATCTCTCTCGCTCCAGTTCGGATAACCCTCCCTCATCTCCGGTGACTCCGTCCCATCCTCCATCTCAGGCCAACTCTCCTCTCCGTCGAAATTCTCCGACGCCATTGATTGATGATGTTTTCCCTCTCCAAATTTCTTCCTAAATCCCAAATTTCATTGTAGATGTGGAGAATATAAATGGGTTAAGTGTGCATGAATTTTATCAATTTAGACAGGTATTCTTACCCTAAATGGGTCTTAATAAGTGGTCATGTAGTTCTTTCTTTGGACATTGGTGAGTATCTGATTAGCCAAAACCAATTTTTCACTTATAAATGGAGTTCATGATTGCAAACCATGGATTGATCATGATTTCTTGCTTTAATATCACGATGAACAATATGTGTTTTTTTTTTAGCAAAACAATATGTGTTAAAGTTTATATTTTGAGTGGTTAATTCATTCTGCAAGTATAAGATACAATACGTGGTAACTCGGGAATTTTGAAAGAACTATTTGGTGATTGTTGTTTAGGTTTTTTGTTATATATTTTCTCCGATCCAAATGAATGTTTACAAAATTTTATTATTTTATAACTTTAAACAACTGATAAATGATTTTTTTTCAACGTTCTCAAGTGAGACATAAGTGATAAATTGAGTTTTTAAACTTAAACATCTGAGAAATTGAATATCAATTGTGCTCAATTGATTTCTCAACGGTTTAAAGGGCAATGACGTCGCACAACCGTGAAATCAGACAAATGTGAAATCACACAACTATGAAATCACATAACAGTGTAATCATACAATTGTGAATCAGATGAGAAACGGTTTTACTGCTGAAAATTGAAAAAATGACATAAATGTGAAATGAATGCCTCAATTATTAAACTCAAACCCATGTATGAACAAATGTGAAATGAATGTTTCAGTTATTATATTCAAATTCACGTGTGAACACATGTGAAATGTAAGTCTTAGTTATTATAATAATTGTGAAAAATTTAGATATGAATTTATCAGTTTTACTAGTGATAAATGAAAAAACGATACAACTATGAAATGAGACAATTGAGAAAAAAAAAACTGTGAAATCATACTGTTGGTCCCAAAGGGCAACAAGGGTATAGAACCGCTAGAGGGGGGGTGAATAGCGGTTTAAAATTTTTTTCGAAATACCCTTGAAAATCAACCAAGTACTTATCAGTTTGGTCTATTGCGGTTTAAAGCACTAGAACTGCTCAGATAAAATGCACAGCGGAGTTTTGCGGTTTTGGCCAAACTGAATTATAAAGAGTAGGGCGGTTTAAGTGGTTGAAAAAGGAATGATGCAACTGACAAGGCACAACTGAAGTGTCACAGAAGTATGCAAATCATTTATCAAGTCATTTCTCATAAGAGTAAATAAAGCTAATAAACAGAAATGTAAATGACAAGACAGAAATTAAAGATCAAAGACACACAATTTGAAGAGGTTCGTTCTTGAAAGAACTACGTCCTCTACCTAGGTGGTTAGCCTAGGATTTTTTAATAGCTACTAGACTTGTATTGATTTAGAGGAGTTTTTACAAGATTACAAAAGAATCTAAACTCTAAATAAACAATCTAACCTAACAATGCTATTATAACAACCTGTGTTTTCGAGGTATATAATCTATAAGAAAATATACTCCGGGTGTGTAGTGTGGAAAGAAATCAAGAGCTCAAAATATCTAAGTGATGGTGAGCAAGTGATTACTTTCAGTACAAGGCTGAGTTGTGATGATTTGAAGGCTTGAAGCTTTGATGAAGAACTCTGGGTTTGCTAAGGAGATGATGAAGATATGAATATCTGGGTTTTCAATCTTCAAAGCAAACTTGAATACTTGGGATATTCTATTTGAAGCTCAGCAACCTTCATTGTTGAAAAATGAAGGCTATTTATAGTGAAGGCATTAGTAACCGTTGGACAAAGAGGTGAGTCATTGTATGGCGGTTTTATGCGCTGTCACAATCCCATTGGTTGACCTGTCACTGTCGTCCTTTGCTTTTGTTTTGTGGCAGGAAGTTGTTGGATCACTACCTGACATTGTCCTTTTAGTTGTTGGAAAAGTACAACGGTAACTTTTCAAAAAGCGAGACAAACCGACATTCCAAGAATAACTGAAACATGACTTGAAGTTTAAGGACAAGTCACTAGTCATTCATTTACGGTTGAAAAGCGAATGTTTGTCTTCAAGGAGTAAATGACAGCAATAACTTCTTCAATATCTTGGTCGGCGGTTCCACCAGATGCATGTGCGGTTTCATGAATGGACTTGAAGTGCGGTTTCATCAAAGACATAAACTGCGGTTTGATGAAGGACTTAAGGCACCATGCTGGCGGTTTAAAGATGGTGGCTTGAGGGACACTAAACCGCTAAGGATAAACCGATCATAACTCAGCCTAACTACTAAACATCTAGAAATGGACTTATCTAAAAATTGAAGTATAACTTCATTACATGTAAACCTAAAGTCCATAAAAAGACACGTGGAATGGGTCAATCAAATCAGGTGGGTGTACTAACAATGAATCCTAACACATACAACTGTGAAATCAGTTGAAAAATGATATTACAAATGAAAAAATTACACAACTGTAAAATGACACAGCTGTGGAATCATACAACTGTGAAATGAGTTGATAAATGATTTTACAAGTGAAAAATAAAAATGACACAACTGTGAAATCATACAAATGTGAAATGAGTTGATAAATGATTTTATAAGTGAAAAATGAAAATGACACAACTGTGAAATCACACAACTATGAAATCAGTTGAGAATGAAAAAAGATTTTCTCAAAATTTTACAAGGGAAAAATGTTTTTTTTTTTAATTCTAAATTTTGTATTATGTGTTGAGTGTGCTTGTTTGTTTGATTCGCCTTGACGACACGATTAAAATGGTAGTTTCAGATTATTTTTTCGATTCTTAGATTTTAAGATATTTCATTTTAAAATTTTGGGTGAAAAAAAAAGGGAAGAGAGAGAAAGCGGGAAAGAGAAAGAGACAGAGCGAGAGAAATGCATAATCCATACGCGCTTAGCGCTGGCAGCGCTGATTGAATATTACGCTCGTGAGAGAAAAAAGGGAAGTCTGGTCGAGCAAAAATTCTAGGGACTTTTTGGTGTGTTTCGAAAATGTCTGTCCTAATTGGTTGTTTTTATTTGGCTGAGGGACTTATTGGTCAAAGCCTCCTTAAATATTTAGTGGAACTTCAAACAAATTTACCACCAAAAGGACTATCATTTGGGCACCGGGAGTAACTTTACGGGAGTAATTTCAAAAGAAGTACTTCCGATAAATTTTATCTGAAATTTATACAGTGACAGTAATTTGTAAAGCAAAATTTTTTAATCAATTAATAACATGACATCTGTTGGAGTAGAGATGCAATAGAAAAATGAGGTAAAAAAGGAGAAGGATTCCTTTTGTGTCTAAGTTTAAGCAATAGAAAAAAGAGACCAAAAAGGAAAAGGATTCCTTTTGTGTCTAGGTTTAGGTCTTATTATAAGTTGGCAATATAAGCAGGGTCCGCCCCATAACTTATTGTAACTCCAAATTTACATATTATAGTGCAAGATCCTGGCTTGGTAGTGCCCCCAGACGTAGTAAAAAATACTGACGAACTGGGTAAACAATTCTTTGTGTCTCTTTACTGTTTTTGCTTCTTTTATCGTTCTTGCTTGTTGGGTTTGCGTGTTATATTCTTGCGATCTGTTTGGTTTGGAGGGTCTATACCACAACAACTGGCATCAGAGCTTTGGTTAGACGAGCTAAGGGCTTATTCAAGCAGTCAAGAATGGGCAAGGATAAACGAGCGGTAGAAAAGTTCGATGGGTCTGACTACGCGTTTTGGAGGATGCAAATAGAGAATCTCTTGTATGGTAAAGATCTCTATAAATCTATATTGGGAGTCAAACCAGAAGGCGAAACACAGGAGGATTGGGATATCCTGGATAGGAAAACTCTAGGGGTGATTAGATCTACTTTGTCGAAGTGGATCGCTAAAACCACCAAGAAGGCTAAGGCCACGAGGGAGCTACTTGATTATCTTGCTGAGAGATTTAAAACACCATCTGCAGTCAACAAGGTTCATTTGATTCGCAAGATGGGGAATCTCAAGATGCAAGAGGGAGGATCATTAGCTAAACACATTGATGACTATATGGATGTTATAAACTCATTGGATGCGTTGGAGATTACTTTCGGTGATGAAGTTCATGCTTTGGTTTTGCTAGCATCCTTACCAGGAAGTTGGAGTGGGACGGTGACTGCGTTAAGTGCTTCAGCGGTTAAGAATAAATTGAAGTTTGATGATGTCAAAGATCTACTTCTGAGCGAGGAAAATCGTATGAAGAAGTTGGGGACACCATCTACTTCGGAATCGGCTTTGGCTACGACTAGAAGGGGAAGGCCGGGTTCTAGCAACAAATGGAGAACATAATCAAGGGAAAGCGTAATCAGTGGTAAGGATAAAGCCGTGGAGACAAATAAATACCAAGGGTCGCAAAAGGATCGGTAGAGTGCTATCATTGTAAGGAGTTAGGACACTACAAGAGGGATTATCCCATGCGAGGGGATAAATCGACGAATGTGGCAACTGAGGGTGAAGATGTACTGATTCTGAGCGTTAGTAGTGCGCTAGAATCATGGGTGCTAGATTCGGGGGCATCATTCCACTCATGCGGGCATGCAGAGGAGATGGAAAATTATACTTCCGGTGATTTCAGAATGGTCTATCTGGCGGATGGCGAACCTTTGGAAATCAAGGGGAAGGGGGATGTCAGAATAGGAGCATCGGACGGGAATGTCTTATATCTACACGGGGTCAGACACATTTCGGGTTTGAAAAAGAACCTACTATCAGTTGGGCAACTGGATGAAGAAGGTTACACGGTAACTTTTAGCTGCAGGAACTGTGTTATTACCAAGGGAGATTCTGAGATCGCTCGAGGTAAAAAAGTGGGTACATTGTATTTGGCGAACAACACCAAGGATAGTATCGCGGTAGCGTCAGCTAAGGGTGATACGGATTTGTGGCACTGTCGATTGGGTCACATGAGTGAGAAGGGGATGCAGGTACTTTGCTCAAAGAGAAGACTACTGGGTTTAAAGACAGTCGACGTAGGGATTTGCGAAGACTGTGTGTTTGGAAAACAAGCGAGGAGTAATTTCTCAAGGACAGGTAGTGTTGGTAGTGGTGCCCCGTTGTAATTGTTATCATTTATTTCATATCAATAAAGAGATGTTTTGATTATTATTGTTGTTCATGTTTACTTATAATAATTTCCATCCCTAGTACTTGTTAAGCACTAGTATAAAGGTTAAATGATCATGGGATGATCATGTTAGATTTATGGGTACTTGTTTGGAACAAGGTACTGGACATGACCCGCTGTATGAGATTTATGTCATGGTTCATGTCGTACATATATCTCATATTAGTTATGTCATTCGAATCCTTAGACATGAAGTTGTTATAGTCTTCCACATGATGAACATTACGTTTGACGTATTCAAACGCTACCTTTAACCGGGTAGTTATAAAGTGTATGATTGGCATAATCGGATTCACGTAGGGAAGAATAATAAGCTAAATGGATTTGTCCCTCTTCGGAGAGATCTCAAACTTAGGCCTCTCGTAGGAATGATGTTGATAAAAATGTTCGACCGGACTCAAATGAATTGATTAGATTAATGTCATTTGGATTATCAACATATTCGGAATCAAGAAAGTATTGAACAAAAACAAGTTGACCGTTTGACCATGACTTGTGTTTAATGAGATCGTGGACAAAGGGATTGTGACATATTCTAAAGGAATGCAAACTTGTAGAACCTAATCATATCTTATGGATTCATGTTTGAACCCATTGCCAACTTAGTATAATCCTAGAGGGTCACACACAATAGAACGAATACTAAAAGGACTATATTGGAAAATTAAGGCTCTCTGATTAAAGCTTCAATTTCTCCACCAATAGAAAAAGGAGAAGGATTCCTTTTGTGTCTAGGTTTAGGTCTTATTCTAGGTTGGCTATATAAGGAGGGTTCCGCCCCATAACTCATTGTAACTCCAAATTTAAATATTATAGTGCAAGATCCTGGCTTGGTAGTGCCCCCAGACGTAGTAAAAAATATTGACGAACTGGATAAACAATTCTTTGTGTCTCTTTACTGATTTTTTGCTTCTTTTATCGTTCTTGCTTGTTGGGTTTGCGTGTTATATTTTTGCGATCTGTTTGGTTTGGAGGGTCTATACCACAACAACATCCACATAATCCATTTCATGTAATATTTCACTTATTTTATAATTATTTTTTAAGCAAATTTCACTTATTTTATTAAAGGGTTAATTGCAATTTAGACCCTGAAGTACCATACCACCCTTCCAAGCGAACCCCGATGTGTTATTTTTGTCAAATCGGGTCTTGATGTTTTTAAAACTCGCCAGTTAAGGCCTTTTTGACGGATTTCGTTAGAAAGTCAATTATGTAGCATGTGCCATACACGTGACTAACGAAATTGGGTGACTTTGAATTGATATTAGCTATTAAGGGACCTAATGAAAATTCTAAATTCAAAAGGGATGAAATAAAAGCAATTATCAAACTTTTAAAATAAATATTATTAAAAAATATTTTATTGGATATAAATAAGTAATTACTTCTTTAATTATTATATTAATATTGTAAAATAATTTTTATTTCCAAATTATATGTGAGGAATATAAATAATTAAAAAACATTATAATGATTTAAAAATGAAACAAAAAATATAGGGATAGTACTATATTTTAATTAAATATGCAGCATTTCTTTGTGAGGAATATAATTAATTTTTATTTTCAATTTTTTATTAATATCTACTCTCTCTGTCCCACCCGAAATAGGATGTTTTGCCATTTTGGGTGTCCCACTCGAAATAAGACATCCTAAAATGGAAAGCTTTTATTACTTTTTTATTAGTAGGACCCACTTATCATACTCACTATAGCTTTTCATTTATTATTTCCCACCCACTTTCTCTCTCATTCATATTCACAACACCTACTTTTCAAACAACTTTTTATAATAATAAATTATTATTCTTTAATCCCCGTGTCGGGAGCAAGAATCCTATTTCGTATGGGACGGATGGAGTATATCCACAAATTTTTATAGTTCTAAAATTTATATTTATATTATCAGTAAAAATTTATAAAAAAACAAACATTTTAGATATAAATAAATCAGTTCCTTAACAATTTTTTAGCATATTATTCGAAAGATTAAAAAAACCCACTTTTCATCTAGAAAAGAAAAAAAAAAGAAAAAAAGAAACCCAGTCAAACTCAGCCAATTGCACACCCTCTTTACACCACCCACACCAGCCACCAACAAACATACCACCGCCCACCACCAACCCACCTCATCACCACCAGCGCCCACCACCATCTACCACCATCGGAAATCAGAAACACCAACCACCACCATCCGTCATAAACACACCACCACCAGCTTTCACGTTCACCAATTTGCACCACCAAAACCACCAATACACCACCAAAACCACCCCCATGACTACCACCCACAATAAACAAAATTGAACAACAAAATGCAAAGTCCAAAAATTGAAAATCTAAACCCAGATTTTGATTTCGTTATCTTCTTGAATCTAAACCCAGATCAAGAAACTCACGTCGTCTCCCCTCTTCACGATCGCCGTCGTCGTCCCTCACCCTCACGATCGCCGTCGTCATCCCTCATCGCCGGCTACAGATCAGATGAATTGGAGAGATGAACGGAGAAATCGAAAGTGATCGCCGGAATCCAGATCGACGCTTCATCTCAAATTAGGGCTACAACGTATGAGCAACGAGGAAAGAGGGAGATGCGGCGTGTGTGTGATGAACGAACGAACGACGGGGAGAGCTTTGGCAGTGGGGGCGCCGTCGCCGGCAGGCTGGAAAGAGAGAGAGGAGAGTGTGTGTGGTGTGTGTGTGTGTGTGTGACGGAGGAGGAAGAAGGGGGATATAGTTTTTTTTTTTTTTTTTCCATCCCTTGGTTTTTGAAGATGTCATTTATAACCCCTTAATAGCTAATATAAATTCAAAGTCACCCAATTCCGTTAGTCACGTGCATGGCACATGCTACATAACTGACTTTCTAACGAAATCCGTCAAAAAGGCCTTAACTGGCGAGTTTTAAAAACATCAAGACCCGATTTGACAAAAATAACACATCGGGGTTCGCTTGGAAGGGTGGTATGGTATTTCAGGGTCTAAATTGCAATTAACCCTTTATTAAAAGTTGATTTTAGAGAATACATTACTCGAATCCGTACCTGTATAAGACACTCGTAACCCGAGTAGCATTATAGCTTCTCATTCTTTTTAGTCTGCTCTTCATTTTTCGTTTGTTCTTTTAATTTTCACAATTTGACTGGTGGTTTTGTGCTGGTTTGATTATCATCGTACTACCATTTCTTTTATAAATAAACGTGTAAAACATCTTTCATAAATTAATACTCCGTATTTTTTTATATGATAGTTTTAGTCTGATTAAGTCTGAGTTTCCATTTCAAAACCAATTGGCAATGTGAGGAGTAGCTCAGGATCTTTATATAGTCAATGCTTGGCTAGTTATTTCCCGATGTGGGATAATTGTCTCTAACACGCCCCTTACGTGTAGCTGGGCTTTGTCAATGCTTACAACGTGGACTTGTTACGGATGGCGTGGGCCGTTGGGTCTGCACGTGTAACGGGTCAGTTCTGATACTATGATAAAGTCTGAGGTTCAATCTCAAAACCAATTGACAATAGGAAGAGTAACTCAGGATCGTTATATAGTCAATGCTTGCTAGTTACTTCCCGATGTGAGATAATTGTTTCTAATATAGTAAAAAAAAAAAAAATCACATAAATAGATGTAAATAGTTGAACACATCAAATGACATTTACTTGGCTGTTATGTGACCATGTTCAGCCCATGATACTTCCTTAACAGATAGTCATAGGTTTTTCCATGACTATGTTTGATTTTTTGGTGTCCTGTCCACAACTAAGATTAAGAGAGCATATAATGTATGCATGCACATGGGATCATAACTGGAGCCAGCCAGCCGTTTACCACAAGTCTGAGGTCAACGTTTTCATTTTCCACGATTTGTGCGGCCGTTGACTTCAAATATGTATTCTTTTTCTCTGTCTGTTTCAATCTGCAGTAACCCAATGCAAGTTGTAAATAATCTACTTTGTTCACGATTCTTTTAGTCGGGTACAATTTTGGATTGTTGCGGTGTCTTCAACACCAAATATTTTTTATTTTTGGATTTTTTGAAAGTTAATGTTGGGCCGTGTCCAAGATATATGTTTGGAGAAACATTTGAGCGTCCTAGGTCATTGTTCGTAAGGACGTTAATTCACATGGGATCTGGTTTAAGGGTTAGACTTCATTATTGGAGACGAGTACTTAGGCTTTTTCATGGAGGCGGGCAATTTGTTTATGATTGTACGTCTTGATCGACATCCTCTAATTCAGAATGAGCTTCCGACTATTGTGGAGCGTCATTCTATTGAAATTTATTGATGAAAGTTTGTCTTCTTATTTTTTTATTTTTTTAAAAAAACTAGAAAGAAAAGTGTGAGATGTTGGAACAATTTTAATCCCTGAATGCCACACTCACTTTAGAATAGGATTGAGGAAGAGATGAAGCGAAAGCGATAAAATATATACCTGTTGAATCCATGGATGATGTAGGGAGAAATAAGATGAAGAAGAAGAAGTAGGGAATGAAGATCTTCTAAGTAATAGTGACTTCTTAATCTCTCAAGTACTTCAATAATGTGAAGAGAATTTAGGAGAGATAACAAGAATGAATAGTTGTTTCTAGGCTTGATGGAAGGGCCTTTAAATAGGAAACATTGTGTCACTTCACTTAGGGACTACACCCTTTCAAGAAGCTTAGTGATATTATATTACTCTTTTGCCCATCACAGTTAGGTAATTATATATCCAGGAATTCTACACATTTTATTATCAACTATACTTTATAAATTAACATTATAATCATAATTTTATAAATGGAAGTTTAAATGACTTTTGTTGCAAGCCATGTCCTTACAATCTCCCACTTGGGTTGCAAAACAAAGTCCTTCCTTTAAATCATGAATATAACACAAATGACAACCCTAATGTGCTCACTTTATTGTCATTTATAACAATCTCGTCCATTAGCCATACAAGTATAGGACTAAAGGGGCAGTCGTTGTAATTGATTCGCAACTAAACCCACAATAATCACGTATACAAATCTAACTAAATGACATAGATCAAAAGTATAGATGTGTAGCATGGAATCATAATGAATATATACATATTCTTCCAACTAGTCCAACTTAACCAAATGAGATCAAAACTTTAAATAATAGAACAATTAATGAAAGAACAACACAAACTCCCACTATACTAAATGTTATCAAAAGTTGTTACACCCATATGAGCAACATGCTCGTGAAACACTGAAGATGATAACTCTTTCATAAATGGATCCTCTAAATAGAGTTTGTTTCTATAAGTTGTATCCCTTTCGTTCATGTTGTACTCTTTTCTTTATAATAAGATAATTAATGTCTAAATCCATAAACTCTTGTTAGAGTACAGAACTGCTACCTGATAGTCATTTCTTAATTGGTCTTTCGACACTTGTTTTGACAAATTACAGTCCATTAAAACATATGCAGCCATATATTTAACTAATGTCGGAATACCTAATGATCTCAAGATGATCCGACTTCAAAACATAGGCATGTAGTTCCTTAGTGTTTTGTAAATACTTCTATCATTCTTTTGGCTGCTACTTAATGTTCTTTCCGGATTGCTTTGGTATTGACCAAGCATCCCAACATTAAATGTAAGATATACATATACATTAAGCTTCCTACTGCTGATGTAAAGAGGGAATTTTCCATATACTTGGATTCAAAATTTACTTTTAGGACACTGTTTGAGACTAAGAATGTCTCCTTTAAAATTAGGGGTGTCATGTGGTTTACATTTTTGCATGCTAAACCTTTTGTAATACCTTTCCATATGGCCTTTTGTGATAATCCTAAAACATCTCGTGAGTGATCACGGTGAATTTGGATTCTTAATACAAAGATGCCTTACCAAGATCTTTCATTTCAAATAAGAAATTTCTTAGTTTCCTTAATAAGGTTCATATCATTACTAGCAAGCAAAATCATCATCCATATATAAGACCAAAATTATAAATTTACTCCCACTGAACTTATGGTATACATAATCTTAATCAAGATTCTTTTCAAAACCAAATAAAAATAACTTGATTAAGTACCATTGATGAGAAACTTGCTTGAGTCCACAAATGAATTTCTTTAAATTCACAAACTAATTGCTTAGTTTGATCCAAATCAACCATATATTCCTCAATGTCTCCATTAAGGAAAGTTGTCTTTATATCCATTTGATAAACTTTAAGATCATAATATGCTATATGTGCCATAATGATCTAAAAGTGTTTTTAGAAGATACCGGAAAAGTGTTTTCTTTATAATTAATGTCTTCCTTTTGAGTCAAATCTTTAACAATTAGATTGGCTTTATATCTTTCCATATTACCTTGTGAATCCTTTTGGTCATAAAGATTAATTTAATCCCAATAGGTTTCACATCTTTAGGTAATGGGACAAGATCCCAAACGTTGTTATCCTTATAGATTTTAACCCTTCATTTATGACATTAATTTACTATATGAGAATTAGAACTATTAATGGTTTCATGGAAAATGAGAGACTCATCTCCCACTAAACCTAAGTGTCCTTTATTCTCGGCAATATACAATTCATAATTATCCGGATTTGCACTTTCTTCTTACTCAATTGGATCTTCCAAAGGGCACCGGTTCTATCTTATTTTGAGGTTGTTGAATTTCCTTCTTATGATCAACATTTCCATGTTGTTCAATATTTATAGGGAAATCATATTTATTTTGAATTGTATGTTCTTCTTGAATGTCAAGTTCAAAACTTGATATCCAATTGGAACTATGGGAAGTGGTATATAAATGGATTCCATACAAATGAATTCCTCTTCCTTTTCAAATTCAAAATATTACTCCAAATTCTCCCACTAAATTCAACATCATTAAAAGAACCTAGCATTTCTCGTTTTTCAAAACGTTCTAACTTTCGGGTTGTAAAATTTATATATCCCCTAGTTCTCTCGGCTTACCCCATGAATAACTACTAATAATCTTACGTCTAACTTGCCCTTAGTAGACTTATAAAGTCTATCCTTATGCTAGACAACCCCATAAATGAATATGATTTAAGGACGAATAAGGAACGCGTCCTTAAATCATTAAGGGTTTATATTAGTAGCCTTAGAGGGAGCTTTAATGAGAATAAAGGTTGCGGCTTTAACGTATCGCCCATAATGAGTGAGGTAAGAGAAGTATAAAACATACTTATTACCATATCCTTAAGGATTTCAATATGTCTCTATTACAATATTTATGCTAGGCGTACCCGGCTCAATGTAGAGAGAGATAATCCCACACTCTTTCAAAATAGCGAGTAAAAAGGACCTAGACGTTGTTCCTTTTAACAATCATTCCAAAGATGTATACACCATCATGAATGACCCTAATGTTCTTAATAGTCTTCAAAGTTGATTTCCAACTTTGTCTTTATAAGACTTTTACAACCTCCAAACTCAATATTTTATGAAGCAAATAAATGTATCCAAACTAAGAGTTAGTCATTTTGAACATAATAACTATTGTTGACCTTTTCCATGAAGGAATAATTAATGGCCTACAAATATCCGAATGCATTAGTTCATTGAGACACTTGATGCTCTCGAGAATACTATAATGTTTGTAAATTTACTTTAAGGCATTTAATGCAAAAGTATTTTCCAAATTATCAAGTTTGTTTAAGATTTTCCTTTAACATAAGCTTATCAATTTTCTTCTTGGAAATATGACCCAAATGCCTATGCTTTAATAAAATATAAACTTTACTTGATAACTTTTGCTTTCTAGTTTTGGTTTCATTATTTAAGGGACACATTTATTGTTTGAATAATGTCAAGTAAATAAAGAACACTTGACAAAGTACTAGTACCAACAACCTTGGAATTTAAAATAAAAATCACATTTATAAAAGATGAACAAAATAACCTTTTTTGGTTCAATAGTGTGATAAATATCAAATTCCGTCTAAATGACGGTACAACAAATGTATTATTTATACAAATAACACTAAGCACTTTAACAATAATCAAAATTCCCGATGCCTTTCACTTCAACCGGATCCCGGCTTCCATATAGATGAATCCTTCATCTTCTCCAGGACTTCGGTATTTCAGGCAATCCTACATAGACATTCATTATGTGAGTTGTTGTAACATAATTCAACCACTATGTATATGTAGGAAATGAAACCAAATTAGCCTTTATCACAAATAATTCCAAATGACATACCTTTCTTAGCACGCCAAGCGTGATACTTAGGGCAGTCGTACTTCATGTGAGTGAGGTCCTTGCAAAAGAAGCATTCCTCTTTATGATCATGAGATGATCCCTTAAGCTTCTTTTTACTTGCAACCGCAATGTCCTTCCCTTTTCTCTTTGTCCCATGAGAAGAGGTAGATGCCAAACATGGTAGATGCCAAACATCCCTCAGTCATACAAGGAATGTTTTAGCATCAACGTCCTTGGAGATACCGTCCAAAATGGTCTCCGGGACAACTATATTCATGATCATTAGGCTCACGCGGTTGGAGCGTTCCCACTTGTCATTATTTAAGCAATCTTCTTGAGTGCTTATATCAGAAAGAGGAAACGGTTCCCTTAATGCGTGATCTATGTCCATATAGCCTAAGATCATCGTCAATTTATTTTTCCAAGTTTTAAAATTAGTCCCGTTAAGCATCGGTAAAGTACTCATAGCAGTAATCACGGATGAAGCAATAAGTAAATCTGTTGGGTTTTGAGAACAAAAAAGAATGAAAACAAAAACATGAATAAGAAACTACAAAATGAAAAATGATTAATTATATCAACGAAATCCATCAATAAGACAATCAACATGACATCAAAACTAATCTTTGGATTGCGAGTTGACTCATAAATGATTGCCTTAGGTAACAAGTAATTTGAACTTATATTTTAATAAATACTTAATCTTCCTTTGGGCCGACATAAGTACCTAAGAAAATATCCTAATGTTCATTTTATTTGTTAACACATGAATACTTAAGTTTAGTCAAATGTCAAGATCTTCTTTGGAAAATTCAAGTCATTCACATATTAACTTAAACATCCAACACTTTACAATTTAAGGGTTTAAATAACGTAAATCACTTAGGCGACAATATTATTTAAACAATGAATAAAATTGTCAAAGCATATAATTAATCATAACTTTTTAGGTTTGAAATAATGTAGATTTTGTTCCAAGGGAAAAACAAAATAGTGCAAAACTTAGAAAAGTCCAAAACCTGTGAACAGTAACTGCTCGGCCGAGTCTTATGAAGTGCTCGGCCGAGCACCTTAATCAGAATATTTTGGTCAATTTGTCACATTATGCTCGGCCTCTCTAAACAAAACGCTCGACCGAGCTGCTCGGCCGAGTCATATGATGTGCTCGTCCGAGCACCTTAATCAGAAACAAATGCCTTATTTGACATACAATGCTCGACCGTGCAAAACCAAATGCTCGGCCGCGCAAGTCTTGGTCCGACCGGGCATAACCAAAGACCCGACCGGGTATTCAAGAGAACCGGACCGAACTCGACCAAAGGTCCGACCGGTTTATGCCATTTTTGGCGCCTGTTCATGTGCTCGGCCGAGCAAATCCAAAGACTCGGCCGAGCAGTTCGCGCCTTTTCATATGCTCGGCCGAGCAAAACAAATGACTCGGCCGAGCACCCCATTTTCTGCACTTTCTGAATTTGTTTAATTTATTCCCAAAAGGCCATGAATTGCAAGTAGATCCACATGGTATGTACTTAAAACATAAAACCATGTTATTTAGCGATAATCTTGCCTTAAAATTAATGGAATCAAGTGAGTAGATCCACATGGTATGCACGAAAACATAAAACCATGTTATGAAGGGATAGTCACACTTGAACCATTTAGTTTTAATGAACAAAACTTTCAAACCTTTTCTGAATTTTAGATGATGATTATCAGTGCTCTATGAACGAATTAGAGTCCCTAATCAACATCAAAACTTAATGATTCAACAGGGAAAATGAATCAAAATTGAAAGTATACACTTTCAAAAAAAAAAGAACTCAAACTTAAACTAAAGATGAGCGGGGCTCTGATACCAATTGTTGGAACAATTTTAATCCCTGAATGCCACACTCACTTTAGAATAGGATTGAGGAAGAGATGAAGCGGAAGCGATAAAATATATACCTGTTGAATCCATGGATGATATAGGGAGAAATAAGATGAAGAAGAAGAAGTAGGGAATGAAGATCTTCTAAGTAATAGTGACTTCTTAATCTCTCAAGTACTTCAATAATGTGAAGAGAATTTAGGAGAGATAACAAGAATGAATAGTTGTTTCTAGGCTTGATGGAAGGGCCTTTAAATAGGAAACATTGTGTCACTTCACTTAGGGACTACACCCTTTCAAGAAGCTTAGTGATATTATATTACTCTTTTGCCCATCACAATTAGGTAATTATATATCCAGGAATTCTACACATTTTATTATCAACTATACTTTATAAATTAACATTATAATCATAATTTTATAAATGGAAGTTTAAATGACTTTTGTTGCAAGCCATGTCCTTACATGACATGAGGATCAAAGAAGTATTTATTTCCTTTTCTGCAAATAATAGAATATCAAAACACTGAAGCCCTTATTTAAGATGGTCAATCACTATTTACATATTTTTATTATGACAGCTGAAATGAAGGTATATATATTCATTACACGCTGTTGAGTCAAAAATAAAATACAAAATTACACCATCCGTCCCATAATTTTTATTTGATAATGTAACCCTTATTTTGGGACTTATAAAAAAACCTCAACAAATACTGTATTACTCTTTATGTCTCAAAATAAATGTCCAAATTTGCTTTTGATCAAGAGAAAATTTGTACATTCATTTTGAGACACAGGTAATCCTTATCATTGTTCAATCCATTGATCATAACCGATTATGTATCTATTTTTTTTTAAAATGGGTTTTTATTAATGATATTTGTCCTTAAGTTGCATCTAATCAGTGGCGGAGCTACCCCAATGCCAAAGAGGGGCAATTGCCCCCATTGAATTTTTAAAGAAAAATTTACAAGTGCAATTTTTTTTTTTTTTAAATTTGGGAGTTTAGTGCAATTTATTGAAATTTGCCCCATTTGAAATAAAAGTAATAATGCATTAGAATTTTTTTTTTGCCCCCATTGATGAAAATACAGTTAAATTTTTTTATTGTGTAACTTTTGCCCCCATTGATGAAAATTCCTGACTCCGCCACTGCATCTAATGACTTATAAATCAGCTAGCACATGTCTTTAACAGGATTCGAACGGCCTATCTCTTATTGAATGAACATTCAAAGTGAGAAATGCATGCATTGCATTGTGCAAAAATGGAGAGATAGAGACTTATACATAAGAGAGAGAAACCCTACTAAGATCGGAATATGATTTTTTCCACATGGGATGAGGCTGGTAAATGTCGACTATAATACTGCTAAAAAACGCCGCACTCAAATTGTTTGGTTCTTAATTTTCCTTGGAAACTTCCTTGTCATTTACTCTACCAAACACTTCACAATATTCCCATAAAAAATCAACGGCCAGATTTTAATTTATAACCCCAAAATTTTCTTAATTTGCAATCCGGTTGCTAACGTTTTAGATTTGGCAATTTAATAGCAAATGTTGCGAACATTTTTTTTTTTTTTTCCAGCTCACATATAAACCGGTGAAAGTTAACAAAATGGATGGAAGTGGATGGGAAACTTGGCACATTGAAATATTCCATTTAATAAATGAAGATTCAACACAGCGATTGGTATGAAGATACTTATATTTGTTTTTAGATAAATAGTGATTAAACTAGGTAACTCAAAAGCAAAGGTGAGAGATGGGAGAAGGAATGAAAGGGTGAAAACATTTCAGTAAAATAGAAGACTACGAGCAAAGTGGAAGAAAAGAAGAGCAGAATGGCTTTGAGACATTTGGCACGACCGTGCCAAATGGTGCAAACTGGAGGATTGAAAGTAATGCCAGAGCACGACCGTGCAAAAAGAAGGTGCACGACCGTGCCGTCCGGCAGATTTGGTCTTTCTTATTAGCTTAGGATTCTTTTCTTGGACGTCAAGTAGGGTTTTTTTTTAGGGTTTTATTTGTATCTTATATAAATCATGTGACGACCATAATTATTGTGAGTCAGGAAAATAGTTAGACAAAAATCTGTGAGATCCACAAAGAGAATCAAAAGCGTTGGTAGGCCTTTGGGGTGGCGTTAAGGGGCGTTCCATAGACGACTTAGGTTATGTCTAGGGGCTGTATGGGTGGTGTGTGTTTACATAGAGAGAGTGATGATTCCTGAGAGAGATCATGGACTTTGATTGTAATTACACAGATTATGAAATTAGTGAATATCATGACTTGCTGCCTCCAAATGTAGTCCGTTCGTCGGATAAACTGGGTGAACAAATTTTGCGTTCATGTCTTTTATTGCTTTCATATGGATGTCGTTCTCTTCTTTACACACTTGGTATGAGACGAGTACTGCTCGTAGACCACAATTCCACAACAGTTTGAGCCAATAGATTATGAATCGAGGGAGGGCTTTTTACGGGTAGTCGGTAGTTTCCAAATTTTGTATATACTCTATTCCTTATATTTACATGGGATGGTTTCAATTTACTAACACAACCTTCAGATTTTGGAGTTAAAATTATCTTAATAGAAGCTCAGGGATGAAAAGGAATATTTTAGAATTTTGAGGGTGGACACTAAGTACCAGATTGCCAAATCTGAAACATTGACAACCTGATTGCAAATTGGGTAGAAGTTTAGGGTTAATAAATTACAACTTGCCCAAAATCAACACCCAATTTAAAAATATTACACTTATTTATACACAACCACAAACCTTCACCATACCATCTTTCTTGATCAAAAAATCATTCTCTTCATTGTGTGAAATACTCACCAACTTCACACAGTCAAAAAATGGGTCGTGCCCCTGAAGAGCCACAACCTCCTCAAGATCAATACAATCACAACTACGATCAAGCTCAAGAAACTCAACCGGATACTTACTACGCCGCCGCCGGAGATGATCAGCCGGAGGTAACAAACTACCATTACGACCCGGAAAACACTCCACCACCACCACCACAACGAGCACCACCACCACCACCACAGCCTGTTCAGTTCCCACCACCAAGCCCACCACCCCAACCACAAGCCTACCCTCCACAACAAGGGCAGTCTCAGTCTCAGCCTCAAGCCTACCCTCCATCATACGGGCAGCAACCTGGGAAGCCACAAGCTTTCCCTCCACAACAAGGGCAGCCACAAGCCTTCCCTCCACAGCAATACGGGCAGCCACAAGCTTTCCCTCCACAGCAATACGGGCAGCCACAAGCCTTCCCTCCACAACAATACGGGCAGCCGCAAGGGTATATGCCTGCTAAGGCTAATATGGGGTATGATCAGGGGCAAGGTACTCCTAATTATAAACCTGCTACACCTACTGGGTTCCCTTTGCAACAGCCAGTTGGGACGAATGCTTGGAACAGTGACTTATTTGATTGCATGGACGATCCCGAAAATGGTATATATATACTATCTCTTTCCATCTAAGTTTTTGTTTGAATATATATACTCCCTCCGTCCGAGAAAGCTTGTGTTCTTATTTCAACACAAATTATTCCCGATCAAACATAGATAGATGTCGATTTAATCATTATAGTAAATTTTTAAAAATTATACAGTAATTGACAAATGTTTAAGTCGCTTAGTAATAATAATTTTTAAAATTTCATTGTGATCATTAGATTGACACAAATGTATGGTCAAAGTTAACGTGAGTAAACCGTAAAACGTTAAATGTGACAAACTTTTCGGACACTCGTGCGATTTTGCTAATATGCATATGAAATGGAGTTAAATCATTCACACAAATATTAATCAAATAGACTGTGTGTTACAAACTGTTCTTATTTCGTCGGGACAAAAACTTGTGTGAGACGGTCTCACGCGTGAGACGGGTCTTGTTGAGAGAATAAATGGTTTGTCCCCCTATGGGCAGGGCGTCGTCGAAATCCGTCTCACGTGTGTAAGACCGTCTCACACAAGACTTCCTCTTTGGTCAGTCAGTCAATCGGTTTCATTGCATTTTCTTTTATCCGGCCATTTCAAGATATAGCAATTGTTGAGATATTTCTAGTATAAACATAAAATTTTTGGTCAATTTAGTTATACTTGACCAATAATTAAATAAAAAATAATTATCATAATGAAAATTTAAAAATAGTAATTTAATTTATTATTAACCGTGATACAATTACAATTTTTAAATTTTTATTAGTATCATTATTTTTCTTCAAATGATTGGTTAAATTATAATTTAGTTGACCGAAAATCCTATTTCGAGTGAGAAGGGGGAAATATCTTCATATTTGTAGATTAATTTATTTTCCTTCTGTAGCGTGACAAATATAGCAACTAAGACGATATACGAGTACGGCTTGTTTTAGGTAGCAATGACAAACTAATTTAGGAAATTGTATGACACAATGAAGGGATTATAAGGGTTGCTTAAATTTAGTTTCATTTATGTATTCTGTATGAGTCAGTCTTATGAAAAACATGTTTTACACTAAGTGATGTGTAAAACTTGTTTTACATTAAGGGATGAAAACAAGTTTTACACTAAAACGAGTGTAAAAAAAGTTTTTCTCTAGATTTCACATTCTATATTGACTTTTTTTTCCCCTTCAATCTCAAACTAATTCACAAATATATATTCAAAATAATTATTCAGCAATTAGAAAAAAAATTAAAACTATCCATCTTATTAGATTTTTTTTTTAATCCAATTAGTTAAGTCTTTAACATTATTAAAATTATCATGTTATGCATTTCAATGCATCTACTCAAGTGGACAAGAAAAATTAGCTAAAGCTATTTTCAATTAGTTGCAAAAAGTCAAGCCCTTGTATTATACTACAAAACAGCAAGTCAAATGACTTGTCTGCCTTGTTGTTATTTAATACTCTATAGTACTTAATTTCATTTAGGTCCAAAGCTTATCAGATTAAAATTTAATACCAGCTGTGATTTTTTTTTTCTGACAAAAAAAAAAAGAAAAAGAAAAAGAAAAAAAAACCTGATTTTTTGGGGTAATGAATGAAATAATTTAATGTGAACCAAGAAAATTGAAAATTTTGTGTTGTAGATCTTTAGAATGGTGATGGAATTTGGAGATTGCAAAAATAATCTCTAATTGTCCTCGGCGCGATTTTCTCATTCAATAAATGCTACAGTTTTTTTTAGTCCGTCTCAAAATAACGGTATATATTTAACAAAATTAGTATTTTTGCAGCTCTTATTACGGCATGTTTTCCTTGCGTTACATATGGGCAAATTGCAGAGATCGTTGACAATGGCCAATCATGTAAGCACTTCAATTACTCTCTACTATTTTCTTTACATGTACAATTATTATTTTAGGATTATTTTTCCGGGAAAAACACTAATTAAATCTAAATTATTTATATTTATAGCGTGTGCGACAAGTGGATTTATCTATGGAGCAATTGCGTTCATAATCGCATGCCCTTGCATTATTTCATGCGCGGTCCGAACTAAAATCAGGAATCGCTATGGACTCGTTGAGTCACCCGCACCCGACTGGATAACTCATTGCTTTTGTGAGTGGTGTGCTCTTTGTCAAGAATATCGCGAACTTAATTCCCGAGGCTTGGATCCTGCTATAGGTATGCTTTTCATACAAGTTACGACTAAATTATGTATCACTAACTAACGAACCAGATGCTTGTACTTGTTTTCATGACGTCTGTTAGTACTAATAAATGCAAATCCGTTAAATCACTACTGATACTGAAAAATGCATTTTTCCCGAATAGGAGGGGGTCAAATTCATAATATTAATTAGTTTTTTGGTAAAATATCACATTTTTATAAGATTATTAGGAAGTGTAAGTTGACATTTTCAAAACTAAGAGGTTGATAAGTTGATTAAATTGATGAGTTGACTTTTGTGCATGATAAGATAAAGAAATTGATGAGTTGACTTTTTTGGTGTATAATAATAGGATGGCAAGGAAATGTGATGAAGCAACAGAACTTACAAATGCAGCAGCAAGCTACCATGGCTCCCCCTATGAACCAAACTATGATGTGATGATGATCAGCAACTACGTACTTAATTATCTACACATTTTCAATTTAAAATTGTAATTGTGCATACTTAAATATGTTTCTGTAATTTATCGTGTTCTTGGTTTCTTAGTTTTCTTTTTAAATTATTCAACTTGTTTTGTCTTGGTTTTTCTGTATTACCAATCATTTTAGGGTGTGAAATTAAACTATTTAGTTTATCGTATTATATTCCTTGTATTTTTGAAAGAAGTTAAATCTTCGTTAATTTGTTCATCAAACTAAAAGTCCCTTAAATAGGGAGTACAAGGTTACAAGGAAAGAAAGAATTCTAAACTATCCCAAAGTCTACATCCCAAAGTCTGCTAGTGCAGGAAGGATTCTAATACGCCCCCTCAAGTTGGAGGGTGGGCATCAATAACGCCCAACTTGTCGAGAAGGTATTCCAGCTGAGGTCGTGGTAACGCTTTAGTTAACAGGTCTGCAAGCTGGTCTTTAGAAGGGATGTGCTGAGTTAGCAAAGTTCCTGACTGAATGTGCTCCCGCACAAGGTGACAATCGATCTCGATGTGCTTTGTACGCTCGTGAAAAACTGGATTTGCTGCAATATACAACGCTGAACGACTATCACAGTAAAGATGCGCAGGTTGGGCAGGTACTGTTAGAAATCTTAGCAAACCTTGGAGCCACACAAGCTCACTTGTGATGTTGGCCATGGCACGATATTCCGCCTCTGCGGATGAACGGGAAACAATCGATTGTTTCTTTGATTTCCAGGAAACAAGTGAATCCCCAAGCTTGACTATGTACCCTGTGACTGAACGCCGAGTGGTTGGGCAGGCCGCCCAATCAGAATCGCAAAAAGCATGTAATCGCAGATCGAAGTTTTGGCTAGAAAAAAATAGACCGCGACCGGGATTTCCTTTTATGAATTTTACCACTCCAAGCGATGCATTCCAGTGCGGTTGCCGTGGTGCTTGCATGAACTGGCTCAAAACGTTTACCGCATAGGTGATGTCTGGACGTGTAACGGTGAGATATAGAAGACGTCCGACTAACCTCCTGTACTGTCCCGAATCTGGTAATAAACTTCCTATTTCAGCATTTAGCCCGTGGTGCTTTTCCATGGGTGTGATCGACTGGCGACACCCTGTAAGCCCACACTCGCACAATATGTCTAGGGCATATTTTCGCTGACATAAATAAAGGCCGCGTGCGGAGCGAGCAACTTCCAAGCCCAAGAAATATTTCAAAGGACCTAAGTCTTTGATCCGAAAATGAGAGTCAAGATAAGACTTGATGTCCTGAAGTCGTTTGAGATTATTTCCTGTTAAAATGATATCATCGACATAAACAAGAAGAGCAATAATATCCGAGCCACGAAAATAAATGAATAGAGAGTGTTCATTAGAGGAGTGTTCAAAGCCAAAATTGATCAATGTAGCGCTGAGCTTGGCAAACCAATTTCTCCCAGCCTGCCGCAAACCGTACAAAGATTTCTTGAGTAAACAAAACTGTGATGGATCTGGTGGTGGAAATCCTGGTGGTGGTTCCATATAAATTTCCTCAACTAACTCACCATGCAAGTATGCATTGTTTACATCAAGTTGATGGAGAATCCAGCCTTTTGCAACTGCTAATGCCAAAAGAACACGTACCGTCGTCATTTTTGCCACAGGTGCGAAAGTCTCGGTGAAATCCTCCCCCTCAACCTGCGAAAATCCTTTAGCGACTAACCGGGCTTTGTAGCGCTCGACAGTACCATCTGCGCGGTATTTAATTCGATAGATCCATTTGCACTTGACGGGTTTTTTGCCGGGGGGAATTGAAGAATAAACCCATGTTTTGTTCTCACGTAAAGCATCAATCTCAAGTGCCATTGCTTTGCGCCATTGTGGATCCTGATTGGCCTCAGTAAAACTCGTGGGTTCGATGTGTGTATTAACTGCAGCCAAGAGGGCTCTATGCGATGGGGAGAAATTAGAGTATGATATATAGTTGTCTAAGGGGTAGAGCATACCTGAAGAGCTTGATGGCAGTGGGTTGGATGCGGTGATAGGCATGACATGGCACACATAGTCTCGAAGGCGCACAGAGGGATGAGTTTCACGCTGGGAACGACGAGGAGCAGGGGCAGGAGGAGGTGATCTTGGTGGTGATTCAAGAATTTCTGGTTCATGATCATTGTTGCTGCCATACGATTCTGGATCGTGTGATATGGGAAGTGCTGGGTTTGATGATGGAATATTTTCATCATCGCTTGGCAAAATATGGGGGGCTGAAGGTAATGCTGTAGGTGTGGTTATTGCTGGTGTATCAAAAGGAAAGACATCCTCGACAAAACGTACATCTCGTGAAACAAAAAAAAAAATTGTTTTGTGATATCGTATACTTTCCAACCACGTTGTCCATTGGGATAACCGAGAAAAATACATTTCGAGGAGCGTGGATCAAATTTGTCACGCCTTGGCTCGTGGTTATGTGCGTAACAAAGACAACCGAAAACACGAATGTGTGTGTAAGAAGGAGGACGTTTATGGAGAACCTCAAATGGAGTTTGGCCGTTCAAGATTTTACTAGGGGTTCTGTTGATGAGATATCCGGCAGTAAGAATGCACTCTCCCCAAAAACGGATAGGTAATGAGGCAGTGAAGCGCAAAGCACGGGCAACATTCAATATATGTCTATTTTTGCGCTCCACGCGTCCGTTTTGTTGAGGTGTGCCAACGCATGATGTCTCATAGGTGATGCCGGAGTCATCAAAAATGTCACGCAGACTAGTGAATTCTGTCCCTTTGTCACTACGAATGCGTTTCACTTGGGTGGTGTACTGGGTTGCAACCATTTTGAAAAAAATTACGAAAACTTGGCGTGTATCATTTTTATCTCGCAACAAGAAGACCCAAATGGCTCTAGAAAAATCATCAACCATACATAAAAAATAATGTGCTCCAGTTGAGGTGGGTGTGTGGTATTTGCCCCATAAATCGCAATGTAATAATTCAAAAGGAGCTGATGCTTTATTAGAACTTGGAGTAAAAGGAAAACGAGTGTCTTTAGCTCTATGACAAACATCACAATTTACTAAAGAACGGCTACTTGATGGAAAACCAAAAAAGGTAGAATTTACTAATGTTGACGGTGCTGGATGACCCAATCTACGATGCCAAAGCTCGCTCGAACTTGCTTCTTTAACAATGCTGACTGTGCCAACTTCATGTGCCATGCCCGCCAAGTGATATAATCCATCCCGCAACTCACCCATACCAATCATTCTCCTCAGTGTTATGTCCTGTATGAAACAATACTTTTTAGTACAAACTATAACACAATGCAAGTCTTTTGTAAGCTTTGAAATTGAGATCAAATTGCATGTGAATGACGGTATATATAGAACATTATTGAGAGAGAGATCATTATTTATATGGCTAAGACCGTCTTGATATACGGTGGCTTCCTGGCCATTGGGTAGTCCAATATGCATTGGTCTCATGAGATTACGCAGTTCCGTGATGGCTGAGGTTATTGAGGCAATATGGTGGGTTGCGCCACTGTCTAAAACCCATGATATAATGTCAGTCTTACCATTGGTGTTATTCGGGACATGTTTGACATCTTTCAAAATTTGGGCGACGTCGGCAGCTAGCTCTCGGAGACTATTGGGATCAAGTTGGCCTGCATGGTAAACTGTTGTTAGTGCAGAGCCAGCTGAGGTTTTGTCTCCAGCCTCAGAAAAATTGCTGGAAGTAGTGGAACCCTGCTGCTGTTGCTGTTGTCGACCGCGACCTTGGCCTCTACCACTACCAGATCTGCGACCTTGACGGCCTCCACCGCGTCCTTGATTGCTGCCTTGAGGAGCAACTGATGATCCGCGTCCAGGTAGTCCATGTAGCAGCCAACAAGTGTTGCGCGTATGATTGGATTGGTTGCAATAGTCACAGTGGCGAGGGGCGACTGACTGTGCGACAAAGGCAGCACCCTCTATCGGTGGTGCGGCGACCGCTGAGACAGATAGATGTTGCTCCTCACGCAAGGAGTGAGCAAAAACCTTATCGAGCTTTGGCAAGGGTTCCATGTTCAAAATTTGACTGCGCATGGTGCTGAATTGAGGATTTAATCCCATGAGAAATTGGTAAATTTTATCATGGTCACGTCGTTCGAGGAATTCTTTCACAGAATCTTCACAACTGCAAGAGGGAGGGGTAAGGTATTGATCTTCCTCTTCCCATAAGGTTTCCATCTTACTAAAGTAATCGGTGACAGACAAACTACCTTGCTTGAGGTCCTGAAGGTCCTTCCGAATTTGGTAGATACGTGGACCGGTTTCTTGGGCGAAACGAGTGCGAAGAATTAATATTTGTTTCTGGGGAGTACCTGCATGGATGAGCATATTGCGAAAACGGGCTTCAACCGAGGCCATAATCCATCCTTTCACAAAGGAAACGCAGCGGTCCCAAGCCTCGGAAAGAAACTTGTCTGCAGGTTTGGGTATGGTTCCCTTGAAAAAACCATGTTTGTTTTTGGCAACAAGGCAATTTTCGAGAACGATCAACCATGAATTGAAGTTGTCGCCATCAAAAAGAATCGGGGTGATGGCAGTGCTGGGATTGTCCGAACTGGATATGTAATATGGGGAGGTGACTTCAATGGTTGTGGATTGGGTTGAAGGTTCAGGAGCCATTGTAAAACAAGAGGTAGAAACAGCAAAGTGCTAAAGGCAGCAAGTTGCTGGAGATTGAAAAAGAAAAAAAAAAAACGAAACTATGGATCGTTTTAGCCTGATACCATGAAAGAAGTTAAATCTTCGTTAATTTGTTCATCAAACTAAAAGTCCCTTAAATAGGGAGTACAAGGTTACCAGGAAAGAAAGATTTCTAAACTATCCCAAAGTCTACATCCCAAAGTCTGCTAGTGCAGGAAGGATTCTAATAATTTTATTATCAGAGAAATGCAAATCTATTATGTTTTTGAATAAACTGTTGGTAACTGGTAAGTTGAGTTGACTTTCCTTGATTGATAGGTTTGCTTATATACATTTAAGTTGCAAAAATACAGAAAAATGGAAGTTCATTTATATAGGGAGGAACCGAGGAAGTAAGCAAACTCAGAGACAGAAAATCCAATTAAAGATAATAATAATATAGTTAAGGGGGGCCACATTTGTTCAATTTTTCATAGTACTTGTAAAGTACAAGCTATTAAAACAAACTTTTAAAAAAGTTTTGCATGTAGGGTAAATATAAAGTCACAAAAAGGTTCACGAAATTTGGCTCACAAAATGAGGTGTCATGATTTTTATTGGTGCTTTCAATTAGAATGTGCCGGGTCCACAGCCGATACAACCAATAAAATATCGTCATCTCATTTTGCATCCATCATTTTGTAAACTTCTTTTGTGCCCATAGCATTGCCCTTGCATGTAAGCTCAAAAAAAAAATAAAAAAAATTGCAGGTCAAATGCTACACTTTATAATGATTATAAGGAGTAAGCAGCAAGGAACTAGAGTAAATTATGAATCTAGTACAACAATGAATAGCAATGCTGTTGGAGTGGAGACTAGCGATCAAAGATGAGGGAAGAAAATCGGGACAACACTGATATGCGGCCGCCCAGTGATGGATCGTATTTTGTACTATTTTATCTCCATATTTTCGGACGTATATTATTTATTTTGATGTAATTTAGACTAGTTGGGAGTAGATTTTGAGTATAATTTGTATTGTTATGATTGTGGGAAAACATTGTATTTTGAGATACTTTTTAGAGATTTTATGATGTTCCGCAAAGTTATGAATGCTCGAAGTCAAGTCAACAAGTCAAATGAAGATCAACAAGTCAACTGGAAGTCAACTGAAGGTCAATATGCAGCAAACAGAAGTTTCAGGGATTAAGCTGCAAGCATCTGAAATCTGGGGACTATTCTGTAATTTGTGAAGGTTCCAGGGGCCAAACTGTCAATATTTGAAACATCAGGGACCTTAATGGAAAATCTGGATATCAAGCCGCATGAATCCACGCCAGATATGGTTTTCACGTCTATTCCTTTTATTGTCCTACTTTTTAGGATTTTGAATTACTTTCCTTTTTATTTTTTTAGTATAAAGAGGAGACTTGATTTTTATTAAGGGGTATGCATTATTTTAGGTTTTATTCAAGTTTCAAGTTGTAAACAAGATTTGGGAGATTATTCATCATCAAGCTTTTATCCAGGTTTATGATTTTTAATTATATTCTTGTGTTTATTGCTATGTCGATGAGTAGCTAATTTCTTTATTCATGGATTGGGAGTAATAACTATCAAATCTCTTTGCTAACTTGGGCTTAATCAAATATTAATCTTGTTCTTGTTCATAAGAATAGAACGTAATTAATTTAAGGATTTCATTAATATGACTTGATATTCTTGATCTTTAAATCATCTTGGTTTAGATTGTTTCACTAGCGTGGATAATTTATATATTGAATCATATTCTTATGATTAGATTTAATTGAGGACTTCGCGGAAATCAAAAGAATTTAAGATCAAGTGTTCTTAAGAACTTAATAAATTGTTTTTGTGTGTTGTTGACCTAGCGGAATATTTCACATAGAGATAATATAGGGTTGCAATCCGGTGACCAGACCGTCCCAACTCTTAAATAGTGAACGATTTCTTGAACAAGTTTAATAATCTTTTTAATAAAATAGCATAGAGAGGAGATAGTTGTGAACCCCAATCTGTGAATCTTCGTAATCTTGAATTAAATCCTTGTTTGCTTAGTGGTCTTTAATTTAGTAATTTATTTTCATTGTTTAGTAGTTAATTTAGGTTAATCAAAATCAATCAAAAAACCCCCTTTGGTTCGTTTGCACTAATAAATTCACTTGTCTTTCCAACAAGTCTCTGTGGGATCGACCCTCGCTTTCGCGCGTTACTACTACGGTAACTAGTGCGCTTGCTAGGTATTTTATTACTTGGAATTTTATCCATCAAGTTTTTGGCGCCGCTGCCGGGGACTTGTTTTGATTTACAAGTTAATTTAATCGGTGTATGTTTGGTAGACGTTCATTGAACCCCGAGTTGGTTCCTTTGGACGATAATATCGATAGACTTGACAGGGGCATTCCCCCTATTTCTGAGTCTGAGTCTGAAGCTTCTGTCACCGAGACAGAGGTATTTTTAAGTGATTTTGAAACTTCTTCCACCGGGGGAGAAGAAATTGAAGTTGTAATGGCTAATCCCTTAATGAAAGAATATGCTAGGCCTAAGGTTGACACATCGGTGTCATGTATTGTCCTGACTGAGGCTGCTAAATCTTATGAGGCGAAGGGGCATTACTTCAGTCAGTTGCCCAAGTTTCAGGGTCTTCCTGCTGAAGACTCTTTGAACTTCTTGAGAGAGTACATGATGATCATATCAGGATTCCCTGTAAAAGAGGGGGTTACTGATGAACAATTAAGACTTAAGTATTTTCCTTTCTCTCTTCAAGGGGCAGCTAAAACTTGGCTTATGTTACTTCCTGCGAGGAGTATCACTACATGGGATGGGTTGCATGATGCATTCTTAAAGAAATTTTTCCCGCATGCCACTTTGGCCACATTTAGACAGAAAATCATAGGGTTTACTCAAGAGGTAGGTGAGCCATTTCATGAGGCTTGGGATAGGTTCAAAATGTTGCAAGTGCAGTGCCCCCATCATGCTTTTCCTGAGGCCTTATTACATCAAACATTTTATGGTGGGTTAACTGTAGCAGACCAAGCTATGGTCGACAATGCAGCAGGCGGCTTTCTAGGAGCCAAAACTGTGGACCAAACCCAAGAATTATTTGAGATGTAGGGGGCCAATTCGCAAGAAAAAGGTTCTAGAGGGAAACCTAGGGGAGTGCATGAGTTGAGTGGTATGGATGAGTTCGCTAGGCAGGTGTCTTTGTTAAACCAAAACATGGCTAAAATGAATTCTAATATGTCTTCCTCAAGTGCTAATGTGGTATCTGATTTCTGTGCTAATTGTGGATCTAACACTCATGCTACTAATGGTTGTCCAGTTGTTGCACAGTTTGATTCTGAACAGGTAAATGCGATGCAAGGGTATCCCCCAAGGCAAAATCAAGGTGGTATGTATTCTAATACTTATAATCCAGATTGGAAAAACCACCCAATTTTTCTTGGAGGGGTAACCCAGGAATTCAGTACCAGCAGCAGAAACCTCTATATCCTCCTCCCCACAAGGGAATCCAGAACAGCAGCCTAAGCAATCACTGGAGGATATGATGAGGACCATGATGCAAGAGCAGCAACAAATGAAGATGATGATGGAGCAGCGTGAAAAGCAGCAGGATGCTGTCAACAAAAAGCTGGAGACCCAGATTGGTCAACTAGCTGTGGGTCAGCAAGGGCATAAACCAGGAACCTTCCCTAGTCAAGGGGAGCAAGCCAAGGCCATTATGACTCTGAGAAATGGCAAACAGGTAAGCAATGAGGTATGTCCTAACTCTCCTTCTGAAACTGTTGAACCACCCGTTGTTGAGGATGTTGTTGGTAAGAGTACTAAGGGCATGGGGGAAATTCCTGTGACTGATTCTTCCACCCCCAAGCCATATGTACCTCCTGTACCGTTTCCTGGTAGATTCATGAGAAGTAAGCTGGATAAGCAAATGTCTGATTTATATGACATGTTTTCAAAAGTAAACATTAATCTCCCTTTGTTAAATGTCATTAAAAATATCCCAGCTTATGCAAAGTTTTTCAAAGAACTTAACTCCAGGAAACCCAAGTATGGGAATGATGAGAAGTTGATTATGGGAGAAAGTGCTAGTGCTGTGGTACAACAGAACCTCCCACCTAAATTGAAGGACCCCGGAAGTTTTAACATTTCTATATCTATGGGGGATTCTAAAAAGGTGAAGGCAATGTTAGATCTCGGTGCTAGCATTAATTTGTTACCTCATCATTTGTATCTTGAGTTGGGTTTACCTGAGCTAAAACCCACCACAATGACCTTGCAATTGGCTGACCGTTCAATCAAGAGGCCATTGGGAATTGTGGAGGATGTTTTGGTGCAGGTAGCCAATTTGATTATCCCTGTGGATTTTGTTGTGCTTGAGACTGTGAATGGTGTTGGGAATAGTCAGGATTCTCCCATATTGCTTGGGCGTCCATTTATGGCTACTACTAACACCATTATTAATGTGGGTGAGGGGACTCTATCTATGTGTGTGGCTAATGAGAAAATAGAAATATCTGTGTTTGATGTCATGCAACGTCCCTTAGATGATGAGTCTTGTAACTGTGTGGATATTATTGAGGATTGTGTGAGTGAAGTTCTGTGGCATGAGAGAGACTGTGAGGAGTTAGAGTCTTTGTTGTCAACTGGCGGTGAGAAACTTAGGGATAATGCGGATGTTCAACTAATGGCTGTGGAAAAGGCCGACGAACACCATCCTAGTGATGGCCCGTTTCACCCCCTAGGCCACTTCAATGAGAAGTCGGCGCCTTCTATTGTAGCCCCTCCAGCTCTTGAGCTGAAAGCCCTTCCTTCCAATCTAAAGTATGTTTTTCTTGGGGAGGGTGAGACTTTGCCCGTGATAATTGCCTCAGATTTGACCATAGAACAGAGGCCAAGTTGATCAAAGTGCTTTGTGAGCACAAGCAGGCCATAGGGTGGACCTTAGCAGATATTAAGGGTATAAGCCCCTCCATGTGCATGCACAAGATTAATCTCATAGATGGTGCTAAGCCTTCTAGAGAGAGACAAAGGAGGTTAAATCCTCACATGGAAGAGGCGGTCAGGAAAGAGGTCCTAAAATTGTTGGATGCAGGCATTATCTATGCCGTTGCTGATAGTGAGTGGGTGAGCCCGGTTCAAGTTGTTCCAAAGAAATCGGGCTACACGGTCACCACTAATGAAAAAGGAGAAGAAGTGCCAAAAAGGGAAGTGACTGGTCTGAGAATGTGCATAGATTTGCGCAAACTGAATGCTGCAACAAAGAAAGATCACTTCCCTTTGCCCTTTATTGATCAGATTCTTGAGAGGTTAGCTGGACATGAGTATTATTGTTTCTTGGACGGTTTTTCGGGGTATAACCAAATCCCCATTGCACCAGAGGACCAAGCCAAGACCACTTTTACTTGTCCTTTTGGCACATTCGCATTTAGGAGGATGCCCTTTGGGCTTTGTAATGCACCTGCGACCTTTCAAAGGTGTATGACATCCATCTTCTCTGATTTGATTGAGCGGTGTGTCGAAGTCTTCATGGATGACTTCTCGGTATTTGGGGACAGTTTTGATGGGTGCTTAGAGAATTTGACAATGGTTTTAAATCGTTGTTGTGAGACAAATCTGACCCTTAGTTGGGAAAAATGTCATTTTCTCGTAAGGCATGGCATTGTGTTAGGACACTTGGTGTCAAACAAGGGGATCGAGGTAGACAAGGCTAAAATCGATGTGATTTCAAAATTGCCTCCCCCTGTGTCGGTTAAGGGTGTGCGAAGTTTTCTAGGCCATGCAGGTTTTTATAGGCGTTTCATAAAAGACTTTTCAAAAATTTGTAAGCCTTTATGTAACCTGCTGGCTAAGGACACCGAGTTCATCTTTGATCAAGAGTGTTTAGAGGCCTTCAATCTGCTGAAGGAGAAGTTAACGTGTGCCCCTATTCTATCCAGCCCCAATTGGTCTCTACCATTCGAGATCATGTGTGATGCATCAGATTTTGCAATTGGGGCTGTGCTAGGGCAAAGAGTGGATAAATTGCCTTACGTGATTCATTACGCAAGTAGAACCTTAAATGATGCACAACTGAATTATACTACCACTGAAAAAGAATTTTAGCAGTTGTGTTTGCTCTTGAAAAATTTCGTTCTTACTGCTTGGGTCTAAGGTGATTATCTACTCTGATCATGCTGCACTTAAATATTTGCTGAATAAAAAGGATGCGAAACCTAGACTTCTTAGGTGGATGCTCCTACTGCAGGATTTGACATAGAAATAAAGGACAAAAAGGGGACCGAAAATGTAGTGGCTGATCACTTATCTAGGCTAGAGAACTTTACTTTTACTAATGTGATAGATGGTGCGATTCCGGTTAATGAAGATTTTCCGATGAGCAACTTTTTGCGTTACATGTTCATGAGCCTTGGTATGCGGATCTTGTGAATTTTCTTGTTTCTAATATTATGCCACCTAACTTCACTTACGATCAAAAACGAAAGTTTAGATCGGATGTGAAGCATTACATTTGGGATGACCCTTATCTGTGGAAAGTTTGCCCGGACAAGATAATTAGGAGATGCATTCCGGAGCATGAGCAAGCTAGTGTGTTGAGATTTTGCCACGAACTCCAATGTGGGGGTCACTTTAGTGGGCAAAAGACCGCTAGAAAAGTATTGCAAGCGGGTCTATATTGGCCCACTTTATTTAAAGATGCTCATGATTTTTGTGTGAGGTGTGATAGATGCCAAAGGACTGGCAATATAGGAAAGAGAGATGAAATGCCCTTACAACATAATTTAATTGTTGATATTTTTGATGTGTGGGTATTGATTTTATGGGACCTTTTCCCCCTTCCCAAGGCTACTTGTACATTCTTGTTGCTGTAGATTATGTGTCTAAATGGGTGGAAGCAATTCCTACCCGGACTAATGATGCTAATATTGTTTGCAAGTTTGTGCGTGAAAATATCTTTGGCAGGTATGGAGTGCCGCGCGTCATTATCAGTGACCAGGGATGCACTTCACAAACAGAATGTTCAATCAAGTGCTCAAAAGATATGGGGTGGGTCACAAGTTGGCTACGGCTTATCACCCTCAAACATCGGGCCAAGTGGAGGTGAGCAATCGCCAAATCAAGGCGGTGCTTGAGAAAACGGTGCGTCCAAATCGGAAGGACTGGGCTGACAAATTGTGTGATGCACTGTGGGCTTATCGACTGCATACAAAACCCCATTGGAATGAGCCCGTACCGGATTGTGTATGGAAAAGAGTGTCATCTGCCAGTGGAACTAGAGCACAAAGCATATTGGGCAACCAAGCAGCTAAACATGGAGTTGACTTTAGCAGGGGAGAAAAGACTGCTTGACTTGGATGAGCTTGCAGAGATGAGGCAGGATAGTTATGAGAGTGCAAAGTTATACAAAGAGAGGACAAAAAGATATCATGATAAAAACCTTAAACCCAAGTTTCTCAAACCGGGTATGAAGGTCCTTCTCTTTAACTCTCGCCTCAAACTTTTTCCCGGAAAACTGCGTTCAAGGTGGACGGGTCCTTATGAATTGGTTCGAGTGTTTCCCCATGGAGCTGTAGAGCTTAGAGATTTGAAAGATGGGACAACATTTAAAGTGAATGGACACCGAGTGAAGCCTTATCATGAGGGGCTGTCTATTTTGGAAGACATCAATGAAATTGATGTAATTGAGTTGACAGACCCGGAGGGAGCCACTTAATATTTATGTGGCATTATGTCGAGCCAAAGACTTAAAACAAAGGCGCTTGTTGGGAGGCAACCCAACCAGGTATCATTTTTATTGCTTTTTGTTTTTCCTTTCAGTTTATCATCATTTTTGAATTGGGAGTGTGTTGTTCTTCAATGCCATGAGGACATAGCATGTTCTACGTTTGGGGGTGGTGGTATTCATAAAAAAAAAAAAAAAAATTAATTTTGCTTTTGTGTCTTTTATTTCTGGGTCGGTTCGAACTACGGTGACCTGAGCTCCTTATTGTCTTAGGGAGAACGTAGGCAACGGAAGTGCGGTCAAAGTTTAGTCTGTGTCATCCTTTTTGGATCTCTCCGAGTTTGTGGGTTTATAGGGGAGTGTAAATAGTGTCACCCTCCAAAAAGATTTTATTTTTATTGAGTAATTTTATTTTATTTCATAAAGGATTTTATGCTTGTGGTGTTTGTTTATGGTGATGTGCAAAATCGATACCCAACTAAGGGGTGAAAGAGCTAAGGCATGGAGGAGCATTTGATTTGAAAAAAAAAAAAAAAAAAAAAAAAAATTGCACAAAGTGACCAAATTACAAGGTGTACACTTTATGTGTACACATGATTTACAGACAATTTGATCCGTGTGAGTTGTGGAGAAGGTGAGCACACGAGGTGGGCACTCAAAATTCAAAGACAAAAAGGAGCATATGCATGGGTGTGCACTCGAAGTGGACACTCAAAATACAGTCAGTTGGTGGGAGTAAATCGTTTGTCAAAGTTTACACTCAAGGTGCGCACGGGAAAAAAAAAAAAAACTAGTATAAGACTTCCAAATTGGTTTGACCAAAAGCCCTAAATCGAAGAATCCCAGTTCTCCTTTACGGTTCGTCTCTCTCTCTTCCTCCGTTCTCCCTCGTCGCCGGCCACAATCACCGTAGCCCCACTGCCAAGGATTCCATTGCCGATTGAAAGCCTCCATCCCCGGCCAGTGAACAACGTCGTCGGCCCTTCTCTCTCTCAATTCCGCCCGGCACCTTCACATTAGTCCCTCTGCAATCCTCAAGTCGGTCGTGTGTCTTGCACCGGTGAAGCTCTCCGGTCATCATCTTCAAGTTTTCCGGTTGCACTGCAACAACACGATCCTGTTTGGCTATAACCCCTCCGATCACTGGCCTTGTTCAATATCTGTCCGAAGCTTTAATTTTTTTGATGTTCAGTCCTTCATAATTGCACTTCCTATTGATCAACTCCGAGCATAAATTTCAAATAGAGAGGTGGGATTTGGAAGTCTTGAAATTGTGTGGAGTGGTGATTATTGTGCATTGTTGCGCAAATAGTAGTCTGTTAGTATCTTAGTTATTTGGGAATTTGATGTGTGATATTGTTATGGCACCAAAGAAAAACCCTGCCTCTAAACGAGCTAAGAAGAACCCAAGTAATGAAGGTGAGAAAACAGTCGTACTTGATAGCACCAAGTTTTGTGATGTTGAGGCTCAAAAATATTACGAAGATATGAGCAGAGGAATGAATGTTGAGCGTGGGTTTGATTTCAAAAGCTTCGAGTTCACTGAGAATTTTCAAAACGTTGTTGGGTGAATATATGCGAAAGACCCCGGATGCAGCAGCTCCGATAGTGAGGGAATTCTATGCCAATGCCCGTAGCTTACCGGAGCTTCAAAGTCATGGGTTAGGGGGAATCCATCAGTTATGAGTCAAGGAGTATCAACAAGGTATATGGGACTGCATGTCTTGGGAAGAATAAGTGTGCATATAGGAAGAATTTGTTGAAGCATTGGAAAGATTTAGAGCCAATAGTTACCACAAACATTGTCAGGGAAGGAGGAGCTTGGGCACGACATGTACTTGGAAACCCGGTAACTTCAAGAGGCATTCCTTAATTCTCAAGCGAAAGGGATAATACAAGTTGTATGCACTCGATTGATGCCAACATCGCACCAGAATGAACTTAATTGGAAGAGGGGTGTCCTTATTCACACCATTCTCTGGCGAGGCAATTGATGTTGGGGAGATTATTGAAGAAGAGATTTCTGGGATGAGCAAGGAGTCTGACACAGTGAAGTTTAATTTCCCAGCCTTGTAACGGTGATATGTGAGAGGGAAAAGGTTAGTTGGAGTGCAGTTGAGTATCTCAAGCCAAAGGGGACCGTAACTCAAGCTAGACTACTCTCGAGTTCTCGGAATGTTAGTGGGCGTAAAGACCCGTCTGAGTCGAATGTGGATTGTAGTGGGGAGGATGGTCAACCAAGCATTAGAGAGCTGATTGTGGGCTAGCAGGGCAGTATACACTGATGAACGAGCGGCTTAATGAATGCACCATACAACCAGAATCAGTTTGCTGCCATACGAGCGGAGCAGGAGCGACTGGCCCGAGCCCAGTCTTGTTCTCAACCACCTCCCAGTGAGGTTGAGGTATCACCCGTACTTCTTATGAATACTTTCGTTGTTATCTCTTTCATTAGGGACAATGAAATCTTCATGTTTGGGGTGGGTGGTAATATTTGCACTTGTTGTAGTAGTAGTTAGTTATTCAAAAAAAAAAACAAATAATAATAATAATAAAAGAAAGAAAAGAGGCTAGGTGAAAACCGAAGGGCGCCTAGGCAAAAAGGAGAGGGAGTGAAATATATCTTATGGCGGAGGTGACATAAGGGCGGTTTGGAGTGTTGGGTAGGAATTCATTTTGGAGTAGGAGATTGATTAGAGAAGTTAAGGATAGAAAAGCCTCATATATTTTTTTTGGGAGTCATAAGGGGGCGATGGAGCCTAGTATGAGGTAAATCATTGTTGGGAATTTTACCCTAGCTTTGATTTCTTTTTGAGGGTGTTGTAGTGTGAGATAAGTGTGGGG
>JAOWBW010001009.1:114516-411382 GCA_026119855.1 Campanula takesimana
TACTACTTTCTTACCAGACTCATCCTTATCTAAGTGAATGTTAGTGCCCATAGGTGTGCTTTGAGAGTGAGCATGTCGTCAAAGCCAAACTTCTTGATTAATTCTTTTGCGTTACTTGGCTTGACTGATGAAAAATTCCCTCATTGGATTGCCTTGACTTGAAGTCCAAGGAAATATGTTAGTTCACCGATCATGCTCATCTCGAACTTGCTCTGCTTATAGCTTCTCAAATCTCTTGCAAAGTGATTCATTAGTAACACCAAAAATAATATCATCGACATATATTTGAACAAACAATGAATGACACTTGTGCTTGGCAACAAATAAATTAGTATCGATTTTACCTCGAGTGAAACCTAAGCCATCACTAAGTAAGAACTTAGAAAGGGTTTCATACCATGCCCTTGGAGCTTGCTTTAGGCCATAGAGAGCTTTCTTCAATCGTAGACATGATTAGGCCTCTTGGAGTCTTCAAAACCTGGTGATTGTTCAACATACACAAGTTCTTGGAGTTCTCCATTTAGGAAGGCACTTTTCACGTCCATTTGATATAACTTGAATTCTTTAAGGCAGCATAGGCTAGGAAAAGTCTTATAGCTTCCAATCTTGCAACGGAGCAAATGTCTCATCGTAGTCAATTGCCTTCTTCTTGTCGGTAGCCTTTAGCAACTACCTTGCTTTGTTTCTAATAATTTTCCAGCTTCATCCAATTTATTCCTGTAGACCCCATTTTGTACCGATCACTTGTTGAGATGATGGTCTTGGCACTAGTTCCTACACATTGCATCTTTCAAACTGATTTAGCTCCTCCTGCATAGCTTCCACCCAGCCAGGATCAGCAAGAGCTTCTTCAGTCTTCTTTGGTTCTATATTGGAAACCATAGCAGATGAGAAGAGACTCTCGGCGAATGCTCTACTAAGGTTTCTTTTCAATCTTGGTCCAAAGACATCACCGATCACGATCACATTTTCTAATGGATGATCACGAACTGTTCTAACTTCTCTCGGCACATCTCTGTCTGACTGAATCTTGTTGGAGTGATTCTAGAGGAGGATCAAGATCAGTAGTGGAAAAAAGGAGAATTAGAGTTCTGGGTGTGAGGTGGATTAGATTGAGAGCTTGTTGGGAAGGGTCTTATAACAGAAATTGGTTGAGGGCTAGATCTGTCTTCAGGATGATCAGCAGAATTTGCATCGGCAAATAGGTTATGAAAGTTATCGGTAAGATCATGTTCTGCCGATGAGGAAATAGTGAGTATCTGCTGGTTCCTCTACTGAAATGACTGGATCAGCAGCTGGTACTTGACCTGCAGGTTTAGAATTACTGGATTCACCTGTCTCATGAGCACTAGAAGCATTAGTACTATTTGGAGCCTTGTCAGACTCTAACAAATCAAATTCATCAAAGGTTACATGAACAGATTCAACAATTTTCAAAAGTTTCTTATTAAAAACTCGAAAGGCTTACTGTGTTTAGCGTATCCAACAAAGATTCCTTCATCAGCTTTCTCATCAAATTACCTCTGTGCTCTTTACCGTTGTAACGCACGTAACATTTGCAGCCGAATATTTGAAGAATCCAATGTTGGGAGTTCTGCCTCTCCAGAGTTCATAAGGAGTCTTGTTATGGAATTTGTTGATGAGAGATCTGTTCTGAGTGAAGCAGGCGGTATTGATGGCTTAGCCCAAAAATTTTCGGCAGCCTGGCTTCAGCAATCATGGTCTTACCAGCTTCAATGAGAGTTCTGTTCTTTCTCTCAACGACACCATTTTGTTGTGGTGTACCGGCAGCTGAGAAGTTGTGGTCTATGCCATGATCATCACAGTACTGATCAATACCATTGTTCTTGAATTCAGTGCCGTTGTCTGATCTCATGCTGATGATATCGCTCTCCTTCTGGGTCTGTAGTAGTCTAAATAACTTGGTAGCAATGGCATATGTGTCATCTTTGTGACTGAAAGTTTCCACCCAAGTATATCTAGAGAAATCATCTACTACAACCAAGGTATATCTACTTCCCCCAATACTTGCTGTAGTTGTGGGGCCAAATAGATCCATATGTAGCATTTGGAGGCACTTAGATGTTGACATGCAGGGCTTGCTTCGGAAGGATGATTTATGTTGTTTTCCAAGCTGGCAGGCCTTCCATTTCTTTGCTTGATCAGCAGACACTTGAGGCAGACCGGTAACCAGATTTGAACCGGCAAGCTTTGATATATATTTTAAGTTCAAGTGACTGAGTCTCTTGTGCCATAACCATGAATTCTCACTGATGTTCTTGTTGGGTTTCGTAGTCACATGTGCAGCGGAATTAAGCATTTAAAATTTAATGAAACCCAAAGCCCATAGATCCATTCATATGATTAAGTCAAATACAACAATATGAATACTAGAATACTAACCCTTGATGCCTTTGATTTTGCAACCTTGAATTCGATAGAGACTTGAAAACTTGATCACGATCATAGTAATAATCACGAACTTTGAAGATGCTAAGTTTTACCCTCTAGCGGTATCCACACCACGAACGAATATCAAGAACACTTGATCTTGGTTGCTAGACCAAATTATGAAACACGTTTTCACAATTAATATGAACTATATGGAATTTTCTTTGTGTATAATTTTGTTCTTCAATCTAGGATTTCTTAGAACAAAATAAAACCCTCTCAAACTCTTTAGAGGCTTGCACAAACATTAGATCTGAGTTATGGCCGAATTCTGATGTTTATACACAAGTAAGACCTATTCCAAATAGGAAACTTGTGTTAAAACCCGTCCAAAATTCGATTCCGAGTCAAATTAGGAATCTGCCCCCGACAGCACTGTGCGGCCGCCCAAACTGAGGTGTGCGGCCGCCCAAGTTATTGTGCGGTCGCTCAGCCCATTTGGGCGGTCGCCCAAAGGCCCAGAAAAATCCAATTTTTCCAAATTTCCAATATAGTCCTTATTTAGGATTCGTTCTATTGTGTGTGACCCTCTAGGATTATACTAAGTTGGCAATGGGTTCAAACATGAAACCATAAGATATGATTAGGTTCTAGCAAACCGTCATACCTACCCAAATAGTATAACTAGATACAAGTTCGCATTCCTTTTAGAACATGTCATAATCCCTTTGTCCACGATGTCATTGAACATAAGTCATGGTCAACAAGTCAACTTGTATTGTTCAATACTTTCTCGATTCCGAATATGTTGATAATCCAAATGACATTGATCCAATCAATCCATTTGAGTTTAGCCAAACATTTCACCAACATCATTCCTTCGAGGGGCCCAAGCTTGACATCTCTCCGAAGAGGGACAAATCCATTTAGCTTATTATTCTTCCTACGTGAATCCAATCATGCCAATCATACCCTTTATAACTACCGTGTTAAGGCAGCGTTTGAATATGTCAAACATAATTTTCATCAAGTGGAAGACTATAATAACTTCATGTCTAAGGACTCAAATGACATAACTAATATGAGATTTATATATGACATCGACCATGACATAAATCTCATACTGTGGGTCATGTCCAGTACCTTGTTCCAAACAAGTACCTATAAATCTAACATGATCATCCCATGATCATTTAGCCTTTATACTAGTGCTTAACAAGCTCTAGGGACGGAGATTATTATAAGCAAACACGAGCCATAATAATAATCTTATTATCTCTTTATCATTATGAATAAAATGATAACTTATACAACGTTTAAAACGTGCCTAGGGCACCAACACCAACAATCTCCCACTTGCCCTAGGCCCAATTCCCTAGGTATCCAATACCCATGGACCCAACATGACCATCATGTTTAGCTTGTGGAAGTCCCATTGTTTAGCGTGTCCGTAACGTTATCATTACTAGGTACTTTGCATATATGTACGTCTCCCTTATCAACGATTTCTCGAACGATAAGAGAACGCCTAAGTATGTGTTTGGATTTAGGATGTGCTCTTGGTTCCTTTGCTTGGTCAATAGCACGACTATTATCACTAATAAAGTCTATTGAATTAGCAATACTAGGAACCATCTTAAGTTCACCAATGAACTTCTTAATCCAAACAACTTCCTTTGGAGCATCTAATGCTGCAATATACTTAGATTTTAGTCGCAGAATTAGTGACTGTACTCTTCTTGGAACCGTTCCAACTTACAGCTTCACTATTATTTATAAAACTCGATTGCGATTTCTACCATTTTTTGTCGGTTTGGAAGCATGCATCCGTGTATCCATATACATCGAGATCATCTTCCATCCCTCCATAGATCATAACAATTCTTTAGTCCTTCTTAAGTACTTTAAGAATTGTTTCACAGCCATCCAGTGATTCTCACCGGTTGTCGGATTAATATCTACTCGTCATGCTCCAAGCATTTAGATATATCCGGCTTAGTACTTATCATGGTATGATGGATCCAATTGCTGAAGCAAATGGCATCCCATTCATTCTTCTCATGCTCATCATTTGTCTCAGGACATTTGAGTCTTTGCATAGAAAACTCCATGTAACATTAACAACCGTCCTCTCTTAGAATTTTCCTTGCGGAATCTTCTAATGACTTTGTCAATGTATGTACTTTGGCTTAATAAATTAGCTTCTTCGATCTATCTCTATAGATCTTAATGCCAAGGACATATGCAGTTTCATCCATATTCTTTATTGCGAAACACTTTCTTAACAAAGTCTTTGCAGACTATCGTATAGGAATTTCGTTTCCAATGAGCAATATGTCATCCACATATTTAATTTAAGGAATATCACTATGCTCCCACTAATCTTCTTGTATATACAAGGTTCATCTTCGTTATTGATCAAGTCAAACTCTTTTGATTTATCAAAACAGAGATTCCAACTCCCACAAGTTTGCTTTATCCAATGGATTTCTGTAACTTTCATAATTTATCAGAATTTTCTTTGACTGTCAAAACCTTTAGGTTGTCTCCAATACATCTTTAAGTGAGTTCCCGTTGAGGGATACTTGTTTTGACATCATTTTGTCAATTTTCATATTCCAAATATGAACATGTGACTACGAGAATTCTAGTAAATTTCTATGTTATCCATGTAAAATTTTCTCCAAGAAAACTCATTCCTCTCCTTTGGTTTTACACCTTAGGTTAGAATGATCAAGTTCCAAACTTGATTATTACACATGGGTTGCCTTTTAGATTTCATGACTCCAAGTCATTAATCTAAACATGTGGAGTTGACATTGCATCTTTGATAGATGGTAAATACTTCATTCCAAATGAACTTTACCTCAACACTTTCTATTTCGAAATATCCAATATTTCTTGCAATAGATTGTGTCCTATCACATACGCAAGTTCTTGTATATCTTTTGAACGGACTTTTCACGACTCCTTGTGAAAACTTGTTCAACTTCCATCTTAGGTTAAAATATATATTTTCTAGGTCTCGAACCATTCGAGATACATTTTACTCCCACTGATTCTTTTAGAGATAAACTATTTATCTAGAAAAGTATCATCATAATCAACAAACCATTTGTTTCTTATGAGTAAAATTATATCCTCAAGTTTCCTTAGGATATCCTATGAAAGTATATTTATTATATTTAAATGTGAGTGTGTCCCAGACAGCTCCTTTTCAAAAGGTCTCACCGTCTTAAATCTTTATGAAAGACAAACCGAGTTTTCTTTCATTATTTAACCTCTCTTGATGGAATTCAGATTAGTATAATCATAGCGGTTTCAAATACATAACCCCAAAACAAATAACGGTAGATCTATTTGACTTAGTCATCCAATTAACCATATCCAATAAGGTTCTTATACTTCCATGCAGACACATCATTTAAAATGATGTTCTTAGTGAAGTTAATTTGTGAAACCATTTCACAACTTTAATGATGACTGTCAAATTCTTGGTTCAATTATTCGTCATCATGATCCAATCAGAATCTTTGAATAGTTTTACCAAGTATAATAAAAATTTCTTTTAGCATTGCTTCTTAATGCACCATACACATCAAAATGTATTAGGTCAATTAAGATATTAGCCTTTTACCAATCATAGTAAAAGATGTCTTGGTCCAAGTAAATAAGATTTGCATAAATCATGTGATTCCAAATCATATGACTTAAAACTCCGTCCCATGGAATTCTAGATATGCATCTTTTATTTATTTGATCAAAACAATAATGCATAAAGAATTTTTAATTATTTATGTTATAGCCTTTATTACTTTGTTCTTCAAGATTTAGGATATAAGATTTATTTATATGATAACACAATGAAGTAAATCATAATAAATAAAGCACTTTTCTTATTCCAAACAAGAAATTAATATCCTTCATTATCTTTTAACAAAATAATGTTTTTCTACTTCATCAGTAAAGTCACTTTACAAGTGTTCTACGAACAATGTTGCAACCATTACATCATTACCGTTTGTAGATAAAACTTTACTATAAGTAGTCTTTCATTTTACTAATTATTCTGGTATCCAATACCCAATAATTAAATTTAGAAAGAATAATTTATAACATAAAATTCCCAAGTGGTAGTCCCACTACCATTCTTTTATTGATCATCCAGAATTTCGACTACAATTCTAAATGGTCAATCCAATTGCCATTTTACCAAATTGCATCAATTAGAGTTATTATTTTAACCATAATGATTTCTTTTAGGTTTGACAACTATTGTCTTACCTTTCTTTTGGCACTTGACCCTTTTCCTTATGAACCATGAGCTCTGGAGAACCATTCTCCAATATCTTCATCTTCGCAGTTTTTAGCATGTTAATGCAATTCGAAGAAATTCTTATTCATTCTAAACATGTTATAGTCCATCACAAAGTGATTATAACCCTTAGTCAATGAATTAAGAATAATATCCATGGCTAGCTCCAATCCAATTGGACTCCCAAGTTTCTCAAGATGCTCTTTGTAGCCATTATCTTAAGCATGTGAGGTTCCACTTATTACCCTTTACTCTTTTTGCAAGAAGTGAATGCAATAATGGTTTTATACCTCTCTTGCTTAGATTGCTCTTTGAAACATGTAACTCAACTCCACGCCTATTTAATAGGCTTCCACAAGTTCCAAACTTTGTTGGAGTTTAAGAGCACATAATCGTGAGCAAAAGACAACTCGCATTCCTAGAATCATAATCATGATTCTTGTGATTGTCTACTCCGGCATTAGGTTCTTTAGGAATAGGCCCATCAAGAATGTACAACCCATCTTCTTGCCTTAGAACGATTCTTAGGCTCAGGATCCAATCCATGAAGTTTGTACCATTCTCTTGAAGCATTATCCTTATCAAGGATTAATCGCAACGATTTTAGTTGTCATCTACAACCAATGCAAAATTTTCAAAATTTTACAAGTACCAATCTCATTAAAGAGATAAATAATGTATTTTCCAAAAATACTCCCACTAAATTATATAACCTTCTTATACATCCAATGTATAATATAATTTAAATGGGCTAAGATCCAACTTTAATTTAATTTTAAGTACGCTTTGGCGCACCGCTCAAATTAAATTAATTAGGTAGACAACCTTGTCAATCATATCTCATATGACTCTTAGATTCCTTTTTGAGATTCTCTTAAATTGGGCTAAGATCCAACTTTAATTTAATCTTGAGTCCGCTTTGGCGGACCGCTCAAAATCAAATTAATTAGGTAGACAATTTCTTGTCAATCATATCCAATATAATTCTTAGTGATCAAATTTCAAAAGCATGTTTAATCTCATTTTTGCCTAAGCCCAAAAATGTTTTGACGCCTAATTAAGTCCAACCATTTTAAACGCATAGGAAACTCTTATTCACTCATCTTGCTCATACAAAGATAAAATCAATGCACCTCGCTTTGGCGAGCCCACATGAAAATACCCGTGTACTTACAAGTGTTTTAATCATGGCATGGCAAAAAGGACTTAAAACTTTCTTGAAGGTTCATCACATATAGCATACAACACATTTATGAGCACATAAGATAAACATGTTACGCATCAAGTTTAGCCACTAAATTAATCACCATTAATTTAAGCACAATATTTATGTGTCATTAGTTTCTCTATAATTATGAGGATGAGACCTTTTCAACTTTGGTCGTTATTTCCAAATCAAGACAACAAGAAGTGCGGTCGAACTAAGCCGTTAGGCAACCACAATCCCGCACTAATTCAAGAGACCAAGAAAGTAGTCCATGTGGCCGAAACTAAGCAATAGATGGTCTCGATGAACGTAGGCCAATTGCATTCACAATTCCACATGGATCTCCAATCATTGAATCAAGAACTTTGTTTCTCAATTTTAGTAATTATGAACTCTTCATAATTCTAACTTCGTTTTATCTTTGAAACCTTGATTGCGATCAATTTTGGGAAACACAATCTCGATGAACGCAGATTAGCCATCCAAAACTTGAACCAATCTAGGAATCACAAGACTAAAACAAATAGGAAAATCAAACCCCAAGATCCACACTCAAACCAACTACCCAAAGCCCATTCCAGATCAGCAAGTCTGGTCTGGTTTTGTTACTGGTTCGGTTGCACCTCTCGAAAATTTCAAATTCCAATTTTAACCAAAATCAGAACAGAATCAGTGAACTGTGCGGCCGCCCAAACTCTCCTGTGCGGTCGCCCAAACATGTGCGGCCGCCCAGGGAGATTTGTGCGGTCGCCCAAACGCATCAGAAGGAATTTTGAAGTTCGAAAATTTGTCTCAAAATTGTCTTTCCCCGATTATTAAAACCATGATCCAATCAGAATTAATAATCAAACAATTCAGAATCCATCATAATATTTATTGCGATTGAATCGTGTGATTAAAGTTGTAAAACAATAAACCACATAAAATCACATAACACATAAACATCATATAATCCAATATTCATATCATGATTGGCACATAAACAATTTATATACACACAACATGATCTAGTATTGAAATAATCAATATGAACGGGGCTCTGATACCACTGTTGGGTTTCGTAGTCACATGCACAGCGGAATTAAGCATTTAAAATTTAATGAAACCCAAAGCCCATAGATCCATTCATATGATTAAGTCAAATACAACAATATGAATACTAGAATACTAACCCTTGATGCCTTTGATTTTGCAACCTTGAATTCGATAGAGACTTGAAAACTTGATCACGATCATAGTAATAATCACGAACTTTGAAGATGCTAAGTTTCACCCTCTAGCGGTATCCACACCACGAACGAATATCAAGAACACTTGATCTTGGTTGCTAGACCAAATTATGAAACACGTTTTCACAATTAATATGAACTATATGGAATTTTCTTTGTGTATAATTTTGTTCTTCAATCTAGGATTTCTTAGAACAAAATAAAACCCTCTCAAACTCTTTAGAGGCTTGCACAAACATTAGATCTGAGTTATGGCTGAATTCTGATGTTTACACAAGTAAGACCTATTCCAAATAGGAAACTTGTGTTAAAACCCGTCCAAAATTCGATTTCGAGTCAAATTAGGAATCTGCCCCCGACAGCACTGTGCGGCCGCCCAAACTGAGGTGTGCGGCCGCCCAAGTTATTGTGCGGTCGCCCAAAGGCCCAGAAAAATCCAATTTTTCCAAATTTCCAATATAGTCCTTATTTAGGATTCGTTCTATTGTGTGTGACCCTCTAGGATTATACTAAGTTGGCAATGGGTTCAAACATGAAACCATAAGATATGATTAGGTTCTAGCAAACCGTCATACCTACCCAAATAGTATAACTAGATACAAGTTCGCATTCCTTTTAGAACATGTCATAATCCCTTTGTCCACGATGTCATTGAACATAAGTCATGGTCAACAAGTCAACTTGTATTGTTCAATACTTTCTCGATTCCGAATATGTTGATAATCCAAATGACATTGATCCAATCAATCCATTTGAGTTTGGCCAAACATTTCACCAACATCATTCCTTCGAGGGGCCCAAGCTTGACATCTCTCCGAAGAGGGACAAATCCATTTAGCTTATTATTCTTCCCTACGTGAATCCAATCATGCCAATCATACCCTTTATAACTACCGTGTTAAGGCAGCGTTTGAATATGTCAAACATAATGTTCATCAAGTGGAAGACTATAATAACTTCATGTCTAAGGACTCAAATGACATAACTAATATGAGATTTATATATGACATCGACCATGACATAAATCTCATACCGCGGGTCATGTCCAGTACCTTGTTCCAAACAAGTACCTATAAATCTAACATGATCATCCCATGATCATTTAGCCTTTATACTAGTGCTTAACAAGCTCTAGGGACGGAGATTATTATAAGCAAACACGAGCCATAATAATAATATTATTATCTCTTTATCATTATGAATAAAATGATAACTTATACAACGTTTAACAAACGTGCCTAGGGCACCAACACCAACAGTTCTTAGCTCCAAAACAAACATTAGCAACACCAGTAATAGCACTTAAGTCTACTGCATAAATGTTACCTTTTCTTTTGGCAGTGAGAAGAGTTTCATTGGAAGCAATGTCTTTCACGTAGCAACTGGAAGTAGTAAATACACATTGCATTCCTTTATCACATAATTGTGATATAGATAGAAGGTTGTGTTTCAGACCATCCACAAGAAAGACCTTCTGTACAGTAACTGCACCTCTCTTGATGGTACCTATACCGATGATTTTTCCTTTGGCATTATCACCGAAAACCACTGGGGGACCTGATGCTTCTGAGATATCGGCAAGTAGATCTGCAAATCCTGTCATGTGTCTTGAACAGCCACTATCTAGAATCCACAAATCCTTGCTTGCACCAGTTGAGGCCATGAAGCATTCCTGAAATAAAACGGTATGCTTATGGTCCCCCTTATTCTTGGGTCCGAGGGTTAGTTCCTCTTTGGCAACCACATCTGGCCACCACTAGAGGATGCAACCTCAGTGGGTCCAGATAGGTGCTTCAAGAGGCATTCATGAGCCTTGTGACCATAATCAGAACAATTTGAACATCTCACTTGATTGATAGGCTATGGAGTCGGTAGAATGTCATTCTGTTTAGTCAGTGCATCGGCAGAACTAGGGAATTGAGCAGGCACAAACTTAGTAGGTTTAAAGGTGCTAGTGTTGCCTTTCTTTCCATTCTGTTTACCTTTGGCGGTTACCTTTTTAGGTACTTGTCCATCGGCAGCTGATGTGGTTAGACTGGCAGTACTAGCTCTACTGATGTATTCACCAAGAATACCGTTATCGGAAGACTCAGTATCAGCAACCTTAACATATTTTTGTTTGTGCTTGTCATTCCTTTTGTTCTGGTTCTTAGGATACTTCATTGCCACAGCATTGTATATTGGCTTAGCATCCTTATGCACTGAGTTAACAGGACTACATTCAACTTTCTCATCCTTTTTCTCGATCGCACAAGTTTCAGTAGAGCTACTGTTGCTGGAATCAAATCCTAACCCAGATTGGTCCTTATATGACATTTGGGTCTGTAGGATTGTTTCAACAGCAACTCTAGATTTTGTGTAAGAATCAACAATCCTTGAGAGATGATTGTTTCTTTTCACAAGATCTTCGATCTGAGCTATCAATACTGCTACTTGGCTTTTGAGATCCAGGTTTTCTTTCTTTGAAAGAACAGACTCAAGCTCATGTCCTTTGAGAACCTTAAGTTCAGACACAAGCAAGTCATTCTCTGCAGAAATTCTATTGAAATCAGCAGCCATCACTTTATGAACGCTACTCAGCTTCTCATGATCAATAAAAAGTTCATCCATTGTCTCTACCATTTCAGCTTTGGATATTTCAGGAAAGGGATCAGCTAAAATTTTGGGGGCAGAGGGAATAGGTTTGGGAGAGAAGTCAGGTAGGGAAGAGATGGGTTTAGATAAGCTTTTGGCAATGTTGGGATGCTCGGTGAATGAGAATTTTCTGGTCATCGGTAAGGGTTTAGGTTTGATGGTAGTGAATTGAATAGAGTTACACTGACCATAGAGAGAGGTTCCCACTTGGTGAACTCTGTATCCATTTGGGTTCTCTGCTTTGACACTAATCTCTTTGAAGTGTGGTTGAGGTTTCCAGTAGCTTCTTCTCTGACTGGAGATCTTGGAGGGGATGGATCTCGGTAGACTGGAGTCGGCAATGTGGATGTATCGGCATCTTCCAAGTCTAGGGCGACAAAGCTTACATCGGCATCTTCATCTTCATCGGCATCTTCATCTGAGTCAGTTTCACACCAAACCGGCAAGGCCTTTTCTGTGCTTTCATCGGCAACAAAGCTTCGAGACTTGGGATGTCCCTTGTTGAATGATTTCCTCACATACTCATATTTTGGTTGAGGACATTTAGAAGCAAAGTGACCAGGTTTTCTGCAGTTGAAGCAGACAAGATCACCTTTGTTGTTCTTTCCGTCGGTAGCACTTGTTGAGGGTTTGTTGTAACTTGCTGGTTTTTTGAAAAGTTGGTGTGAATGATTTTGGTTGCTGGTAGTTTCCTTTCTGCATCCTTTTGAAGTCCTTAAACCTTTTGTAGTTCCTAGCGAAGGCGGCAAATTCGTCTTCTTCCATAGGCTGTTCTGAGGTAGTTTCAGGGGTTTTGGAGCTGCAGGGTATAGGATGGGGATCTATAGGAGGGAATTTGTTTGAAGGGAAGGATATCTGTGTCTGAGCTGATAGAGACAAGTTTTTGAAATTTTATCGAGAACGTTAAGTTTTTGCAGTTCCCTCTCATACAGAAATAGACTAGACACAAGATTATGAATAGAAGTCTTGTTCAAGTCTCTCACTTCTCTAACAGCGGTGACCTTGGTATGATACTCATTTCCCAAAGAACTTAGAAAACGAATATTCAGGTCTTTCATAGTATAAATCTTTCCTAATGAAGCACATAAATTACTTACCTCGCAGAATCTGACGTAGGCACTCCTTAGAGATTCACCATCTTGTTTCTTGAAGGATTCAAACTCAGCTATACAATCATAGAGTCTGTTGTCCTTTACCTGCTCATCACCTTCAAAGTATGCAAGGAGCTTGTTCCAGCATTCTTGAGCCGTGGAGCACAAGTCAATGAGTTTATATTGCTTGTCGTCCAAACCACAAGAAATAATGTGGCATGCTTTTCCATCTAGGGCAGCTGAAAGTTTGTCGTCCTCAGTCCATTCCTCTCTTGGTTTCTCGACCAAGGTTTCTTCAATCTAAACATGGGTTTCTTGTTCAGTGTCACGATCAGCATGTTGTGTCAGCGGAGTGGAGGGAATAGGTCTATAGGTGGTTGAGACTTTTAAAGGAATGATTGGACCACCTTCTATGACCTTCATCAACCGATCATCGATTGAGTTCATATACTTTATCATACGATATTTCCAACACCAAACTCGTTGACATTTAACAACGGTATGGTAGTGATGTTAAATGACTGCATGATTTTTCCTGCCATGGAATCGCCAATACAAGCTGCAAAGCTTGGAAATTTCTTTCAAAATTCCAAGCTCTGATACCAATTGTTAGGCCCAATTGGTAGGAAAATAGGCTAGAGGGGGGTGAATAGCCTTTTTAAAACTTTTACAGAAAAACACTTTTAAATGCAAAGTCACTTATCAGTTTGCAAACTATTATCAGTAAGCGCAACGGGTAAAATATGACTTAGTTTTAACTCACACAAAATCAGTGTATAAAAGATTTTCAGAGCTTAGTTTAAACACAAAGTTTTTCTAAAAGTTCAATGCAGTTTCAAGAGATTGGTCAATGGAAATTACAATGAATCAGTAAGAACATATGCAATCTGCCGGTGATAGAATTCCAACCGGCAGTGATAATGCAAGCAACAGAGACACAGGGATTTGGAGAGGTTCACAGTGTAAATACTGCTACGTCCTCTACCAAGTTTGGTCAGAACTTGGATTTGGGTTAAGAGTACTATTAGATTTTTCTAGTCTATTACAAGCACGGCTTTGCCGGTATACAAAGACTAAGTTCTAGAAATTTCTAATGGATCGTAAAATAATTCTGACCAAGTGTATTTGAGCGGCAAGTTCAAGAGAACTTATCTCACTCAGGTGGGTGTGTGAATAACTTAAACAACGTATTCCTTATATAATCTAGTTCGGGAATACTAACAATGTTGTTTGAGTTGGTGCACAAGTGTATGTCCTATTAAATGATCTAATGATTATATGGACACAGAATGTTTGAGTCTTTAATGAATACTAAAAACATTCAACTCTCTTCAATGCTCTATTTTCACCAACCTTCTTCAATGCTCCAAGTCCACTATTTATAAGAGGAGTAAATGTCTTGAGTCTTGTAGAAGAAGGCTTGCAATTTGAATATCCAACTGGGTAGTTGAGGAGCATTAAATGCGGTATCTTTAGCATTAATGGCGAAGATATGTGGTACACGCATGCTCGCAAAAGTCTGATGGGTAAAGACCCCTTTGTCTCAACCGGTTACCTGCAAAAAGCAAGTAGAGACAGAGTATAGCTAAAAGTAGCTATGTGTCAGACGGCGCAGCAATCATTATAGAGCAGGTAAACTACTTTTAGATAAAACAGTAAGAAAGGACAGGGACAATCAGCAAGGTTGACTTTAAGGTGAAACGATGTAACCTGACTGACAGTACAAACTGTCTTTTTTTATCGGCAAGGTGAGAATGAAGTTGATCGGCAACTTGTTTATTAAGTTGATCGGCAACTAGTTTACTGGTCTGCTGATTTGCTTCCTCTTGCTGGTTTGCTTTGTTTAAAGAGTTGGAATATACATGTGCTGGTCACCAAGAATCCTAAGAGTACCTTATAAGGGTTCTAATAAAAGTGGGGGATCCTAAGTGATAGCTATGATTGGGATTAAGCAATTCTATGTCCTAAACATATATTTGAACAACAAAGGGAAATGGGTTATCAGTAGTTGATAAGGGAAAGGGATTATTGGTAGATGAGGATAACAGGTCTGCTAATGTATTGCTGGTTGATAAGAATGTACATAATGGTGAAGAATCTGAACATGAGTTGCTACATGACAATGAGTATGAAAGTGCAGAGGATGACATGGGTTGTGAAGTTAACGCTGATGGTATAGGTGTGAGTAATAAGAAGTCTGATGATGGAAACACTCAGAAGAGGAATGTAGTTGAGTGGGATTATGGTGCAAGTGTTAAAGGGAAAAATGTGGCTTGTGACTATGACTCTGATGATGGTTTGAAGGGATATCGAAGTGAGGATGAAGTGCAGGTAAATAGGAGTACGGGAATAGTTTTCAATTCCAAGAATGATATGGTGAAACCACAGTTTGAATTGGGAATGGAATTTTTTGATCACAGGACATTGGTTGATGCTATTAAGAAGCATTCAATAACTGAAAAGAAGCATATTTTTTTCATTAAGCAAGTGAAGAAGAGGGTTAGGGCTAAATGTAAAGAACCATGCCCTTGGGTACTATATGCTTCTAAATGCCAAACTGAAGAGAACTTGGTGATCAAAACACTGATAACAATCACACTTGTGGAATACACTTCAGGAATAGCCATGTCAATCCTAAATTCTTAGCAAGTGAACATGTGAATGATTGGAGAATAAATCCTACCAAACCAGCAAAGGCATTAAGAACACAGTTTTTCAGAAGTACACTTCCAACATATCCATCACTCAGGCTTATAGAGCAAAAAGAAAGGCAATGTAGTTGATTGAGGGAAGTGTTGCTGAACAATATTTGAAGTTGTGGGATTATGCACATGAGTTGAGGGAGAGAAATCCAAGCAGTTCAGTTTACATGACAACTGAAGAGGGGAGTGTAATGGAAGGGAGGGCTGTTTTTCAGAGGTTTTATGTTTGTTTAGGAGGCTTGAAAGAGGGTATGAAGCACTGTAGGAAAGTCATATGCTTAGATGGCTGTTTTTTGAAAGGAGAGCATGGGGCAGATATTAGCAGCTTGTGGGATTGATGCAAATAATAACTGGTACCATTTTTGTTATGTAGTGGTAGAAGCTGAGACAAGGGATACATGGCAGTGGTTTATAAAATTGATGATTGATGACTTAGAAATGAGGGATGATAGGGAGTATATGGTTATTTCTGATAAACAAAAGGGGTTGATTGATGCAATTAGTAGCCTGATGCCTAATGCTGAACATAGATTTTGTGTGCTTCATATGCTTGTAAACATGAGGACTACAGGGTTCAGAGGCCTAGTGTATAGAGACCAATTGTGGAGTGCTGCAAGTGCAACAACTGAGGCTAGGTATAAGGCTTCTATGGAGGAAATTAAAGCATATAACCCTGAGTGTTTCAACTGGTTTGCTGATAAACTCCCATAACAGTGGTCTAGGTCACATTTCAGAACCAACACCAAGTGTGACATACTTTTGAACAACTTGGCAGAGAGTTTTAACAGATCCATTCTATCTGCTAGAGAGAAGCATATACTTGCATGTCTTGAGAGTATAAGAAACTTGTTAATGACAAGGTTAGAGGAAAATAGGCAAATAGCTGAAAAGAAATGGGGTGGCTTGTGGTTGTGCCCTAAGATTCAGAAGGAGCTTGAGAAAAGGAAAGATATGGTCAGTCTATGTATTCCAACAGGTGCAGGGGTGGAAAATACCAGGTGTCAACAATGAGTGGAAGTCAATACTCAGTTAATCTGAATGAGATGAGTTGCACTTGCAGAAAGTGGGACTTGTGTGGGATTCCATGTAACCATGATATTTCATGTATGTTTTTGAGAGAAGAACCTCCTGAGAAGTATGTTCATGATTGCTATAGGGTTGAAACATAGAAGTGTTACTCTTTCCTTATAAACCCAATGGATGGGCCTGATATGTGGCCCAAAACAGGTTTAGATCCTGTTTATCTACCAAACAAGAGGTTCCAACCAGGAAGGCCAAAGAAACTGAGAAAGAAAACCAACCTAGGTTTGCAGCAAGGTCAAGGTGGGGAAGAAGGAGCACAAGGACAAGCAGCACAGGGAGGGGAACCAATTGTTAATGATATGGAGCCTATGGATCTTGGTACTCAAAAGCTAAGAAAAAGTCAGTACCAGAGAACTATTAAATGCAGTATTTGAAAGGTTTTGGGACACAAAAAATCTGGTTGTTCAATGAATGTAAGTCATCCCTTTTAGTTATGTCTATGTTGTCAGTTACTACAATAATAAATTGTTTGATTTATTTACTGTTTATGAGAATAACATTTTGTTTGTTTACCTTCATTGATGTGCTAGGTTGAAGATGGTAACAAGAAGCAAGGGAATAGGTGCAGTATTTGTAGGGTGGAAGGACACAACAAAAAAAAAAGTGTCCAACTATACAACCTACACCAAACAATTCACAGGCTGCACAACATCCATCAACAAGCATGTCTTTACCATCACCAACCATATCACAAACTGTCCTAAATCCACCATCCCCAAGAGTCTCAAATCTTCCTTCACCAAGAACCCAAACTCCACCACTCTCACCACAGACTTTCCCATCACCAACTGTCCCAAATCCACCATCCCCAAGACTCTCAAATCTTCCTTTACCAAGACCCCAAACTCCACCACTCTCACCACAGACTTTCCCATCACAAACCCTATCACCACTTACACAACCTACACCACCACCACCAGTACTTAGATCAAGTCCTAGGTTTAAGAAACAAAGTGAACCAAAATGACAAGTCAACCTGTCTCAAAACCCAGTAAAAAGGCAAGTTTATATATGCTTTTCCTCTGTTTTTTTCTTGAATGTAGTACTAATTTATTTCCTATAATGTATAGGTTTCAAAGAAGAAGGTAGTCACACCACCAATATTAAATCTTTCATATTATGCTCAGAATTCAAAGAGAAAGCGAACAAGTCAACCAAGCAAGGGGAACTAATGAGTGTCCCAAATCCACCATCCTCAACAAAGCCAGATCCACCAATACCAAGCCAACAAAAAGAGGTAATTTGCTTTTATCATTTTTAATCTGAATGAAATGAGTTACAGTTAGCATTTTGTGATTGTACTTATACTTGTGTTATCTTTAGGTTGCAAAAAAAAAGAGACAAGACAACCCCATCACCAAGCAAGGAGGAACTAAGGAGAGTGCCAAGGTCAAATAGACTGAAAGCAAGATTTGAGTTCAGGAAGGTAGAAGGGGTACTTAATTTGGATGATTCAGAATGAGAAGAAGATATTGTACCTGCCATCACAATGTCTCAACCTACACCATCATCTTCTCCAATATCTCAACCTGCTATGACAATGTCTCAACCTCCAAATCTGAGAAGTGTTGACAATAGGTTTCAAAGCATACAAGTCAGTGGGGAGCATGGAACAAGCCAGAGTAATTCTCATCCACCAAGTATTGCACATCCTTACATTCAAAGAGGTGGGAGAAACTTTGTGTCATGGAAGGATTTGAGAGAGACTGCAAAGAATTTTACATCAAGTAACAATGGAGAGGGCAAAAACTGAAGTTTGTGCTTTTCAATGGAATCAGATTCCCTTTTGGACATGTTCTCTTTTTTATTTTATTTTGTCACTTTATTTTCTTTCAAGTACTTTAAAGTGTGACTTGTGTGGTTGATGTAGTCTTTAATGACTTGTAGGGTCTTTTGTAGACTTTTCTTTACCCCTATTTTGGCAACACAACTTTAAGACCAAGAATTTGTGTGATGTTTGATGATTAACTGCAATATATCATCTTTTGGACATGTTCTATGTTTCATACTTCTTCTTTTTTTTTTTTTTTTTTTCTTGTTTTATGTTGTCTTAATTCCATTAGTGTTGAAAACAAAACAAAACAACAACTCAACAAAATCCATCCATTCATTTCATCAGAGTTGGAGATACAATAGTACAAAAATCTTCATTCTCCAATTTCTGTCATCATGGACTGAAATTCAACAAGATACTAAATCATTACAACATGCCTAAATTACATTTTACGATGCTTACCAACACCATTACAACACCATTTCATTTGTAGAAAATCCAATAGAAAATCCAAGATGTCACCAACAGAACAAACAACATTTTGTTCTTCTTTTCAATCTGGCAATTTCATATTCCATTTCATTTCTCTTCCGAAGCAACCCAGGTATGAAAATCTTCGATCTTGCACACATCTCTAGATCAATCCAAGCGAAATATCCACAATCTTGATTCTGCAATTTGAACAATTTTAATTTTGTATTTTGGCCAAAAAAATTAGGCCTTTTTCAATTTCAAGTACAAGAAATTACCTTTCTATTGGAGGATCATTGAAGAAACCTGCGGCTGGGTTCCTTTCACTCCATGATGTCACCAGTCGAGCTCTTCTACCACACCTGCACATCTCGTTTGGATTCATGATTTGAAATCCCTAATTTCTTCCCAAATCGTCAAATGGAAAAATGAGGGAAACGTATACATGTTCGCGCCTTATATCAGTGAAAACGTATAGCGTGGGTTGCTGAATGCGTTTCTTCTAATATAAATTGCCCAATTTGCCCTCAACTCAAAGTCACGTGTAGCGCACGTGGTCAGTTAACGGGGGAAATTGACAGAATCCGTCAAAAAGCCCCTAATTGCCAACAAATATTGATTTGAAGCCCTGATCTAGCGGAAAAAAAAACCCAGGCCCCTTTTAGACGCACCCCCTGCAGTTCAGGCCCTAATTTGTCATTAACCCTTTTTTTTGGGATAAAATTTTCATGATTTTGTCCTCAAATTGCTACAATTACTTACTTTTTATGTCACGGTTTAATTTAAGATTTTTACTTTCCTTTTTAGTTTGTTCTTATTTAAGGTTTTTTTGTTTGTTTTATTCCATAAATAAAAAGTGTGAACAGCTCTGGACAATCTTGTCCTCAAAAGTCATAGAATTACAAAAGAACCATTACTTATTTAAACTACTTTTCACCCACTTGCTTTAAGAATAGTGTTTTGACCAATTATATCATCAGTTCACTAATATTTCTCGCTCGGTTTGCATTAGTTACTTAATAAGCATGCAATGTAAGACTAATAATAACTTTAAACCGGGATGGAAGGAGTATGATTTTTAAGGATTTTTTGTTGTATTTAATTGCCTAATGTTCATGTTATTCTAAAGTGAAATATAATTGATTGGTAATTTAAAGCATAACTATTCTTAAATTTATAGGAAAAATGTAAGTTTTGCTAAATTAAAGATCATTTAAAGCCATGGCTTTTTATTTGTTACCATCTAAGCCCATGAGCGTGCAACGATAAATTTTAGCCCACACTAGATTTCTGAATCCGCCACTGCATTTATTCTAAGACGGGAGGAGTAATAGATAATGTGTATTTTTATTTGTTACTGTATTTGTTTTTCCAATTTAGGAATATCTATCAAAAAGATCATTAAGAAAAAAGTTTACGAAGAATCTATCATTGGAGAACAAACTTCAAAGTGAATGTAAATGTGTGAAATTAACTTGAAATCAAATGCAAATTTGATATCTCGAGTCAAGAAAGGCTGTGCATGACAAGTTGACTTGACCATTACTTACACCTGTGATTCTCTCTTTCAATAAACTGAGCATCCTTCCCCTCCATCCATACCTTAGCTGCCCAAACAAAACACCAACAGCCATGAATCCTTACTTGTTAATGGCTTCCCTTCTTCTCATATCGGTGGCGTCGATTTGCTATGGAGCTCCGTTCTTCTCTTCGCTTCCTCGATCACTTCTCGTCACCGCTTCTCCTGCACATGGTCAAGGTAAGTCAAACTCATCATTCTTATGTTTCTTGTCCTTCCATTTCTGTATATGTTCTTCGTTTTTAATATCATGGTCTTTTTTTATGGTTTTAGTTTCTTTAATACGTGTCAAGTATTCCTACCAATAGTAGTATTGTAATCCCTCCGCCCCAAATCCGTAGTCCTGATTGACTTTTCAAATACTTTGAAGTTGCATTAAAAGTTTTGGAAATTTAGTGATTTTGAAGCTTTCATTTTGAAACTGGGACGAACTTTCTGGGACCAAAAAAAAAAAAAAAAAAAGGCAATGAGACTATCATTTTGAAACAGGGGGAGTAATATATTAAGTTAACAACTAATAAAAAATGGGCACTTGTATAAGATTAGAGTGATTTACAGAACAGAAAGGAAAACAAAATTAATAAGTTAATTAAACTTACTTTTGATTATGCAAATTTGCAGTCCTAAAAGCTGGAGAAGACAGCATAACTGTTACCTGGGGTTTGAACCAGACTTTATCAGCTACAACAGACGACTCGTACAGGTATGTGAAGTTGAAGCTTTGCTACGCACCCATCAGCCAAACAGATCGAGCATGGAGGAAAACAGTCGACAACCTGAAAAAGGACAAAACTTGTCAATTCACAATACTAAACAAACCTTATCAGAGAACGAATCAAAGCTTTGAATGGAGGATTGAGGACGATATTCCAACAGCAACTTACTTTATAAGAGCCTATGCTTACAATTCTGATGGTCACGAGGTAGCTTATGGGCAAACCACTGATACAAAGAAGAGCAGCAACCTGTTTGAAGTTCAAGGAATGAGCGGGCGTCATTTGTCCATTGACATAGCCTCCATTTGCTTCGCTGTGTTTTCGTTGGTGTCCTTGTTTGGGTTTTTCTTAATAGAGAAAAGTAATAGCAAGAAGTCATTGAAGAAATGAGATAAGATCGAACAGAAAAAGATCAGTCTTGTTCCGTCAAAATTACAGTAAACGGAGAAAGTAAATCAAGAAGCATGCTGGGACGCCTTACGGGCTTCACAACTTATTGTCAAGTATATGTGGGAGTTGGGCCATCTCAAGACTACTATCTTTCATTCCTGTATGCAATTTAACGAAAACTTGGTTCTTGCTCAAGAACCTATAAACTTGTTAGTATGAAGAAAGGATCAGAAAAATGTCATTTGAACTTCTTTCAAGCAGATAGCTACAATAATTTCTACACAGCAGCTAATGCTATCTTCAGCATCAGCAGATCCAAAAGTTCTTCTTTAGTCTTTATGTTCCTGAATGCATTGTCGATTCCAAAGCTTCTTGAAAACAGATAGAGCTACCTCCGTGCCAAATTGAATGTCTATTTCTATTATTGATCAAGAACAAAAATAGACATTCATTATGGGACGGCGGTAGTACTATCAGTCAATCACCCAAGCTGGGCATATTCTTATTTCAACACACAACAAAACCAAATTGAAAAGGGACTCTAAGAATTGAGCGCACAAAGTCAAAATGCTGTACCTAACTTGTACCACAATGTAAAGAGTATGATTCTTGCACACAAAGACCTCTTGCAAAACAAGGACAATGAAAAATGACATTTTCAAATCCACATATTTTCGATTCAACAGTGACCTCTCTCCGGTATATATTGAATAATAACTTGTAACAGCACTGCTACAAATCTCCTTTTCACTGAGACGACCATAAGAAGCAAAGAAACTTACAAACCATACTATCACATTTGGATAAAAATGAAAACCTGACTTTGACCTTTAGAAACTATCATGTTGGACTCTACCATAAATATCCTAACCATATATTCATATATGACTATAATGGCAACATTTAAGACAATGGTGATAGTAATAGGAAACAGAGCTTGACTTAACCTGAGATTCCAAGCAACTTCTTCAGGGACTAATTTGATCGAAGTCTGATCTCGAAGTTGGCTCTGCATATCACTCCAAGATCAAAGCTTTAGTCTTTTTCTTCATCACAATCAAAACATTATCCCAAGTATTAATCCTAGAACTAACGCTAATCGGAATTACACCCACATTTATTTCTCCCATATCATCTATATTCAATTCCAGAACCTCCTCCGCAAATGCCCCATCCAACAACCAAATCAAGCAATAGCAAAACCCTTTCATAATCTCTGAATCACTGTCTAGTTTGAATCTCATTGCTCCATTCAAATCCTTTCTCACCTCTAACCAGACCTGAGCTGTACAGCCTTCCACTCTGTTCATTTCCACCCGACCACGGGGGTCGAACTCAGGTAAGAGGCTTGCGTAGTGGAGTAACCGTTTCACCCGGTCGATTGGCTCTGGTAATGACTTGAATTCGGCTGCTAAGTAATTGAGCTTATCCCTGACTGTTGGCGTGTTTGTTGTTGAAAAGTGAAGGCTCCTGTTAGAATGTATTAGTTTTGATTTCGGGTTTGGTAATTTGATCGAACAAAGAGAGGATCTATGCCGGGTTTGATTTTTGGTAATTAGGGGAAGGCAACAAGGAGGGTTATAGTTGAAGAAAGATAATGGTGTCGAGGATAGAGAAAGTTGGAGCGAGCTCAAAGCAGCGGAGTACATAGTTTGAATGGCGAGAAACTGATGGAAAAAAGGGGTAGAGACAATTGTTATGCAGGGAAGAGAGAGAGAGAGAGAAACCCAAACTTTGCATCTTTGGTAAACTGACTGCTTAAATATAGAACATTTGAAATGAATAATTTCAATATGCTACGAAACGAGTATAAGAGGGTCTCTAGAAGCATTGAATTTTCATCCCATATATCTATGTTCCTGATCACTCATAACACCTGGAATAATGTTGCAAAACCAAATTGACCAGGACTTTACGAATTCCACAATCAAATTGTAAGCAAATTTTGAGGAATTGTGAAAGTCAAAACGCAATCCTTGGTGTACCTAACTTACTGCACAAAGTAAAATATACTCCCTCTGTCCCAGAAAGATAGTCTCATTTTAACTTTTTATGGTCAATAAAATTGAACTTTGACCAAACATTGGTGTCAATCTAATCATCACAACAAAATTCTAAAATGTGTTATTGATAAATCACTTAATGATTAATCAATTACAACTTTTAGAATTTCACTAGAATGATTAGATTGACACTAGTGTTTGGTCAAAGTTAATTTTGGTTGACCATAAAAAATCAAAATAGGACTATCTTTCTGGGACAGAGGGAGTATTTCTTGTAATCTTGGAACTCTTGCTAAAGAACTAAAGCACCAGAAATCATAATATGAATTCTGCAGAAAAACAAGTTACCATATAGGAACGTCTTTTTTCCATTAGTAGTAACATGTTGAATCCTCATCAATAGAGTTGTCATTATCTGGCCATAGAAATATGGAATAGTTTCACATGTTTTCAAGTGCCCATATGAAATTACTTTGGAAAAGGAAAACCAGTCCAGGTATCCTTAGGTACATCCACATACAGTTTGGATTTTAAACCTCCTCAAAGCCATTTCATGAGAAGATAATTGCATATGTGCAGATTGATTCCTTGAGTATTATCTCTCAAGGTCATTCAAAAAACACGTGTTTGATGATAGTTGTCATTGTAAAAGCATTTAATTGTCTTGGTACTTGAAATATTTCAAGGGTAATTTAGTCCATTAGACATGCACTGATTGCTTTTCTTAATTTGTGTGAAAATCCTACAACTACAAGTATTTTGGGACGGAGGGAGTAGTATTTGTTATTCGCTCTCCAAATCATCATACAAGCTTATGTATAAGCTACAGAGATGAGTAAACAGAAGTGCTATTTTGATTATCTCTAAATCAAGTTGACCATATTTAGAGTATAATTGAGTATGCAGTATACTAAGAATTGCAAGTTTGAGGGTTCTGGAAAAAAGTAAGCAAATAAACATGTACCATTCTTCGGAAAATTATCAAGAAGATTTTGTGCCGTGTTGAATCATATAAACCGTAGAGACTTGTATAATACTGTAGCAACATTTTCATTTGGGCACAAAACCAAAAATTCGTAATCATACATGACAACAATGTTGATAGTAAACAACTAACAAGAAACGGAGCTCCGTGTTCAAACCTGAGCTTCCAAGTAATTTCCTCCGGGCCTCGGTTTGATCTATAAACCATCATTCTGACAAGGAAAAGTCTCTAATCTCAAAGCCGGCTCTCCATATTGCTCCAAAATCAAAGACTTAGTCCTTTTCTTCATCTCAATCAAAACATTATGCCAAGTATTAACCCTAGAACTAACCCTAATTGGCATTACACCAACATTCATTTCCCCCAAATCATCAATATCCAATTCCAAAACCTCCCCTGCCTCAGCCCCATCTAACAACCAAATCAAACAATAGCAGAACCCTTTCGTAATTTCCGAATCACTGTCCACTCTAAACCTCATCGCACCGGCCGAATCCATCGTCGCCTCCAGCCAAACCTGAGCAGTACACCCCTTAACACGGTTCAATTCGGTTCTCCCAGACGGGTCGAAGTCGGGTAGGAGCGTGGCGTAGTGGAGTAACCGTTTGACCCGGTCGATTGGCTCCGGTAATGACTTGAATTCGGATACTAGAGAATTGAGGCGGTCGGTTACGGTTGAGGTTTTAGGAGTGATTGAGATGTGGGTTGGGTGGGTTATTGTGGGTTTCGGGTCGGGGGTTTGGATTGAGGCGAGTGAGGATCTAGGGAGGGTCTGTTTGATGGGGAATCGGAGGCGGAATCGGGGTGGGTTGTGGGTGGTGGAAAGTTGTGGTGGTGAGAGAGGGAATGGCGGTGGTAGGCGGAGGGCGGTGGCGGCGTACATTCTAGAAAATGGGGAAGGAAAGCGAACAAGAGTGAGAGTTGTTAGGATAAAGGCGGGGAAAGCCGTTACGTAGAAATAGGGTCTTGATTCTTGAACTGCGTGACCGACTCCTTTTTTTTTTACTGGGAAGAATTAATATAGTATATATATATTAATTCTTTCCATTTCAAAATAAAAATTATTTATAAAAATAAAGTAAAAAAAAAAAAAAAAAAAACTGAGACGAAGGTAATACCAGTTTATCAGGCTAGGTGCCACTTTTTAGTACTTCCTATAAACATTTAGGACGAGTTATTTTTTTTTTTTCCGAAAATTATTTTGTGAGAGCATAATAACATACATTAAAAAAAGCACTCTTTATAAAAATTAGTTTTCTTACACTTTAATTATGGATTTTTTTTCTCTTTTGAAAAGAAATACAGTATGATTTTTTAAGCATTTACGTTTCTACCCTTCAAAACCAAAAAATCTTACTCCCTCCGTTCCAGACTAAGGTTCTTACTCTCTTTTTTTGTTTGTCACAGACTAAGGTTCTTAGTTGCTTTATTACTTAAAATTGACCATGGGACCAACTTGTCATTCTCACAACAAAAACCCCCTATCCACTTTATCTCTCCTACTTTCTCTTACTTACTTTTTTATACTCAAAAGATTTGAAAAGGAAAAGAGTTCTGTGTGGATCTAATGATAGCTATTTTCATGAAAAAAGAAAAGGGTATGTCATTGTCATTGTCATGACCATATCCAATAAAAAGAATTGTACTTTTTTTTTTTTTAACCTTTTATGATTTGTTGGAGAAACATCCTCGTAAGGTGCCAAAGTAGAAAATGGAATATTCAAAATTGGTGTCCTGACGGTTCATGTTCGTCACTGCTTACCATATTGATTGATAGGGTAAATATAAAGTTAAAAAAAATGTCATAAAATTTGGTTTACAAAATGATATGTCATGATTTTATTGATGTTTTTAATTAGAGTGTGCTGGGTCCACTATCGATGCAACCAATAAAATATCGTCACCTCATTTTATATCCTTCATTTTGTGAAATCCTTTTGTGCCTCCTAGCATTGCCCTGATCAATAATGGTCGCTTCTCATAGAACCATTTTCAACTCTAGTCTAACAATTAGATCAATGGAATAAGATAATCTAGACAGTTATAGTTAGGAAAGGGACTAACAATTGTTGCTCTTTCAGCGTTCATGTGTGCTGTTCCAAGCTCGCCACAACGCTTTTTTTGTGTGTTTTCTTTGTAGTTGAGATTCATTTGAAAAATTGTAGATTCAACTAATTTAGAAATTCATTTCGACTGTTTGAGAATAAAAAATGGCTGATGTGGCGAATTTGATACCTCACACACAACTTTACAAAAGCTATGGTCCGTATGATCGGTGCCAAATCCTTAGGAAAGACATCTAGGCTTTAGATTCATATGTTTCATGCTCATTTCATATGTTTCATACTCATTTCTTGCACATTGACTATCAATGGTCAAAATTGCCTTGATTGAATGAATGATACTCCCTCCGACCCAAAATGATCTTTTCACGTTTGACCATTCAAACTTTTTAAGGACATGAACACTTGTTTCACAAGCCATGTTGTGTCTATCCACTTTTAAGCCCAAATTGTAGAAATTGGAAGAACTTTTTGGGACAATGAGAAATGGTAAATGAGAAGATCATTTTGGGACGGAGGGAGTATGTAACTAGCTTGTCAAAAATGATTCAAAAATCAACTTTTTAATTTATTTCATACACACACAAAACCTCATTGTGAAACGAACAGAGTGTTCAACGAATCGTACAACATTATCTTTACATTGTAGAAACAAAACATTGCTTCGCACAAATACATTCAATGATTATATATATCTACCTGTTGCCACCATGAAAAGAAACAAAATTTTACTTTGCACGAATACAATGGACGATATATATACATATACATACACACACATATACACATACGTATGGCAGTGCATTATGAACGGACGAAGGGGTTCGTGTTCATTACACCAGAACAATCTTGACAACCATAATTTATTATCCATTTTGCATCTGTTACCTTCACCTAGTGGCTAGTTCCTTTGTGGCAATGGCTCTCGCCTTTGCTTTATCTGCTTGCTTAAGACGAGATCAAACAGGAATGAAAACATAAGGCCAAAGAACAGCGATTCTTGTACGGTATATATTATCAGTACTGTCAGATAGCATGTATTTGAAGCAGCACAAACGTATGTAGCAATAGAATACTTCATAACATATTATATAAAGATTTCAGGTCTCCATCCGTCCCAAATTGATAGTCTCTCAAACATTTTAAGGTTATACACTGTACGTTTTGGAAATTTAGTAATTTTGAAGGCTTAGTTTTGATAATGGGACTAACAAAAAAGGAGAAATGGGACTATCATTTTGGGACGGGGAGTATGTCACAGTTCATGTCATGAGATAGGGTTAACAGAGGAGAGGAACCCCATCCTCTTCCATTATAATTCATTCAGCATTCCCAAATCCAATTCAACCAAATTAACAATTTACAATACATATTAATCACCAAATAATTAAATTATGGAAATTTACCTATTGTTAAAACCCTGAAAGGATACAGATGAATTGCATAAAAACGAGTACAACTGGTAGAAAAATGAGTAAAACTGAAAAAAGTGTTGATTGCAAAACATTGGGCGGTCAATTTAGGAATGAGGCAAAATGTGAGCGGTAAAACAGAAAATAAGTAAAACTGCATCAAACTTATCCTTTTGTATGCATTCATTAGTTACGATACATGGTGGTCAAAGTAGATACTCTGAACTGTTAAATTGATAAAGATGACACTTTTGCATCCTAAGGCAAGGTTCGCATTTTCTGTTTTCATGAATAAGCATCAACCATAGCTTTAATGTATATAGCTTGTACTCCATCCGTCCTAAATATGAATGCCTACGTTCAAGAAATTTTTCTCCCAAAACGAAATGTATTTTATTTTTCAAAAGAAATTGTCCCTAAATAATTTTTTTGGGACAAATAAAATAGACTACGGACTAACAAGATATGATATCACCAAATAGACACCAATCACAATCACAAACACAATCAAATAGAACATGGAGTACTCCTAATTCCATTGATGTAGCAGAATTCAAAACCATTCTCCCAAAGATGCCCTACTAGACATTTTCACACTAGAACAAAGGGACGAGAAATAAACTAGCCCTCTAACTTAAAGGACTACCTATGATAAAGCCCGAATACTAGTAAAATCCGAAAATTGAAAATTAGTTAACTCATATAAGAACTCTAAATTCAATTTCTGGTTGAGATTATATACAAGTAATAACAATTAAACCTGGACCCAAACAAGTAACAATACAACCCACAAAGCAATAAGAGATTGTACTAAGATTTGTCATATATCACATACTCCCTCCGTCCCGTCCCATCCCATCCCATCCTATAATAAAGGTTACTTATTTCCTTTTTAGGCGTCCCATAACTGAAATTACTATTCAAAAATAGAAACATAATAATATTTCTTTATTCAATGGGACTCACTTGCCCACTCACAACAACAATCCACTACCATCACCTACCCCTCATTTCCGTTCCTACTTTAATTTTCATACTCACAACACCTGCTCCACCGTCAATATTATATTTAATTTTTCTTAATTCCCAGGAAGTCAAACATAGCAACATTTATTGTGGGACAAAGGGAGGGAGTATACAACAACAAAATGGAAAAGTCTGCAAATCGACATAAATACGTACCTTTTTCGCTTCTACCTTTGTATGTATAGTTTCGCCATATCTCTCTCTCACTCTCAAAAAGAGGAATTTTACACCGACGTGAGAATGAATGTGTTTGATGAGAGAGAGAGAGAGAGGGATGTGGAGTTTATAATTGGGGGCGGCACTCGTGGCCTAACGGCAACAATATTTCGAAATTCAAATGTGGGATCGTGCCTTTCTATAATTGCCCCTGTGGTTGGGTTTTAATTACTCCCTCCGTTCCCGGTAAGTTGCAATATGGAAGGGGAAGCACAAAAATTAAGAAAGTAGAATAATGAGTAGTTGGGAGGAGTAGAGAGAATGAGTGGAGGATTATAAAAGTAATAAAGAGTTTTCTTATTTGGCATTGTTGCAACTTAAGTGGAATACCCAAAATGACAAATTGTTGCAAATTACGGAGGGAGTACATGATAAAAATTGATAAAGAGGCGCGCTTCTATGCAATTTACTAGCACCTACACCACGTGGTATTTCCAAGTTTTTTGTTTGGTTCAAAAAGCTAATACTATTAATAGATAAATAAATGTCGTTTTGGAGTTAAAATTTTGTCTCAAAATACTTATCGTTTTATTATTTTCAATTTTTTTTATTACTTTATACCAATTATACCATTAATAATGATAGTGAACTATCTCTTACCTAACCATTTAATGACTTGGGTAGTTGAATTACTTTAGGAGTATTTAGGACTTTTTTTACATGCATTAATAGTATTTCTTAATATATTTGAAACACTCCAAAATGACATTTTGAGACAGAGGGAGTATAAGACTTTTTAACATGCATTAATTGTATTTTTTAAGAACTGCACAAGTGTTTAAAACGACATCTATTTTAAGTCAGATGAAATACTTTTTTTATTTATAGTAATACAGATATTCAGGAATGAATTGAATGTTTAATGAAATTTACACATTTTATGTTGTAGGACTAGTTTGCATTTAAACGTAATACTCCCTGTAGTTTAAAATAACGGTCTCTTTTGACATTTATATACTCCCTCCGGTCCAAAATATCTGTCGCTTTTGAGCAATTTTTTTTGTCCAAAATAATTGTCACTTTTGGGTCAAAACAATTAAATTTCCTAATTTACCCTTACATTGGAAGTTGTTTTACTTTATTAATTGACTTAGTGAGTGTAATAATGTAAGAAAGATGGACAATAAATAAGGGTAAGCATGGAACTTTCACCATTAATATGCCGTAATAATTGCATTTCTTAATCTTTGTGAAAAGTCCAAAAACGACAGTTATTTTGGACCGGAGGGAGTAATTTTTAAGGAAGCAATTATTATTATGACTTAATGATAAAGTGTCAAATCGCACCTATTAAGTGTGCATCTTTCCTACATTAATGTCTCACATTAAGTGTGACACTTATTTTGAACCAATTTTTTTGTTAAAAAAAAGATGGTTATTTTGGACCTAAAAGAATAATTCTTTTTTGTTGTTAATTTCTATAATACTCTGTTAATTTCTATCTTCTGTAATGAATATTTTACCTTTTCGTTAACTTTCTAATGTAGAATAATAGTAAATAAAGTGTTAGTAAATCAGACCCAACAGATGACAGATAATAAGTAACATAATTGACAAGCAAGAACACAAAATTTTACGTGGTTCACGAACAACCCGTTGGCTACGTCCACGGGCAAATGGAAACAGATATTATTATGGCTGGATTAGAGAATATGTGATCACACTAATCTACTTTGCATGAATTTTGATCACAAAATTACTGACTGTGCAAACCCTAGATCTAGAATTATTGATCTCTTTTTTCTCTCTCTCTCTCTGTGGAGGCTACTAGATATCACTAGTATTTATAGTTTTATATTGCTACAGTCCTAACCCTGAAGATGGAAGAAGTCCAAAAATACAAGTCCTCAAAGGACTCTATCTTTTCCTACACGTGTCTGCCAAACCAGCGCCCAGCCGAGGCCTAGTCGAGTTGCTCAGCCGAGTCTTTGCTTGTGCTCACCCGTGCATTGCTACTTCGAATCTCATGCCTTCTTATGTTCTTGCTCGGCCGTGTATAAGCACCTGCTCTCCAGCTTTTCATGTCTTTTCAAAATTCTGACTTATCTTTCAAAGTCATATCTCTAACGTGAAGCACAATGACAAATGTAATGGTAAATCTAAAATAAAGCACTAACAAAATTACTCTGTCATTTATTGAAAACACTTGAATTTGTAATTGCGCATTTTTTTCATAATTATATTTTACATGAAAAAACAGAATCATGTGGCCAAAATCCGTGAAACAATTTCTTCAGTACACTTATCTGAACTTCCTCCCTCATTGATCGCCGCCCTAGCCAGCTCCTTCCAGCGGGCAGTCTTGTTTCTAATCCCGACACCTTTCTCTCCCTCCATAACTTCCTCTATGCATCTTCCAATCTCCTCAGCAACCGTAACCCCTTTCTCATCCGCTTTAGCCTTCACTCCTACTCCCCAAACTTGCTCCAAATGATACGCGTTCGTCATTTGATCAAGAAACTGTGGCATTGCAACAACAGGTATACCAAAACTTAATGCCTCTAAAGTCGAATTCCACCCACAATGCGATACAAAACATCCCACTGAATTGTGTGCTAGAACCTCCAATTGCGAGCACCAACTCACGACCAGTCCTTTTTCAGACGTTTCTTTGATAAAGTTAAGGGGGAGGTTGTTTTCTTCAGTTGGCTTAACCACCCACAAGAATACGTAGCTAATTTTCTTTAAAGCAATTGCCATTTCTGCCATTTGTTCTGCACTTAAAGCAGTAACACTCCCAACCGAGACATAAACAACAGAACCGTTTACCCTGCTAGTAAGCCACTCCATGCATGCATCGGTTTTGGGCTTGTAGATATTGAAACCGTAATCTTTATCATTTTCGATCCGTTTGTCCAAGTAAACCGACGGTATACATGGCCCAATTGTCTTCACGGGCCAAATATTTGACATCCATTTCACCACCTCTTGTTCAAGTTTATCAAATGAGTTGAAAACTACCCAATCAGCCTTGTCTATGTTCTGGAATTGGGTCAATAAGTGCATTATGATTGGAGGGTAGCGACCCGTGTGGGTCCCAAGAGATGGCAGATGGGGCAGTCTCGGTGGAGGTAATCCAGGCATTGAAAAAGCTGGGAGCTGCAAAGACTGTCCAGATACCTCACAATGCATAGGGTAGTAACTTGCAACAGCAGCACAAGACTGTGTGAAAAATGCAGCAGTAGCTAAGCCTAGTTTCTTGGCTACATTTAGAGCCCAAGGTATATTAGCATCGTAAATGAGGCAAGTAATGGGCAATTCAGACTTTTCACGATCCTTGATGAGTTGAGTTAGATTATGAGAGCCACTAGCTTCGAATCTGTCGAGAAAGCCCTTGAATCCTCCGGGTCCCCCGACCCCACCTTCAGTTTGGTCATCGTAAATATGATGAAATGTAATGGAGTGATCAGACGGTGATTGCATTGTCTGCATAATGGTGAGGGTGGTGGTAACTGTGATCTTGATGTCTTTAGAGGCTAGTCGTTTTGAAAATTGGAGTATAGGATTAACGTGGCCTTGTCCGTGGTATGCGAGTACTACTACATGAGCTTTGTAAGTTTTTTTACTCTCCATTTCTTGCTGAAATGTGAATCTGTTTCAAAGAAAAATATTAACATTTTAGACCATATGTGACAAGAGAACTCTGCAAGTATAATACTAAATATATATATTTGGATAGCAGTAGCAGCCCCCTTCACCCCCACCCTCCTCTCAAGTTGCTTAATTGTGGGTATGTATGTAGTCCCGCTGTTGCATATTTGATCTTAAACGTAAGGCATAATATGGATGTAATCATAAGCTTGAAAATTGAGCAAAAGAATTATGTAAAGGAAGAGACTCAAAAGAGTGCACCTTCTCTTCTAAAGTGCACAGAATCTATATCAGAAGGTTACAAACATCATGGCGTACACTTGATATATATGATGTTGGTTCCTCACGAGAGAATTACTATATATCCATATGGCATACTAAACTAGGAAGAAGAAAATTATGAGAAGAGCAACTGTAAAACAAACACACACGCACAGTGACATATGATGTGTGATTTTGAGAAGAAATTCCAAGATTGTGTACCTTTTGTGGGTAAGAGTTGAAGAGATGGATTCTCCTCCTCCTTTCTCCCTGAAACTGAAACTGCGATTGATATGGAAAAGAAAACGGGAATTAAATATGATAAGTTAGCAAGAACAACAGTCTCTTGGATATAACGATGATTTGATGACTTGTATTGTTGAAAAATTCTTCCAACCCAACCACTAGAAAACAACTAGGAGCATCTGTTTAGTGTTTTCTTCTTCACCATCTACTACAAATTTTATTATTTTGCGTCCCTTTCAACCTTCAAATATCAATAATCTAATTCAAACTTCTTTCAACCTTCAAATATCAGTAATCTATTCAAAGTTAATAATGACCAACTTTTCATATCTTTTTTCTTTTTTCTTTTTCCCACCAAACAAAAATATTAGTAAAAGAAAAGAAAGTCATACTTATATAAAAATAAAAAAAATGTTTGATAACATATTTTTATGTAAAGGGTCAATATAAAAAAGGCAAAAAAAAGTATTTTGGTTACTAAACTAAGGATCATGTGACTAGATTATGTTAAATATTTAGCGAATGGAGTGAGCACCTTGAAAAAGTTGACGATTATAAGATAAGGGAAAGAGTATGATCCCATTAATTAATGTTAACAAAAGAAAAACAACAATAACAAGAGGCCTCGTATGTGTTGGTGTTGGTGTTGGTGTTGGGTTCAGAGAAAAATATGAAAATCTCACCACCCTTTATAATAAACCGCAAATAGTCACCTCAAATTTAATTCTTAGGAAGCAAAATAGGATATGGTTCAGTCTAAAATAAAATAGACAACTCTCATCGTTCCCATTACCAATCTCATTCTTAATGTTTCTTCTTGCCTAACAACATTGATGATGTAAAAAGTTGAGAGAAAACTTGAATTCCCACCATTTGAGGATGATGACATGACCGAAAGAACTTCTGTTACTGAAGCCATGGAGCTCAATGCCACTTTTAGGACATCCTGAGAACAACCAGGTTTCACAATTGTTCGCACCTGAAAAAATACCAATACATTTTTCATGAATATGGTTTCATGCATCAATTTAAATATATATTCAATATCTGAATATCCTCAACTACGACAGTAACTGCGTCTGATTGCTTTTATAGTATAGAGACAGACACAATGGCATAACAACAGCCATGTAAGTTGACTTTTAAGATATCTTAAATAATGCATAATATATATATCAACGCTAGTGTTGTCTACGTTACAGTAATGCAAGTGCCAGTGGGACATGTTAGATTTGCGTATGTGAATTCATTAACTTCATACAAGAATGGACACTCAAATGGGACAAAAGAGAATACTCAATTAGGAAAGGAAGGTATAAAAGATGTAAAAGTGTACCGCAAAACAGTAAGAGTTTTCTATGTATCGTATAAACTTGGCATTGCGCTGATGCTTTATTTATATCTATCTTTACACAATCCATTTCATTTATTTTTTTCACCCTTGTACTTTTCTGAGTGTTAATTAGAAAGGGATAAGCACCTTGTCAAGATACTCCTGCAATTTCTTGATACGGCCCATGTAATTCTGGTCCTCAACACACAAACTTACAGCCTTGGCATCAGCACCTGGACCATCATACTGAAGTGGTCCTGGATTTCTGTACACATCGTCCAGCAAAAAATTTGTTGCATTCTGTCTCAGCAGCCTGTTCCAAGATCCAGCAATGAATTAGCAGCAGTGCAACAATGAGCGCCTTGTGCACTCTTTCGTATGGGAATTATTATCATGTGATGTCTTAAAAAGCAACCCATGTGGAGAGGGATCCGGGAAAGAAAATCCTTCATACATGTCATAAATACAGGAAATCTTTTGCAAAAATTGAGTGACATGATGGGAAGACATACTCGTATGCTCTGCCTTTCAATTCAACAGCAGCAGGATGAACAGCAGGCTTTCCGATTCCAGTGGCCCCAGAACCACGACCATAACGCTTTACAGTCATCATAGCCTGCAAACAAAACATATTTAATCTTGTCACAGGACGGACGAAGAGTAGTAGTGCGAGTGAACAAAGAAAACAAACAAAAAAAACACTAGATTTCGCAAACTTTCTAGAGATTTTTTGACAATAGACACTGGTTAATGGCCACTAAATGTGAAGGAGAGCAAACCCTACCGTTATGGGGGCAGCACCACATTTCCACTTGTTCACAGGGTTTTTCAGGTTATTGACAGTTGCCATATAACCGTTCAGACCAGCAGCCAGAATATGGTAACAAATGTTCCCAAGAACCTGCGCCAACATTCTTTTGTTAATAAGGCGGATCTTACCTTATACAAATGGAAACAGGTAAAGACTAAGCCAGTCCAAAAGAAAAGAGCTTACATAAGCATAGTCACAATCGAATTTTGATGGCAATGATCCCCGAGCTTGGTAGCCAAAAAAGTGGCAAATGGCATTAAAATTTTTCCCTTTGTATGTTCCTTCTTTCTGCTCAAACGACCACAGTGCAACACATGTTAATATGTTAGAAAATATATAAAATGACGACTTCATTAAAAGCTAAGTCCTGAAGTCACTTTCCTCTGATTTATCTAAAGGCATGAAACTTTTGGCTGATGATAGCAATACTTTTGAGGTACTTGAGATTGAAATTAACAAGAAACATGCATGACTCTCAAGCTTAATGTTGGCAAATGTCAGCCAAATTTCCCAAGCATGGTGGCCAAGCTTGCTTACTATTTTAGAAACAAAAAGTGATGAAACTGAATAGCTATTGCCTTCACATACAAGGACAGGGGACATCCATGTAACTGATTTCTCTGTTGTAGCCTTATCTATTGGAATACAACTTCCCATAATGCAACAAAATATGAAAAGCTTCTCACCAAACTTGATGTCCAGAAGTAAATACTAATGAATATTAACAAAATCTATCTCCAGAAAGTATCCCGAAGACAAACAAATACTAGAAATGCCCTTCTAATATAAAGGGAGACTTTTAACTACCAAATTTCTGATGGGCTACTAAATTTGAGAGAAAACTTCCAAATTAGTTATGGCTTTCTGTATTTAAAAGAGAAATACCAAATTTCTAATGGCTTTCTGTATTTGAATAATAATTCTGTGAGCTTTCCCAAGCTTCTCTATAAGTGTGACCACAGATAATACTAATGAAATCTATTATAAAATTAGTCTCCAAGAACAGATGTGAGGTCAAAAGGTGGGTTCATAAGTCAAATGGCAACCATTGAGCTCTTGCTCTAGTGGTATTCCCTTGTCTCTTCTAACAAGGAACTTATGAGTTCAAATCCCGTTAGGGACAACATCGTGTATCTTCTCCTGATCCACCTATAATAATTCAAAAAAAATTATAATATATGTGTGTGTGTGTGTGTCAAATGGCAAGTGGACAACAAAACCAGTTTTCTAGCTCTCTAACAACATAAATAATTGATTAACTAATTAATTAATAAGCTTACTTATTCCTGCCTATCTTTTCATTATCTTGCTGAAGATTGGAGGAACCATCAAGTGAAATTTCCAAAATAGATATAACGAGGAATCACTTTTCGACATTAAAAAATAGTGTAAAAATTACGCTATCTAACAAAAATGATTCTTCTAGGCATAAGATGATTCCTTCGGCAAATCAGAACTCAAGGGCTGAGAAGTTTTTAAGTTTAGTACCATGGTCGAAAGAAAGAAGCTTAATCTCTGTTAGCTCAATTAATGATTAAAACAAAGATGGCTCACAATCACACATCTTACCATGCGTTTGTTCATTTCTGCTTCCACAAGTTCTGCAAGAAGCTTCTCCGTCTCGATCTGAAAAAATATGAAGGTATAAACTAAAATTTTATCCTATGGAAATTCAATGCAATGATCCCTTTAAGAGCACCTCTAAGTACCTGAGATAACTGGGCGGAGTCATCTGATTCTGGATAAAGGAGCAGCTGTAGCAAAGATAATTTTTTGTGAGAACCAATCATGCATGAAGTGAAGGGGATATGAATAGATGAATTCAGATAGAGACAATTTGTACGAGTACCAATCATAAATAAAATTCAAGTAAAGAACATATGATTTTAGGTAGAGACCTGCTTTCTAATGAAGAGTGGCAAAAAATCAAACAGTGCAGATGCCCAAGGTGACAGCTGTGATGAAATGTTAACAGCAGAAACACCTTGGCGGAGTAGATCATGGATTTCCTGGTATACAGAAGATATTAATGACATGTCATCATCCAGATAATCCATTCAACACAAACTGAAATTTACAATATCTGCAGAAATAAATATGTTTACCTGCAAGAGAGCGTGCACTTCAGGGATGCTTTCTATAAGTCCCTCCAGAAGAAGGAGGACACCAAGATATTTGTCTGAATGAACAATATACAGTCAAGAGATGAGCTGAGATCAATAATAACTATAGGATGAGGAAGCGTAGCACATATATAGACTTCAGACCTTGTGCGGCCCGGGCTTGGACGGCCTCACAAATCTGTTGTGTCAGGTCAAAGAGCGTAGGTTTTGATGCAGCAACCTCCTCCCCAAGAATAACCTACAAGACCATAAAATGCCAAGAAAACAATTAACCTAAAAAAAAATATCAGTATGACAAGAAAACCATGATAAAAAGTATCATGCTAACCATGTTTGGATGAGACTGCAGAGTGCATTCCAAAGCCACATGTGAAGCCTTTCTACCCATGAGGCGGATAAAATAATAATACTGAAAGAGAGAATAATCCGTTTAGATATCAGAAGGGGTGGGGGCAGGTCTAATAACAGGCCTTATTTCCCTGCCACTGATCACTCTCATTCAAGAAGCAAGTAATTACAAGAAAGTGTGTGAACAAGTCCCGTACCTTTTCTGCAGAAAGAGCATCAGTGCAGACGTTGCTAATGAGCTGGGAATTGACCTAATATACACAAATAAAATGCTGCTTCATACTTAATATGGGTATCATACATAAACTGATAACAAGAACATTTTGGAATTCCTATAGCTTTTATATGATGTTTGTAGGACTATTTTTATGATTCTATTTTCTAATTCATGTTTTGATTTCACTTCTCAAATTTCTTTTAACAAATGTGCATTCAGAATATTTCGAGGCATCTCTTTAGTGATTATAATCCCTCTATTTCATAATAAATGTCCTCATTTTCTTTTTGGGCTGTGCCAAATATAATGTCATCCTTCTATATTTAACACAGTTCCTACTTCTTCCAATTATACTAATAGTTTTCATACTTACGTCTGCCAACAATTTCCTTCATAGATGTTCCTTGGAGAATTTTCAGTTATTAATTGTCTTTCTCTCTCTTTCTCAAAAACACTCCTTTCTCACTCTGTTTACTTTGATTGTTGGAAAATGAACAAAAAATTACTACAACCTTAGATGGGTTACAATCCAATAATGGGTGAAATTTTAACAAGCGAAAGTAATTACACCTTTTTTTATGTGAATAGCAAATTTAAATAGTAATTAAAAAAAAAAAAAAAAAAAAAAAACAGATAACTTTTGTGAATACTGATAATGGAAACAAAAACAATTGTTTGGAAAACTAAATGTCAATCCCTAAATTTCTGTAACACCCTGATTTGTTTCAAATACTATAGGACATCGTGAATCAAAATAAAGTCAATTATACTCCTTATTTGATAAGTATTAAATATTTACAAGCTTGATGAGGGTACCCCTCTCCCTTTCACAGTTCTCTTGCTATCATCACACTCATCCCAAAAACTAGAACAAACCATTTCTTATTTCCTTGCATCATCACTTCAATAACTCTCATAAAATAACCACAATGGTAAATATCAATTAAATATACCCATTCTTGTACAATGTTAGTAGGTTGTTAATTGCTTAACCAATCGAGAATTTAGAACTCTTACCTTACATATTGTGTCAAAACCAACATTTGTATCAACAAACTGGTTTTTGAGATCTCCATTCAAGGTAACGGGTACTCCAACCACCTGTACAACGCCAAAGAATACATAAATTTATTTCCTCAATAAAAGAAGGGCCTCAACTGACAAGGTTGATGGCAACTATGTGTGTAATTTGATAGTATAGCATGAACGGAGTACCTTTGTAGGGCATTTTGCTTCTGCAAACGTTTCTGCAAGTTGAGCAGCATCTGTGTTTGACGTCATTTCCTCTGGCACCTCCCATGATAATGGTGATAAATGTACAGCCTTGTAACAAGTTAATAAGTTGTTGAAAGAAGATATCTACATGTCAACACACGTCAAGTTAGGACAATCAATCTATATACTACCTCTGTACTAAAACATAGTTTCAGTTGACATTTGATGGTCAACACACACGAATTTTGACCAAATATTAGTGTCAATCTAATCACCCTAGTGAAATTCTAATTATTGTTATTGATAAATCATTTAGTGACTTATCAATTACAATACAATTTTAGAATTATACAAAGATGATTAGATTGACACTAATGTTTGGTCAAAATTCACTTGTGTAGACCATCAAAAGTCAAATGAGATTATCTTTCCGGGGAGGGAGTATGTTCAAACCAAGAACTGACCCCCCAAGACTTACATGAGAAAATTGATTTGTTAATTAATTTATTTTCCAAACAGGGTCTAACAAAAAAAAACAAAGATGAGTAGTACATACCACTCCTTTTCAGTCTCTCTGCCTTAGTTGCGACACGGATTGAAGCAAAGTGTTCAACGACCTTTTTCGTGCAAGATCTTGTACTACACTTCTGGCCTTGTCAGTTTTGATATTGAGATACTTTGGGAGTTTCTCACAAATCAAGGATGTCTGCAAGCTGGTATAGGTTAGCAAATTCAGAATTATCCTTTTTGATGATGACACTTGCACCAAATGGTACTGAGTGGGAGGTCTTTTTCTTAGGGTTATCTCTGTTTGCCTTGGCATCGCCTTTGGCTCATCTGATATTACTTTCTGAAGTGACTCCAAATTCCATCATTCATCGTCCTTTTACCTAAACCAAAGAGATTCCTCAACTGATTCAAAGCAGCAAGCTACAGAGAAGATGTGAAACGAGGAAAATCAAAAATAAATACTATAAGTAAGAGACAATTAATGTCCATAATAAAAACAATCACGATTATGTACCTTATCTTTCTCCACATGACCACTTGAGAGAGAATCAGCCAGATTACTCTGTATGGGACTTTAAGGTCATAAATCGTTCGGTCACCCTCATATCATACTCACCACCTAAAAGATAATTGACTTTAGCTTCTGCTTCTCGGTTATCCAAATACAAAGATTTGAAAGAGCACCCGCGTTGTAAAGAGCAAGATTATCCTCACTTGATAAAGAAACTGGACCAAGCCCACGAGCAAACTGACTTGCGTCAGGATGATTCTTCAATGAGACTAGCACATTATTAAAAGCCAATACTTTATTCAGTTCTTTGACAATAAGGATGGCTTCCTCACTGCAAAACTTTATCATTCAGAAGGTATGAACTAACCAAAATGAGGTTATATAAATTACATTATCTGCAACTAAATAAAACATGTTATGAGTTTGAAAACCAAAGCTAAGGCTACTCAGAGCTGACAAAAGTTTGAAGCCCCTTTTAACTTTAAAGGGAATTCGTGAAACTGTCCTCTTCAAACGAGATGACTAAATCCTATTCCAACGAGAGGGACAGTAGCAACAAAGACTCCACACATCATGGCTATGGGACATGAAGGAAGTGTGTATACTCCTGGGAAGGGAATTGAAGAAGGAGACAGGGTGATTTTTCCTTCGAGGAACGAGGCGAATAGTACAAGGGAATTATCTCAGTCAGAAACTCAAATCATGTTAATGACAAAAGCCAGGAATGAAATTCGCAAGACGATGGATGAATGGGAGGAAGAGGGTAGGCAGGTTGAGAAGGATAATGTTGATACTCCTATTTTTTATACGAAGAAAGCCGGTGTCAGCAGTGTGAGAAAAGAGAACCATGCCCAGTTGAAACATTCATCCAAGCCTTCTGTTAGGGTTTGGATGTAGAGCCCACTGAGATGGTGGTAATGAGCCAGATCCAGATTTCCATGACTTTGATCAGGACAGGATAGAGAAGTCGTTTGGGGAAAATGACTTGGATCAGGACATATCCAGATTTCCATGACTTTTACGTGATTGTTAATCGTGTGATATGCAGAAGGCCGTTCAGTGTCAAAATTAGTCGTCTGAATTCGAAAAGCAATTCTGAACTGGGACCCATAAATTGGGTTGGCTCGGGATTTCGCAAGACTAGTGGCAGATTTTATGTAGGCAAGCCTAAGGTCAGTCACGCGCTCGACACATTCTCTCACAAAGTGAAGTTTACCAAAGGCGAGAGAGGGGTTATTTAAATATATCCAGCAAAAGGGGATGTGTGGGCCCTGCATAAGAACTGGTCCCCTGACTGGAGCGAGCATACCAAGGAGGAAGTTGTACACAAATATGTGATGGTGCTAGTTCTTGATGAAGGGTATAACTGTGACTCCTTTGGTTGAAGTTGCCGGCTTCAAGTCGGTGTTCCGTCAACAAATGGACCTGGAAGAATCCCGAAACATTCCAAAACAAGAGATTTTAGATTTTCTCATCAGGTCCCATCTTATGTGCTGACGGGACTAGAAGCAGCAAATGTTCCAAAGGGTTGCCTAGAACTTGATCCTGGCTTTGCAATTAGAACTTCTCCAGGTCTTAAAAGAAGATATTTGAATCACTTACATTTCCAAAAAAAAAAAAAAAAAAAAAAAAATATACTGATGCAACGAGACTGGGCAAGCACAAATTGAATAATCATCTGCAAAGGAAATCAAAGCTCATATGAAGACCAACTTACAAGTATCCTTGGAATAACCAGGCATAAGCCTGCTGCAGCAAGTGGCCAAACAAGGACTCCGGTTGAAGAATTCTTCTGCAAAGCAAACAGATTAAAGATGAGAATTATGTGTAATTCATAGTAGTTGAGGACTGTGTTCACTAAAAAGAAAAGCATAATACTTATATGAAATTTCATTATACCATAATCAAATTCAGAGTCAGACTTTAATGTTAAATTATCGGAGAATCTTTGAATGTCCAAAATTAATAGCACGTAAGGATTTGCGAGTGAAATAAAGTAAAGTAGCATTTTATTACCATCACCAGTAAGAGTTGCAAAATTCCTTAACGCTTAAACTGCACTTTCTTGGCCTTTAAGATGCCACGATGTTGCAGTGCCAACATGGCGCATGTATCCAGCTTGATCCCTTTCAGAGACATTTCATTCACTAGGCTTACAGCCTTATCTATCAAGCCTTGAGAACAATAGCCACATATTAGAGCCGTGTAGGTCATAGTATCTGGTTGGAGACCTCTATCAATCATTTCATCAAAGAGGCAAATAGCATCCTGAAGATTACTCGATTTAAAATGACTGTCAATCAAAACAGTGTAGCAAATAACATCAGGGCTGATATTCTTCTCCTTCATTTCCTCCACAAAGTTCATGAAATTTTTGCCACTATCTTTTCGTTGTAGTTTAGAATGACCATCAATTAAAACTGTATAAGTTATAACATCAGGTTCGATGCCCCTTCCCTTCATATCACTGAAAAGAGCGCAGGCTTCCTTCACGCAATTTTTCCTACAATAGGCATTTAACATAATAGTATATGTAATGAGATCAGGTGTTGACCCATTCAAAACCATAGCATCAAATAACCATTGGGCTCTTCCCATATCCCCAGCATTGCAAAACGCAGCTATAAGTCGGCCATACATTGTCTTGCAAGGATAAATATTAGAGGCCAACATTCTCTGAAGAAGAATAAGACCTCTATTTGTTTCCCCTTCCATACAAAGTTGAGTGAGAAGTCGTAAGCAAGAAGCTCTCTTTACTAAAACTTGAGGCTTAGACACCCTAAGGAAAAGCTCATACGCCTCGATTGTATTGTTTGCTTCACAAAACCCATTCAACATTGCAGAATAATTATCCATTCCTTTAGTTTCTAAACTATCAAAAAATAAAAAAGCTTCCTTTACCTTTCCTGCTGAACATAATCCTTCAATAACCACATTATATGTGCCACTGGTAGGTTCTAGTCCTTGTCTTCGCATATAATCCAAAAGCTCAAGTGTTTTCACAACAAGGCCACTTCTTGAGAACCCACTAGCAAGCACATTGTAGGTAACAATATCAGGCCTAAGACCCTTATCCTTCATCTCCTGAAAGAGATTTACAGCATCCAAAAGTTTACCCTGGAGGCAGTAACCGTTTATTATAGTGGTGTAGTGCACAATATCTGGAATCATCTTCTCACTCTTCATCTCCTCGAGCAACTTCAAGGCCTCTTCAAATTTACCCAAGTCGCAAAAAGCTTTGATAGCGATATTGTATGCCACTTCATCAAGAACTATTCCCGAGTCGTTGAAATACATGAACTGGTCAATGGCTTCCACTGACATGCCCATCTGACACAAGCATTGTAGAATTGGGCTCACTATTGCACAATTGGTTTTGATACCTTTCGACACCATTTCATCATGGAGCGCTAAACTCTTAAGTATATCCCTTTTCTTGCAATAACCATGAATCAAGGCAGCAAAACAATGTGCATCTGGCAAAAGCGGTACTTTTTCCATGTCATTTAAGACATTTTCTGCTTCCCTTAACTTAAGTTCTCTGACAAACCCACGAATCACAACTGTGTAAGAGAAAACATCAACTGGGCCCTTTACCTTCCTCCATGATTGGAGCACCTGGAAACCCAAATCCGATCTTCCATTTGCACAAAGCCCTTCAATATAAGTAGAGTAAGTGAAAGCATTAGGAGACACTCCAGCTTCCTCCATCGCCTCAATCACATCAGCAGCTTCTTCCAAATGACCCTTTCTACAAAGTGCTTTAATCACTATCGTATAAGTATACTCATTTAGTTTCAAGCCAATCCTCTTCAGCTGATCATAAACTGCCAAAGCCATATCCAGTCTGCCTCGCGTAACCAACCTGTTCATAACAAAATTGCAGGTCAACACACTCAAATCAAGTCCCCTCCTATTCATTTCAAACAAAGTATCAACCGCCTCATCAAACTTCCCATGAACAACATAAACCTTAACCAACACGTCAAATGCCCGAACTAACGAGCTTACAACCTTAACTCCTTCCACTAACGCCTCAAATAAATCAAAAATGTCAAAACCCAAATTCCCATTTCCCTCAATAACATCCATGAATAAAGAATCCAACTTTCTATCCATTCTCCAATAACAAAGCAAATTCACAAAACTCATGTAGGTATAAACATCATGTTTGAACCCCTGTGCTTTCAATTGCCAAAAAAACGAAAATGCAACATTGGGGGACTCTGCACTCAAGCTATTAAAAGTTTGAATAACTTTACAAGAATCTAATTCAACAAAATGGGTATTACAGGAATCTACAAACTGTTGCTGTTGTTGTTCATCAGAGTCGGAACTACTGAACTGGGCAAGTGCAGAAACAGATTGAAATCGTAAAGTTGGGCCTTTTTTCAAGAAATTTCGAGACCTTTGGCAGAGAAGAGCCCACATGGGGAAATTGAAATCGCGTGTCAAGAAACATTGGAATCTTTGATTTGGACGGTGGGGAGGAGGAGGTTGGAGGTGAATAATAGGGTTTTAGACATAGTTGGGGTTTTCCAAACCAATAAGGGATTATAGGTATGCCGAACAGGTATGCCGAATTAGTGTGTCGAACTACGTGGAAAGCGTTCCACCTATCCTAGTCAGCAAAACCAAAAATAACTCGGCCCTCCCTCCTTCAGTCTAGGGATGGCCAAACCGGACCGGAACCGGAGTAACCGGAACCGTGGTAAGCGCGGGCCGGTTCAGGGTCACATATATGGCGAACCGGACCGGACCGGAACCGGACCGGAACCGGAACCGGATCGGCATTTCCATTAAAAAAAAAAAAAAATCCCTTATTTTTCAATAAATTTTAACATGTTTATTCATTAGTGTATTATAAAATAAAAATCTCTTGTCTTTTAATAAATTTTAACATGTTTATTCATTATTGTATGATAAAAAATAAATAAAAAAAAGTTAGCGTGGACTGAATCTGAACCGGACCGGAACCGTACCGGAACCGGATTGTGATGACCGGAACCGGAACCGGTGTAAGCGCGGGCCGGTTCAGGGTCACATATATGCCGAACCGGAACCGGGCCCGGAACCGGTTTTGGTCATCCCTACTTCAGTCTTGAACCAAAGTGTGTACAATCTCTCCAAATTGTGTTCATGTAAACAGTGGCGGATCTATTAAGGAACGAGAGCGGGCGAGGGCCCCCACTGAATTTCAAAAAAAAAAAAAAAAAAAAAAAAATTGAAGTAGATGGTTATATATTTTAGTTGTTATAAAGGAACACAAATATTTGTTTGTCACAGTGGTTAGGCGAGCTATGTAATACTTGGTGGTTTCATGTTCGAGACCCATACACACCACTGCCCCCTCCTTTATTTTTCCTCATTATTCATGAAATCCCACTTTACTTTTTTTCTTTTCAATACAATTTAATGTTGATTTTTTCTAATGCAATTTGTTGCTGCTCTATTGATCAATAAAAGCGTGCTAGCACATACTCCTTCTGTTCCATTTATATTAGCCACGCTTGACATTTTTGTCAACAAAAGTATATTTTGACTAAACACTATAATCAACAATAATTGTTATTGATAAAACACTAAATAATGAGCAAAAATTACCTTTCTTTTTTGCATATTTATATCATTTTTATTATATAATTAATATTATAAAACAAAAAGAAATACTCCCTCCGTCCCAAAATGATCTTCTTATTAGCCATTTCACATAGTCCCAAAAAGTTCTTCATATTTCTACAATTTAGGCTTAAAATTTCATAAACAAAACATGACTAGTGAAGCTAGTGTTCGTATCCTTAAAAAGTTTGAATAGTCAAATGTGAAGATCATTTTGGGCCGGAGGGAGTAATTTAAATAATGTCGCAATCGACGCAGTGTGAAATTTTTTTGGCCCCCAGTGACCATAATTCCTGGATCCGCCACTGCATGTAAAGTCAAGAAAGTATTAGTACTATATTTACCTTTGTCCTAATTTATAATTTAAAATATATATATATAATGAAAATAATCGGGGCAAAATTATTTAAGGTAAATAATTTTTTAAAAAAAATGTTAACATTCATTTTGGAATTTATTTTATAAAAAAATACTCCCTCCGTCCCGGACTAAGAGTCCTACCCCTCATTTGCACGCTTATTAATAAATATTGGAAGTGATTTAAATGTTGTGAGTGTAAAAGTAAAGTAGGAGAGAGAATGAGTGGGAGAGAATAGTGAATTGATTGGTATTGTGAGTATAAAAGTAAAATAAGAGAGAGAATGAGTGGGGTGAATAGTAAAATTCTTTGCCATTTTAGGAATAAGACTCTTAATCTGGGACGTATCAAAATGGAAAGTAGGACTCTTAGTCTGGGGCGGAGGGAGTATATATTTAAATTTATTTTGGGATGGAGATAGACTACTTTCTATGAGTGTTGCAATTTAAAAATAAAAAATAATACTTCATATGTCCCTAATTGAATGTCAATTTTCAAGAATTTTTTGTCACAAATTAAATGTCATTTTTGAATTTTTTTTTCTTTAAATGTATTTTTACCAAAAAATTTCACTTGTCTCTTTATACCTGCAAAACTAAATGTTTCTCTTTATACTTACAAAACTAAATTTTTGGAAAGTGGAATACAAGAATATTTTGTGAATTTTTCTAATAAATTGTATAAAAAATAGAGATTTAATGAATATCCCTTAAATAAAATTTAGAAATTCATTTAAGGACTGAGGAAATTAAGGAAATATGTTGGAACAATTAAGGAAAGATGTTGGAAAAATAGATATTGTGAGTGAAGAGTAGAGAAAAAAAAATGGGGTAGGGAATATTAACGGGATAGTTGTTGTGACTATAGCATGTGAGTACATTAATAAAAAAGTATTGAATATTTTCCTTTTTAGATAAATTGTACATTTCAACGAGACACTCAAAACGATAAAACATGTACTTTATTATAGGACAGAGGGAGTTAATACTCTGCTTGATCGTGTTAGAAAAAAATTGTACCAGATATTTTGGGACGGAGAAAATTCTTCATGCATCCCAAAATAAATATATCATTATCATTTCTTTAATTCCGTCTCAAATGTAAATAAATGTTAATTTTTTAGGAAAAAAATTAAGAGTATTTTTTATATTTTAATTGCAACACTCATTAGAAAGTAGTATTATCTCAGTCTCAAAATAAATACAAATATTATTTTTTAAAAAAAATAAATATCAAAATAAATGTTGAATTTTTTAAAATAAATATTTACCCTAGATAATTTGTTACCAATTATTTTCATAACTAATATTTTTAAAAGAAAAATATATTAGGACAAATGTAATACAGTACTAATATTTTCTTGACTTTTCTTAAATTATTTGAATCACATTTTGCTTCAAGGAAGGAGGGAGGGTCGATGAACATGAGTAGAGCCGTCAATTTGGGTTGAGCCCGTTGGGCCGGCCCGCCCCGCCATGGATTATGGATGGGTTGGGCTTGAAATATACCAACCCAAATGCAAGTGGGCCAATTTGGGCTAGCCCATTCGGGTTGTGGGCCAAACGGGTTTGGGCCGGGCTGGGCCGGGCCAACCCACCTTTTTTTTTTTCCTAAAAAATCGAAATAGGGTTTATTTGGTTTTGGATTTCGTTCTTCTCTTCTCAGTCTCTCCTTCCTCCCTCAACTCGACAACTCCCACTCACCCACTCGGCCACTACCAGTCTCTCACCGGTGCGGCGCCGCCACCAAGTCACCACTTCGCCAGTCGCCACCATAGCGGTCGCCGCCATCGCCGGTTGCCGCGATAGCCAGTCGCCGCATCACCAGTCGGCAGTCGGTTCCTTCGCCGGTCGCCGTCATCGCCACCATAACTGGTAAGTCCACCATCGTCGTGTGCCACTCTCCTTCTTCCTTTCTCAGATCTAGATCAATATAGCTTTATTTCTTGATTTGATTATATAGATTGATTTTAGGTATGATTCTTATGGAAAAAATTAGGTTAAGAAGTTTCAATGCCTAATTTCATCTATTAATTTTCATGGAATTTCTATTGAATACGATTAAACCTAATTACTGCTATCAAACTACTCCTACTGCTGAAAACAAAATTGCAATGTTGACTATCATCGCCAGTCGGCAGTCTCTGACTCTCTGTTGCTTTGTTCATTTCAGAAATGGCCTCTAGCTCAGTTTGTGGACTGATGTTTCTGTTTCTGTTTGTGTAATATGCTTGGAAGGCTGGAAGCCTGGAACCCGTTATTGTCATGCCTTTTTTTTTTTTTTTTTTTGTGGACCTTGGCCCGCCTGGCCCACCTGGCCCACTAACCCAAGGTGGGTTGGGCTGGGTTGGCATTTTCTCGGCCCGCCACGAATTTGGGCCAGCCCGCCCCGCCCCGTTTGAAGGTGGGTTGAAGGTGGGTTGGGCCCAGCCCGCCCCGCCAGCCCAAATTGACGGCTCTAAACATGAGTAGACAAAGTAGAGGTTATTTTTGGTTTTGCTGACTAAGATTGGTGAAAGGCTTTCCACGTCGTTCGACATACTAATTCGACATACAACTTCGGCATACCTATCATTACCCTTTGGAAACAAAGAGGGGTTTTCTACTTTAATCGGCTTAGAAGCCGAGTCACTTCAGACCATACGCGCGCCGGATCCGAGTTGGACGAATCCCAGCATACGCCTGGCACTCCTTGCGCTGGAAAGCGTCAGTTTCAATCGATCGACCATTAACCCAATTCGTGTAAAAAAAATTATACTCATGATTTGTGTAATTCTTGGTGCATACAATTATTTTTCAAATAAATATTATTGTTTTTCAATCATTCAAATAATAATATTGAAATATTAAATTCTCCTTTAAAATGAAAATGTCACTTTTTTCTTAACTTTTTAACGACATTTAGGAAATCATTCCTAGTCGATCAAATATTTTGATGTGGATGGAGACGGTTGCTTTGCTATCCATAAATCAGCAGTAATTATTTATTATAATGATCATATTCAGTCATGTAAGGGAAATAATAAAGTTACAAAAGATGACTACAAAATGTGGCTTATAAAATGAGGTGTCATAATTGTATTGGTGTTTTCAATTGGAGTGTGCCGGGTTCACTATCGATGTAGCCAATGAAATATCACAATCACATCTTGTATCCTTCATTTTGTAATTTTTTTTTGTAAGCCTAGCATTGCCCGTCATGTAATTATTTTAACTAATGATCAATTTAGCTTTATACGATAATACATTAGATCTAAAAATTATTTTGTGAGACCAATTAAACTTCAAATAATCATTATCTAAAATAGGTCTTTTGGCCAAATTACTTTTATGCCCAAACCAATTACATCAATTAGAACAAATTAAAAAAGAACACTTAAACAGTTCACTTGCACAAATTTAGAAATTTATTATATGAGCATGTTCAACAAAAATGAAAAAAAAAAAATATTCAGTACGAAGTCAACAAAAATTGAACAAATGAGAAATCATAGTTGTCATTTCAAATTTTGATTCCGCTTAGATTATTTTTTACAATTTGCATTTTTCTCACCTTCCGAAAATAGTCAAGAAAATTTTATTTATCCCCCTTAATTTAATATTTTGAAATTATTATTTTCTTATTCAATCTCTGTAAACGTGATTATACTGATAAATTTTAAATTGAGATTTAATGGGCATTTATTTAAAATTTTAGAAAGCAGCTTGACATAGTAATTTTGAATTATAAAACTCCATTCAGCAGTTTAATAGTTTATATAAAACAAATTATTAGCAATTTTTATAAAAATAGTAATTGCAATTCAAGGGCACTTTAGACGGTATAAATGGTTACAGTTATTTAACGGGAAAAAGTTAACTTTTGGGGTCATTTGTATACTTTTAGTTAGTTGAATGACAATGTTAAATATTTTTTTACTTCAGTGATGTATGTAATGCGTCATAATTGGGTGGTATGCTGAATATTTTAAAATTTGGCTATGGCTGAAAATTTTAAAAATTGGGCGGCTTTGTAAATTACGTGTCAAAGTTCAGCCCAAATGATAGTTTGTCAAACATGTCAAAATTCCTTCCCACTAACTAACGTTCAAAAACCGGCGACATTTATTTTGAGATGTTAACGAACATTGAACATGAAGATATTAACTTGATATTATTAGATCAAAGTTGGATCAGTACTACACATAGACGAATTTGACAGTTTTAACTGACGGATACAATTATAATAGTGAAATAGCTAAATTGCCTAGTAGCCAATTATATTCCATGTAAACAACATAACAGACAGATAGACTCTGGAGATCAGTGTGTGTACTACTGTCAGCACACTGTATTTCATTATTTACATAAAAAAAATCACCAAGAACATTAAGAGAAAAAGAATAGTTTAAGTTTAAAAAAAAAAAAAAATGCAGTAGGTTGTCTAACTTATGGTAGAGAATCACAACAGATGGTATTTCGAATGCGCTGCTGCCTCCAAGAACTCTTCCAAGCTGAACCCAACAATGCATATACTCTCTCCGTCCCAAAAAAAACAGGCGGCTCATTTGATTTTTGATGATCAACATAATAAACTTTGACCAACTATTAATATCCATCTAATTATCATCCTACTAAAATTCTAAAAATTGTAATTGATAAATCATTAAGCGATTTATAAATAACAATTTTTAGAATTTCATTGTGAATTATTAGTTTGACTATGTTTGGTCAAAATTCACTATTGTTGACTATAAAAAAACAAATGGGACGGAGGAGGTAATTGCTGTTCGATTGTCTGGCAATATTTTGTAACTGTACCAACCTAAGCCATGCAGGATTCCTCTTCCTCTTTGAGTTGTAGAGAAAAACATTTGGACATTACCAAGAAACTTGGGGGTAGAAACACTCTCGCAAACTGCTCAAAATAAAAGGGTCAAAGAAAAAGTATGGTCAACCTTTGCACATGCAAGGAGTCAATGGATTCTCCCAAATGTCATAGTTGGGGAAGGTTGCCTCTGGCAGTCCGGTCCGTGTCTGGTGGGTAACTATCACGTCTTCCACAAATGTTGCCCAACCCATGTAGGGATCCCCTAAAGATTTGGACAAAAGACCCTTGTCGGGTTTTATGGATTTTTGTCGGTGACCCATGTATCTACGGGCCCCAATTATCAACTTTGCAAAGTTGCCTCCGTGGGTCATCACAAAGACATCTGATTTTAAGCAAACTAAGAAGTCTAAGGCTGCTAAGCTTGTCACATGCTTCCTAAAGCCATCCAATTCCTCCTTGGTTGTTAGTTCCTCTTTCGTAACCTGATACAAGAAATTAGAATGAATGTCCATTTGGTAGACTAGGATACAAAATAATCCCTTAGTTCCAAAAAAAAAAAATACATTCCAAACCACGAATGGACTCATTTTCCAGTTTAAGTGTCCATATATACAGTTTTTCCTACTTATGCTTTTCTTGCATGTGTTTACACACACACACACCCCCACCCCTAAAAAACCCCAACCCCAACCCCAAAAAATAATAAAAAATAATAATAATTGGGACAAAGGCTTTTGTGTTGTTGTGTGTTTTCAAACCCATGATGTTTCTCGTAACGATTGAAAGACATTTAGATACATGCCTAATGCCTTAGTTTTACGATTAAAATACACTTGCTAATTTGAAGTGGAATAAAATATGGGAAATGACAATTTAGGGTCCAAAGTTTGGGGGGGTGTGCCAATAGGGGTCTGATGTATCAATTTTGTCAATTTAGGGTCCAAAGTTGCAAAAGTTGTGCAGGTTAGGGTTTTTTAACGATTCTATTAACGGAATCCAGTTAAGTCACAAGTGTATTGACATGGACTTAACTGGAGTTTGTTTTTATTATTTGCATGAGCATATTGTCATTTCATATGTAGAAAATTAATAAAAAAAAATGAAATATTAAATTTTACTTTCTTATATTAAATTAACTAATAATTAAGACGTCATTTACCGAAAATATTTTTTCAAGAAATACAATAAAAATATTTTTTTTCATTAGAACCACTATAAAATAAAAATTATAATTTTTTAAAAAAGAAAAAGTGTAAAAAAACTATATTCCAAAAAAAAAAAAACCACTTTTTTTTTTAGAAAGAAGAAAGTGGGGATTTGGACAATTCTTTTTTTTTCTATGGTGGTCGTTAGTATTGTTTCATTATTAATATTAGTATTCCAATTATTTTATTTATAAAATTATTTTTTATTTTTATTATTAATTTTCCTTGTTTATATTTCATTATTTGCGGTTTAAAAAAACCACTTTAATTTTTTATTTGCTTATTATTTTATTTATTATTATTTTTGAATTAATTAAAATTATTCAAAAATTTAATAATAAAAGTGAAAGAAAATTTAGGGTCCATTGTATAAGGGGTGTGTGAAATGACAGCCCAGGCGAACATCCAAAACTAACTCCAGTTAAGTTTTTCTGTTACTTAACTGGATTTTCTTTGCAACTTAGTCCAAAAACCCTTAATTGACTAACGTTGTTAACTTTGGACCCTAAATTGACAAAATTGATACATCATACCCCTATTGGCACACCCCCCCCCCCCCCCCCCCCAAACTTTGGACCCTAAATTGTCATTTCCCCAATAAAATATGGGAACTTCAATGTATCTGGGAAGTTCTGAAATAGAAAACAGAACTCTTACAGCTGATCTGGGTTCGTATTGAGAAGCTTACACTTCTCAAGTAAGGACATTTCTTTTTTACTTTTTTGGGTTTGGGGAGAGGGGAAGGATGGAAAGATTATAAATGCACACATACACACTCTCATGGAAAACTGAACAAATTTGCCTTACAAGATTTGGGAACATATTCCTGAGTGGTGCCATTCGATTCTGTCCCCCATACACCTGCCCAGATGCAACGTATATTTGAGTTTCCTTGGGGTAGCCCATTGCCCTGAGCATAACCGCCACTTCTGCAGGCTCGAGTGGGCAGCGACCTTCTTTTCGTTTCTGTAGGGCAAGCGGCCATAGATGGGACCCATCCTGCATTCCAGACAACCATGATGAGAAATACATGAACAGAATCAAAGCACAAGATTCATTTGCAAGAAATAAACTGAAACTTAAATGGATACTCCCTCCGTCCCGAAATGATCTTCTCATTTACCATTTTCCATTGTCCCAAAAAGTTCTTCCCATTTCAACAATTTAGGCTTAAAAGTGCATAAACAAAACATGACTACTGAAGCAAGTGTTCATATCCTTAAAAAGTTTGAATAGTCAAATGGGAAGATCATTTTGGGACGGAGGGAGTATATGGTTTGATTTTCACACCTTGAACCGTCGAGGCCATTCTTTTAATCTGTACATAGCCATCAGGGCCTTCTCCATTCTTGTTCCCACAAAGTCGCAGAACGAGAGTCCTACCATCCCTTTCTCAAACCTAAGATGAAGGGCCCTGTTCAAGTGGACATCACAATAAGCCTTAACTGATCACGATATGGAACTTCTGAGGGTAAAACAGTAAATTCGCGTACATGAAAGGATTTAAAGAGCCAGTCCGGTTTCTCATACGTGAGACTAGCTGATCAGCCATTTCTTCAATGCCAGGAAGAAACTTGAGGGCATGATAGTTAACCCTACACCTAAGCCTATTGATTTCTTGAGGAACATTATCATACCTGAACAAAGCAGAATCATGTTAAAAATCAACGACAGCTATTCCTTAAAAAACACAATTTTTTTATCCAAGGGAAATTATGTAGCTGATTAACATTCACAACTCACCCAAGTCGATCAACAAAAGGTTTCAAGGACATTATCTTCTTCTCCTTGACCCGAGGCAAAACGTTGTCAATATAGAATTGTGCAGGAGCATACTTGGGAATGTTCTTCACCGTCCGTCTATCATCCATTAACAAAAAACTCTTAAAACACATGAACTTGTAGCACAAGGTAGTCTCAAAGATTGAAAAATAGACACCTTATTCCCAGAGAAAAAAATGGCTTTGCCTAAACCAAACTAAAATTTGACCAAGTTCTTTGACAAGAAGATTAAATTTGCAGCATAAATCAAAAATAAAGGAAAATCTCAATGTGAGTTACAATGCTCGGATTGTTCACAAATAAATTTTCTAGCCATATTCCATCCTCTAATTTGCGAAATATCATCTGTAAAGGTTTGTAGAAACTTGGCCATACAGGAGTAGGTCTTATTTTCTTGACCCATCTCTTTCAGATGTGGAATAACAGTGTGGAGGGTTAAGCGGATTTTTACACCAGCAAACAATCATGTTTGTGTGTAGTCATGTACGCCGTGCGAGCATGTGTTTGTGTGTGTGTGTGTGTGTGTGTGAGAGAGAGAGAGAGAGAGAACCTTATACTTGTAAACAGCTCCGTTTTGTCTGTAAACCATGTAGGAATATCACGAACAATTTGTACATCATCCTTTAAGTAGTCAATGAAATGATCAACATCAAATATGTCCTCAAACTTTCTGCAACCAAATCATAAACTAATAATAAATGAGAGGGTTTGGCATTTTGCCAAAAACATGTAGCAGACAAATATAAACAAACAAGGACATTCTACCATGTATTGGAAGAAAGAAGTGCATTCAGTAATTATATTGTCGTTAATGATTATGCTGAACTTTACCTCATATCAACAAAGTAAGTAACTAAGATAAAGTTGAAACTTTGATCTTCAACTATTAGGAAAAAACAGTTTCTTTTGCCAGTTTGATCTTCATCAAAATACTGACTTCAAACTGAAAATAGCATATTTTGAAAGTTTCGATTGGATGATTATGCATCTATCATGTATTTACTTAAATTCAATTATCAAATCGTGATAAGACGGATAAGTAACATTTATGAAATCGCCAAATAACTTTAGTTCTGATGGTATCCGGTATTAGCTTCCATCGTGGAGGTAGCGAGTTTGAATCATGTTAAGGACATCTTAAGGACATTGCTAGCCTATTTATAGGCCGTTTGATGTAGCCTAAGGGCAATTTATCATATCATTAGTAAAATAAATAAACCCAATTAAAAAAAAAAAAAAAAAAAAAAACTCCTGAAATCCAGTTGTTCATTAGAAAGTAAAAGGCAATTCACTCAGTAGAGGAAAAAAATCAAGCAAGGGAACATGGAAGTTGAAACGAAGCATCACAACAGCAAGGGTAACTCACGTTTGGTCTTTCCAGATCTGGTCTTGCTTTAATACAGGCAAAATAAGAGTAGCATTCATTATTTTGGCTACAGCAACAGCATTGCATATCTGCATGCGAAAACGTGCAATAATATTAAGGGCTTTAAATATTCGTGAACCTTGTCTTACACAATTGACACTCAATAATTAAAAAGAAAATCATAGAGTTAGTAACTGAAGTTCTAACCAAATAAAGAGCTAAGGAAGATAATAGAGCTTAGAAATTTGAGCATTAAAAATAATAAATAAATGTGTCAACCACTGAAATTACTTAAAAGCCAAATGATTTGTTAGTTACCAAAGAAAATAGAGAGCCTTCTAATCAAGAGCCGGAAGAACATGTCATCCAATCCTGAAAGGGGGCAAAAGTCCCAATGATAACTGACACACCATACATTTTATTTCAGGAGAAAATTTTGGGGGAAACTAGTTTCTCCATAAGTTATAAAAAGTCCTGTTTTTATAGGGGTTAAAGTTGAGGGTTTAAGGTTTAGGGTTTAGGCTTTTTAGGGTTTAAAAAGGTTTAAAAAAACAGGACTTTTTATAACTTGTGGAGGAACTAGTTTCCCCCAAAACCAACTCTTTATTCAGCCGCTCACCGTCTATATAAAAATAAGTTACAGGACCGTGAAAGAAAAAATTACACAATGAAGCCGGTTTTAAAATACGAGCTATTTGAATATTTTTGCGTCTGCATCTCTCCTCTCCCCCTCCCCCCAAAATAAGATAAAATGAATCTCTCTCTCTCTCTCTCTCTCTCTCTCTCTCTCGCTCTCTCTCTCTCTCTCTCTCTCTCTCTCTCTCTTTCTCTCTGCATTTAGTATGGAGTACTTATTAATTCTCCCTCTCGTCCAGTAAGTTACATGTAATCTATTACTAAATGCATGAAAAAATACCTCCTAGTTTCTAGTAAAGAGTCATCTTTTCTGTTTGGTGGTTTATCCAAGGAATTACTCTGCATGGTGAACACCAACTATAAATATCAATATTCGAGTTACTAAAGGTCTTTATGAAAAAAGAAAATAAGCATTGATATTTATGAAGTTCTTAGCAGAAATAAAGAGTAAAATCAAGTGTTCAGAACTGCAACTGAAAATGCTTAATTTTCACGATATGATGAACTAGTGCAATATTTTGCATTGGCCATGGTCAGGCGGTATGTTTGACAGGACATAGGTTGTCAATCAATCCTTTATTTTTGGAACCAATGGGCGAGCAGTAACCCCCTTTCCTGCTCGCATACAGCAATATCCCTGGCTAACCTTCCAGCTTCTTCCTTCCTCCATTCTCGAACCAGAGAATGATAAGGTATCTCTCAATATACTGTCTGTAACCAACGTTTGGTATAAGCCCATCATCATAGTCCACTAATCTTACATGTCCTACAGCTTACATAACCTTTAAGGAACTTGGGTGGAGGATCTAAGGTTTTAAGAAGATTAAGATCTGAAAATCAATAGACAACCTTTGACTCTCCGCTACATGCAGATACAATCCATCACAGAAAGAAGAACATATAGCTTTCCTTAGATATGACCCAATATTTAGTTATGATCACACAAATAAAACAAGAAGGGAAAAGAAAATATTCTCAACTAAGGAGAGGTGTAAAAGATCGAAAACCTACAGCAATCCTTTGCTGGTTTAGGCCACCCTCTGCATGTATAAAAATATATCCATTTGATTCATTTGCATTAGGGAGATCTGAAAAGAAACTAGAAAGATTAGCAGGTTGTAAAGGATGAACATGAAGAATGAGTCTAAAGACAGAAGTCAAGTGTAGGGTTTAGGTTAAACGAAGTCAAAGGGACATGATTATAAACCCCATCTAATAAAGACAGCTTAAATGTGGATATTCTACTGCATCCTGGAAACTTCATACGTGCAAAAAACAATGAGAATGTGGCTCCAGGAAAGCTCTAACTCCATGTATATCATAGTCCAACCAAGAGAAATTTTATTATTTAGAGAATGTCTTTAAGAAACCAATATTCTAAATGGGTAGTAGGAAACATGATCGCTTGTGCATGCTTCAACCAAAAACCAAGGTACGAAATAAGATGCATATTCACCGATATAGACTTCAAGTGTTAGAGGTGCAGAACTACCTGTGGAATATATTAAGGAACATATCCTCCACACGGAGGATTGATCCATTCTACAAAACCATTTAGTTTGGATGCAAATGCAATAAAAAAGAAAATCTTGCAAACTTACAACCTACAGGCTACAAGTTAAACCTTTGGGGCATTTAGGCTCTAATTAGAAGACTACATGTTCCACTCATTCAACCATTTCTTTTGGATGCAAAGTAAGTGCAATAAAAACTCTACCTCCATGTTGCAATAAAGAAGAAACCAAATGACGTGGTTATTCCTTTATAAGATCACCTAAGGATTCTCATCTTCTCAATTAAGAAGTAATTAACTGAACAATAAGTGCCCAGTAACTCTAAAAATGGTTACTAAATTATAGTATAGTTTAGCGTATATGTAGAATTACCTGAAATTCCACCATTACGACGCTCAGCACAAGGCTTCCAAGAAGTGGTGGCTGATATAGGATTCTCCCACAGGGAGGGAGTCTCTTTGACCTAATTAAGAAATGAAAATTACTCATAAGACATAAAGATACTTTAAACGATATTCCAGAACAAAGTGACTAAATCTTCAATTGCTTACCCTTGGACATTGAAGAACAATACCATCTTTTGTGCACAAGTACGGAGCATTCTACAATCAATTGAAAAGTAGTGAAAATGAGCAACTGTAAGATCTTAAAATGCTTGTACTTTTGAGGGGGTGACTAGTTATTGTTCACACCTACCTCTGAATAAACAACATGAATACCTTACATATAAGCCAAAGGCAAAGATGAAAAAGACTTGCTGAGAAGTGGAAGAATAAAAAAGACCCTCTTTTATGAACTTTGTAATCAATAAAAGTCTACCATTCTCAGCGGTGAAGTCTATTTGTTTGGATGCACATCATGCACCAAATTAGAAGAGCAGAAGTCAAAGGAAAAAACTTAGAATTATTATGTTACGCATAATGAAGCATAGAGTAAGTCAATTAACTCAACCAGGTTAAGAAACTACGGTTCTCCCATTCTCGTTTTGCAGTAGACATTTTCCTCCCTATTTTTCCATGGAGCATCACTAACCTTCCAAGTAGGATAGAGAAGTTCCGCCTCATACTGAACGCTAAAGTAAGCATTTGTTGCCTTTCATTCTCAAGCGTGGAGCTCCAACTCATTCCCATCCCAGTTCTGGTGAAATACAAGATAAGCATGTCGTATTCTCCATATTACTCAAAGCCAATAACTTATTCTATTTTAAATTCTGAAATTCTTTCATGCATTTCCTTAAAACCAAGGCAGTGTCTGTTCTTGATATATCATCACAACCATAATCACCTTACACCACTACTTTTACTGAATCGTCCTGAAATTCGAGAATACCATAAGCAAGTTGCCAAAAAGTTGCACCGAAATTGCAGTCAACAGACTACAACGCAATTTTATGCAACAACTTCTAAGTCAATCATAAGCTGCATTTCTCAATAATTGGCACTTCAAAGTGACTTCAATTGATTAGTAGCTGATATTTCAAAAGCAAGAATTGCAAGAATTGAGAGCTGTAAGATGCCTACATTACTCACTCACCAGCAAATGTTGCTCTAGAATTACAATTTGACTCAGTAAAAATGAGAATCCGTATATTCAGTACATGACTGTGTGTGTCTGAGTGTGAGCATGAATGTGAGTGGGTGGATCAAACTTCAAAAAATGCATGAACAATTTGAGAGAAATTACCCATCGATTCAATGTAGACGAAAGCGAGAGCAATCCAACTAAAATGACAAAAAGAATGAAGAAAAGAGAGATCTTGGAGCTGTTAGAGTGAGCCCTGGTTTCGTCTGTGAAGAACGGCCAAATCGATCGGAAATTGGATAGCGACGAGCGGACTCGATCTCGAGGATGACGATCGCGTCCACCTGCGTCGGTGTCTTCATCATCATGGGGGAGATTGTCGCCGGGTGCTAATGGAGAAGTGACGTCGTCTCGCTTCCTCGGAGATGGTGTCGGACGGCTGCCGCCGAACGAGCTCGAGTGCCGGAGCTCCGCCATGCTTGCTTCGGACTGAATGCCTGCTTTGATAAGTTCACACGCTACTAAAGTGTGCGTGGTTTCTACTGCCGCGGGTGTGGGATGGAGTCACAATCTCACGGACTTTGTGACGTCAACCTTCCATTTAATTTTACTCCCTAGTTCATCTTTTTCCATGGTTAGTAGGTGTGGTAGTGGTTTGGTTCAAACCGCGGTTTGGAACCGAACCGGACTAAACCATACCGTTTGAAATTTCTCGTGGTTCGGTTCGGTTTGGAATTTTCTCAAACCGATGATTAGTGGTTTGGTCTCTAAAACGATCGAGACCGAACTAAACCGAACCATTTACACCCCCTAATGGTTAGACCATATACAATGGTTCAACTACCAAAAAACCTTCAACTACCCTAATATCACTCCACCTCATCTTCTCTCTCCATCCACTTAATCATTCAACTACCCTCTCAACTATACCCCCAACAATGGCTAGTTTAGTTTAAAATTCAACTCCTCCCAACTCATCATTCCATACCCCACCACTTTTATTTATAATCTTTATTTTTATGATTAATAAAATAATAATAATAATAATCATTTATAATTAAAAAAATAATTCGCACTTAATTATTTTTTTGTAATTACAATTAAATAAATACGAGAATTTTTTAATTGTATTAAATCACTAATTTCCGAAAAGAGGGTTTTTTTAAAAAAAAACGGATAATTAAGGGTTAAAGAAGGATAATTAAGAAATTTATAGGGAGAAAAGAGAGGTTTTTTTCGGTGTCCAAATCAAATGAAATTTATATCAATTTATAGAGGAAAAAAATGATGAATTTTGGTGAAAAAAATAAAATAAAAAAATTAATTTGCTGTAAAATAATTGAGCTCGAAAATTTGGGATGAAAATAAAATCGAAAATATGGCGGACCAACCAGATACCGCCACGTGTAAGCTTCAGGAAAAAAAAAGGAAAAAAAAAAAGGAAAAAACGAAACCTTGACGCACCATGTATGTGGGTGAGATGCACGTGCCCGTCCCGGCCCTATTGGAGGCGGACGCGTGTCCAGACGAGACCCCACAAAATTTTCCTCAACCCTTCCCCTTCAACCCCCCTCTCAACTCCCTCATTGCCCACCCTCAACTAATTGAGACCCACTCAACCCCCCAACTCAACCCCTCATTGCACATAGTCTTAGTGGGTATAAACTTTGAGTAATAATTTAGGTTGTTTTCAATTATTTAAATGAGAATCTAAAAATTGGTATCGGAAGTATGTATGTTGGTGTATCAATAACGAGTTGTAAATTTTCATTATTATAATTAAAAGTAGTATAAATTATTATTCAAAGCTCATTCATATTGACAACAAAAAAAAAGAGACTAACTATTCGGGAAGGAGTACTTGTTTATCTATGTATTCATTTAATAAGTGAGCTGGTCTATTGAGCCTATACACGTTTCATAATAAAAATGGATTATTAGACCCATGATTCGGGTATAATTTTTTTTTGTTCGTCATAAATAATACTTACTATAACTAAATGTAACTACTGTGTTACTTATTTAATATTGTTTGTAAGTAAATGTAACACATGTCTTACAAAAAAATCGCGCAATTTACTCATTTTTCAACTGTAGTATCAACTATAATTACGTGTAACACTAACTATAACTAAATGTAATTGTCTTTATACTATACTGAAACATAAGAGTGCTTTTGCATAATAAAATAACTAGAGTATTTTGAATTATTCTTTTAAGTAATATTTGAAAAATAACAGTTTATACACACGAATGTAATTGTTTGTACAAGTAAATATAATACTTTGGTAGAAAAAATTGCAACACGTTACTATATACTAATGTAATACTTTTACATGTATCATGGTAATGGAACCCATTGTAACTTATTATTTGAAAGCATATGAATTGTCACGCCCCGGAAATCAATAATTCCATATATATAAAATTTACATAATATGCAACTCCAAAATACTAAATACCAAACTTGGCGCGTGAATCCAACCATCAAACCAATACCATCAAATAACACCTCAACGAGATTACAACTCGGAGACAACTTACAAAGGCGGAAGAAAGAACATCTAGCAGCAGATATAACCAAAGTACAACCGGACATACATACTTTATACGACCACGATCTCAACGAATGATATACAAAAGCGCCATGGAGCATTACCCTAAGAGAAGGTAACCTGCTCGACCGATCTCAGACCGATGTACTATCACTTGCAAGTCGTAAATTACTACATTAACTACATGATATGCATACATGTAAGTATGAACAAGAAATAACATCACGTATCACGTATGTAGCATACAGTAGCTTATGCAACATATAAAGAAGCACACATTACAAAGATATTTCTTGCACCTTATTCCTCCACCCATTCATATTAACTGACGAGTTGACGTTGAAGTCAGTTCTCATATTTGATGTAGCTTCACAATATTGGTGGAGACCTGTTACCCAGTACCCCAACCCAAGAACAAATAAAAGCTATCTAACTATTGTGCATGATTGCTCCAATAATTAGGGAAGCAAGACCCTTACTTTGGCCAAAAGTAAGAGCAACGGCCACAGATGCATAGGCCTACGTTTATTGCTTAGCCCCAGCTCTCACAATATGCGCAAACCTATACACCCCCGAAAGTAAACCAGCTGGACACACATAAAATTCACACAAGTAGTATTTACTTGATTTGAAATACGGGAAACAAACTTCAACTTGGGGCAAATCCAAAAGTAGCGGACTAGCCCTTTTTCTTTAATAATGTGGCATGTAATCATTGCACATTCACATGTACGCATTTAGCACATTAAGTGTCTAAAAGAATATCAACACAATCATACAATTATTGAGCTATTTCAATCACAATTTAGACCCGTACTCTTAGGTACGTACTAAACTAATACACATTAGTTATACCCATTAATGAACAATCTTCGGAGCTACCTTGCTCACAACAAGTCTATCTAGCTATTTGAGGGCAACCCTTAAGATCTAGACCAAGTCGGAACCTAAACACATTGATTCTAGGATTTATCAGTTTTTCAGGACACTGTGCGGTCGCCCGGAATGATCTGTGCGGTCGCACACTTTGGTATTTTCCAAGAACAAAACCTTTCAGAAGATTGTGCGGTCGCACACCCAAACTGGGCAGCCGCACAACTCCATCGAACTATTAGGAATTTCCTCCTTTCACCCTAACACTCAAACTCAACATTTTTGACTCAACCTAGTTTCAATTCAAGAACCAAATACATATAGAGAGTGATATCGAAGTTAACAAATGATACTTGTGGTCCATTACTACTCATCCAACCCGGATTTCACCTGTAATTCACAATATCTAATTTGTATAATGAAGTCTAAAAATGACCTCTAAGCTTATAAAAGCTTTCCATAACAACAACAAACCATTTATACCACGATTGGAACCCAACAACAATTTATCCTAAAACTACCCAAAACACAAATAAATTCCAAACTTCCTATAAACTAACAATTAACAACCCAAGCATCATAGATCATAATTATGAGCGTTAATATACAAGAAAAGGGGTAAGTAACTTACTTGTTACAAAAATAGTACCGAAAATAATACCGATGACATATTTTTCTGAATAGCTGGACTTGATCTACTCGACGCCACGAACATTTTGGTGAAGTCAGATCTTGAAACAGAGAAATATTTAAGGAGTAAATGAAGAAAGAGTGGATGAACTCCTCGTAGAACAGAAGGAGTAGAGAGGGGAAATCTTCGCAGAGAAAGAAAGAAAAAGAAAGAAAAGGGAAAGTGAGAGAGAGGAGAAAATGGTTTATATAATTTCCATGTTACACTTAGGCCCCTCCAAGATTAACCAATTACATTTAAACCCCAAGGTTTCGACTTTAACATTTAAACCCCTTGCCATAAATCACAAATACTAACTCAACTATTTTAGCTTCTACTCAAGCTAATAAATCTTTTTGCAACTAAAATATTTTTATTCAACATTTTACTAGAATCAAATAAGTCTTTTTTTTTTTTTTTTTAAATAATCAAACTGACAAAATTAAGTTATAAGATAATATTCAGTGTAAAATTTATATAAAATTGGGACGGTTCGTCACCCATAAATGCTCAACTTATTACTAAAAAAAATAGTGCCGGGGTTTCGGGTCGTTACATTCTACCCCCCTTAAAAAGAATTCGTCCGCGAATTCACTTATCACTTATTATAACACGTAGTCATATCGAGGCTACATATATATCAATGCTCATATAGCAAGTACTAATCACAATCAAGGACCTATTAAATATTTCGGACATAGTCTCCATAAATCCAACTTAAATCCCAAATCCAATTTCTATTAATTGGTATCAATTTCACTAATCATTTGTTTTCTCACTTTCATAAACTCCGAAACTCTCATTCTTAACTGAATAAAACATGCCCAAGAGTATTCATGAAATCCATCAACACCCATAAGTTTTATTTTTCCATCATCCCAATAATATTTGGAATCAACCCCATACACACGTAGTATATCCTTATAAGTATATATATTGGTCCCAAGGATTTCCTAATTTTATAACAAGACTCAATTAAATATCCATAACACTCTGAAAAGTCTATTAAGATCAAGATGCACCATAATGGTCTCTGTCATATATCATCTCCACAAGCATCCCATGCAATCACACTACCGCCTGAACAGATAAGGGATGAATAGGCCTACCAATTATTGTTACCCACTAATTCATTTATATACACGAAAATTTATCGTTATCAACTATTCAATCAAATATGATTCCTCAAATTCATCCCAATATATTTTGTTTCTAATTGAATGGTAACTTACTTGGTCTCGTGACTCTCTTTAAGTACCTCTAGTCAAATTTCCACTACACGTGTTTCATTCGACTAAGTCAAATCTTCCAACATCTTCCATTCAGCGGTACCCAACATGATGTACACATTTACATGTTCAGTAATTTCACTAATACACCCATCCTTCTTATGCGAGAAAACACAATACAGTCATAATATTTGAATTTCTCCACCCACTGCCTTATCTCATATTTATCTTTTCTAACGAAATATATCCATCAATTAGGAAATATATCCATCAATTATTGGTAGTCTAATAACATAACATTTCGAACTTGGTTCTCAAAAGAAAACTCTAATCTGCTAGGGTAATCTCAATAAAATCAAAATCAATCCCAAGTCATAGATAGTTCTATTTATCAAGAGTTAATCATCGAAACATATACACACACGTTGTTACCTTGAATCGTTAAATACCTCAATCCCTATTTAGAAGCATCACTATAGATAATGGATTTATCAATTTTCAATATAATGGGAAACTTAGCATATTTCCAAGAAAACATTAACACTGGTCATACTTTTAACAGCAATACCAATCAAATCCACAAAACAATATCAATACTAAAATTGTCATCAATCATCATTTCGATATTCAAAAACTAATTCACGTTTATCAATCCTACTAAAGTCAAGTGAATCCCAATAATACGCGCATCTCAGTTTAAGTATTCTTTCCACTTGTAAAGATCAATCAATACCTGAAATAAATCATTTCAAAACAATATATACTCTAACTCTTGCTATATCTTGCGAACCATTACTTCTTTCAAGTAATTTCAAAAATTTCCCCAGTTGATTTTAATTCTCATTCTAATACGTGCTCGGATTTATTTCTTACGATATATTTAAGATTCACACTATTCAATATATCCCTATGGTTCGACTGAACCAAGACTCGAATTCTGGGAACAGTATAAAGGAAATCATCTTATGAAAATGAGATCACTGCAAAGGTCTTGAAAATATATTCAATTTAGACACTTGAATCATCAAATTTCAATTTAAAATAAATAACTTACGATCATTTGAAATTTACTAATTTTCCAAATCTGTAAATACTTCAATAACACAGAAACTGAAATTCGGTGGCTGTTCCACGCATATTTAAATTTAAAGAATCACTCAAACGGAAATCTCTCGAAAAGATGATCAATTTAGGTTCAAAAATCACTTTATTCCGATTTGAAATAAATAAGTGACTAAACACAATTTCACCAAGTTTTCGAAACTACACGAGAACTGGTCTGAAACCTCGACAACTCAATGACCAAAATGAAATATCCGAAAATACTCATCTTTGAGTTTTCCCACAAATCTCAGTAACACTTTTCTTTCATAAAAATTAATATAACTTCTCACAGAAGATGCATTCACTTAAAATCAACAGTCAAATGGCCAACTAATCATAATTTCAATTAAACCCGTTTAAAATCATACTTTCATGTTAAGTCACTTCACTCACACCAATTTCAACTCATCATATGACTCAGGTTCCAATCGATCAAACGACATATTGTACTTATTATAAAATATACCCATTCTACTTCTAAGCAAAGTCACACTTATCAGTAGAGGAATCTTCACCATCTACCGATGGCAACCAAGAAATTCACGACATGCAGAAAGCTAGGTCATACCACTTATTTCACCAATACCCCGTATAGATAACATAACTAAATCAACTTATAACCTTTAGCGCATTATCGCCCACAATTCTATCGGGTTTCTTATATATACCGATAGTGATACTGGAACATGGAAAATACAACGAGGAAACACAAGTGAAACGTTTAAAAGAAATAAACACCCAACACTCTTTGGAACCCACCAAGAGCAACCGAAGAGAAAAACCATCTTCTATTAAATACCAAGGACTCAAATACATCCAAAAATCTGAATTTATCTCACAATGGGGTTTAGATAGGCTAAATGGAGCACTCCTCCAATCCATAGACAATGCATGAATAAGGACAATACATGAACTAGAAAAACAAAAGTTGCTAAAACTGTTATGCTGATAGATTATACCCAACGAATGTTTACACGCATTCTGGAAACTTCTAGATCAGAACAGTTAATTCTACGAAGTTGACTGACAAATCTGGTTCTGAAATATCTTAAACTCGGCTTCATTAAATTTGTTTTCTTCACCTTTGCTCTACTCCTCAATATACTTTCATTTATTAGATTCTCCTGTATCAGGTAGAAATTCTATAGTCCCGTATTCGAGAATACACCTCAACATAAATCAAAGAATGAGGACAAACATGCATATATAGCACAAAACATTGTCCACTTTACGAGATAGATATGCCTAAGTCTTCAAAGACTCACATTCTTGATTCTCAAACCAACAAACCCCAATGAAACCAACAATATTATCACCAGTCCCATGCTGGTATACCATAAGAGTAGGAACACTCGACATCAATATCATACTATCACTATATTCTTATCTCAATTATGCAATTTATACACAAGAAGTAATGGCTATCTCAAGAATCCTTGATACAGTCGCCAATTCATACATCTCATAATAATATAAACCATCTCAAACTATAATTTCTCAAGTAGTCCAATAACCTTGTAGAAATAAAACCCAAATAAAACCAAAAATATTTCTTACTAAATGATAACTAACGATCAAAACAAATGACCAAACCCTAAGAATGAAATTCATAAATTTTCGAGGTATTACATTATTTTCCCTTTAAAAGAAATTCGTTCTCGAATCCTCTAGATCATGTTCCTCAAATCCTCCATAACAAATGCAACTAACTGTCCTCAAGGAAAGCTTGGTTTTCCTAATCATTAAAAATCATAATATATGAGTATCCAAACCTACTCAATACCAGAGTTCTTATCCCTTTCAAGATCTAATCACAAAGCTCTGATACCAACTGTCACGCCCCGGAAATCAATAATTCCATATATATAAAATTTACATAATATGCAACTCCAAAATACTAAATACCAAACTTGGCGCGTGAATCCAACCATCAAACCAATACCATCAAATAACACCTCAACGAGATTACAACTCGGAGACAACTTACAAAGGCGGAAGAAAGAACATCTAGCAGCAGATATAACCAAAGTACAACCGGACATACATACTTTATACGACCACGATCTCAACGAATGATATACAAAAGCGCCATGGAGCATTACCCTAAGAGAAGGTAACCCGCTCGACCGATCTCAGCCACATGCGATCTCACAACGTACTATCACTTGCTTCCTGGGGGGGTTAAGGAAACAAAGATAAAAAGAAACGGGGTGAGATAAATCTCAGTAAGTTACTACATTAACTACATGATATGCATACATGTAAGTATGAACAAGAAATAACATCACGTATCACGTATCATCAAGTAGCATACAACACGGGTAGTTATACCAACCCATTATGCAACATATAAAGCGGAAGCACACATTACAAAAGATATTTCTTGCACCTTATTCCTCCAACCCATTCATATACCATAACTGACGATGTTGCAGTCGTTGAAGTCAGCTCTCATATTTGATGTAGCTTCACAATATTGGTGGAGACCTGTTACCCAGTACCCCAACCCAAGAACAAATAAAAGCTATCTAACTATTGTGCATGATTGCTCCAATAATTAGGGAAGCAAGACCCTTACTTTGGCCAAAAGTAAGAGCAACGGCCACAGATGCATAGGCCTACGTTTATTGCTTAGCCCCAGCTCTCACAATATGCGCAAACCTATACACCCCCGAAAAGTAAACCAGCTGGACACACATAAAATTCACACAAGTAGTATTTACTTGATTTGAAATACGGGAAACAAACTTCAACTTGGGGCAAATCCAAAAGTAGTGGACTAGCCCTTTTTCTTTAATAATGTGGCATGTAATCATTGCACATTCACAGGTACGCATTTAGCACATTAAGTGTCTAAAAGAATATCAACACAATCATACAATTATTGAGCTATTTCAATCACAATTTAGACCCGTACTCTTAGGTACGTACTAAACTAATACACATTAGTTATACCCATTAATGACCAATCTTCGGAGCTACCTTGCTCACAACAAGTCTATCTAGCTATTTGAGGGCAACCCTTAAGATCTAGACCAAGTCGGAACCTAAACACATTGATTCTAGGATTTATCAGTTTTTCAGGACACTGTGCGGTCGCCCGGAATGATCTGTGCGGTCGCACACTTTGGTATTTTCCAAGAACAAAACCTTTCAGAAGATTGTGCGGTCGCACACCCAAACTGGGCAGCCGCACAACTCCATCGAACTACTAGGAATTTCCTCCTTTCACCCTAACACTCAAACTCAACATTTTTGACTCAACCTAGTTTCAATTCAAGAACCAAATACATATAGAGAGTGATATCGAAGTTAACAAATGATACTTGTGGTCCATTACTACTCATCCAACCCGGATTTCACCTGTAATTCACAATATCTAATTTGTATAATGAAGTCTAAAAATGACCTCTAAGCTTATAAAAGCTTTCCATAACAACAACAAACCATTTATACCACGATTGGAACCCAACAACAATTTATCCTAAAACTACCCAAAACACAAATAAATTCCAAACTTCCTATAAACTAACAATTAACAACCCAAGCATCATAGATCATAATTATGAGCGTTAATATACAAGAAAAGGGGTAAGTAACTTACTTGTTACAAAAATAGTACCGAAAATAATACCGATGACATATTTTTCTGAATAGCTGGACTTGATCTACTCGACGCCACGAACATTTTGGTGAAGTCGGATCTTGAAACAGAGAAATATTTAAGGAGTAAATGAAGAAAGAGTGGATGAACTCCTTCCTAGAACAGAAGGAGTAGAGAGGGGAAATCTTCGCAGAGAAAGAAAGAAAAAGAAAGAAAAGGGAAAGTGAGAGAGGGAGAAAATGGTTTATATAATTTCCATGTTACACTTAGGCCCCTCCAAGATTAACCAATTACATTTAAACCCCAAGGTTTCGACTTTAACATTTAAACCCCTTGCCATAAATCACAAATACTAACTCAACTATTTTAGCTTCTACTCAAGCTAATAAATCTTTTTGCAACTAAAATATTTTTTTCAACATTTTACTAGAATCAAATAAGTCTTTTTTTTTTTTTTTAAATAATCAAACTGACAAAATTAAGTTATAAGATAATATTCAGTGTAAAATTTATATAAAATTGGGACGGTTCGTCACCCATAAATGCTCAACTTATTACTAAAAAAAAATAGTGCCGGGGTTTCGGGTCGTTACATGAATATTATTATTATACAACCAAACATAACAGATTTTAAGACAAAATATAATATTTTTTAATTAAAAATTTAACATATTATTTAAAACTGTAACAATTCACACTTTGGTAAAAGAAATATAGTATAATTTTCTATATAATAGTTTACATTTATTTATAAAAATTGTTACTTTCTTATTTTTACAATGTTACTAAAGCAAGTGTTTTAAGTTATAAAGTGTAAATGGTTGAACTATTACTTACTATACATATGTATTACATTTATGTAATACATATGTCATTAAAGAGCAACCACTCATTTGCCATTCCGATTCACCTGGCTTTACGTTCTTTCTAGTTCTTTCAACCGCGTGTTTCAATAAAGGCTCTTTTAATTCATATTGGCTTGGAGGTTTCCACTTAGGTCCAAATTGACCAAGTGCCTCTGTGAAAAGCATAAAGCTATCTAGGTCACAAGTGTTGAAAGGTATGGCAACTTCATACACCCAATCAGCAAAATAATTTTTCACACTCAGTGATCTCTCTTTCCATAGTGCATCTTGAATGTTTTGCTCTCTCGATGTCTTTGCCACATTCAAGGAAGCTTCAGGATTTATTTCTGAGGCAAATTTGTCCATTGGACCAAGAGAACGGGGTGGTTTTGAGCCTAAAGATTCTCTCAGTCCATCTTCATTTTCTAACCCCATGATATCAACGCTATTTGCCAATTCATCTCGATAATTTGAGATATTCATTTTTTTTGGATTTAGCTTCGTTAATAGCATTCAAACACTTAGATTTAGCATCCGGAGAAGCTAAGCGACAAGGTTTAACATTCCCTTTCAAGCCTCCAATATGTGCTTTAAGTCTTTAAACACATCCCGACATAAACTTTCCACAAAACTTGAGCTTAATTTTATCCAAGTTGGATGCATCAACTAGCATCCCATATTCCCAACCAACATCATTAGATTTTCGTTTAGTTTTTACCTCGCTTTGAGTCTCCGATGAATCTCGAGACTGGCTTGGAAGACTAGTCGATGCGCATGAAGATGCCATAGTGTGATAGAGCTAAAAAACAAACAAACAAAGAAAGATAATGTTACTCAACAATCAACATTATGAATACATGTGCGAGTGTTCCTGGAAAGTGGAAACACCAAACAAAAAAATGCAACCTTGTCATGTTAATGCATACTTCATGGATGTATTAAGATAGATGCATCGGCTTCCATCAATGATACATTAAAAACAGTAAACTAAGTAAGATAATCATATGCATCCAACAATTCATTTTCTTGAGCCAAAGTACAGTAGTTGAGTTAGCAATGAAAATTTCAACTATAAGACACTAATTAGCTTGCTTCAACCAATGAATACACATTTGCTTGGGAATAATGAATTAGTATAACTAATAGTCAACAATACTCACAGAGTCACTAATTAGTATTGAAATTTGAGATTTACCGTTTAGTTTTCTCGTTGATGCAGAGTCGCGGAGAATCAGAGATAGAGAGAGTTGGATACGACGGTCTACGACGGAGGTGACGATGGCGAAGGTGGACGACGGAGGCGACGATGGCGAAGGTGGACGATGGAGGCGACGATCGCCTATCTCCCTTCTTTCTCAGTTTGAGCCCTAATTAATTTCTAATGTGCGTACAGAGAGAGACTCAAAACGATTTGGGGGTTTTGTTTGACGAGCGAACGACGTCGTTATGAGAAACGGATTAAAAAAAAAATGCTGGAGGATCTCGGCGCACAAATCCGCCTAGACGGTGCCTAATCCGCCTGGACCGCCGAGCCGCCTAGCCCCACCTAGCCGATTAATGCCTAATACCACCAATTTGAGGCAAATCTCGGCGGAAGACCACCGCCCAGCGCCTAGGCCGATTTTAGAACACTGCTTTTAACTAATGAAAAAAAAAAAAAAAATAGTATTTATGTATATTTTGCTGCCACGTGGCAGCTTTTGGGTGGAGCGCGAGTTAAGATCCTCAACTTTGCGCAAAATGGCTCCTAATTACTCCTAAATATCCAGCTAAGATAACAATACGTGGGCCATGAGTCTAATTGGCCCGTTTTACTATGAGACGGATTACATTATTCTCATTTAAGATTTTATCTTTATTATTTATTTTACCTATTATTTATTTGATAAATTCCAAGAATATCAATCCAAGCATATAAATTTCAAAGCAATAACTATACTCCCTCTGTCCCACACCAATGAGCACTTTTGGTCAAACCTATTTGAACTTTGACTGATATTTTACGCTAAATAATTTATCTCCATAAAAATTTAAAAATAGTTATTGATAATGTTTCTATTACTAATTTAGTAATTTTTTAAAAAATGTTTATAGAGATTAATAATTTAGCATAAAATGTTAATCAAAGTTCAAGTTGGTTTGACCAAAAGTGCTCCTTTGGTATGTGGGACATAGAGAGTATTTTTGAACTTTAGTCATTTTCAAAAGATTCTCAAGAAAGTATTTTTCTTGAAAATCTTCTCACTAAACTTTGACATTTGTCAAAATGTGCTTATTCCGTCAGTAAATCAGCTAAAACTTTAACGGAAGCTAACCGCGTGACCTCATGCGATTAATTTTGTTAAGTTTGTAACAAATTATTTAATACCGCATGATGATGAATAATACTTTTCACCACCACCACACAAAACATAAAGAACATGAACAAAATTAAATCAAATCAAATCTTTGCAAAACTAACAACAAAAATTCAACCAAACTCATACTATTCACAACAAAAATTCAGCATAAATTTCAATAACAATAACGTATTGATTAAAAACTTAGGAAAATAAATGAAACTAGACATGTCAGACCAGTGGCGTATTTAGGATTTGAGGTGAGGGTGTGCACTTTCTTTTGGGAGTTTGGGGGCGGAACCCCTGGAAAAAAAGGGGTCCGGTCAGGTCGGCTCAAAACTTTAAATGACAAAAAAATTAAAATCAGACTATAAAAATGCACCAAGAATGACATCGGGCATAAGAATAGTATACTTGTATTTAACACTTCTAATGAAACACTCAAAATGAAAATATTTCTCATAATTACTAATCTAATGAAATACTCAAAATGAAAAAAAAATTATATTGGGAGTTTAGAGTGGAGTCCATCAAGATTTTGGAGAGGAATCCATCAAGCTTAGATTGCTTATTACCTATCAAAAACGATAACAACAATTCAATAAATCTCCAAATCATAAATTTCAGATTTTAAAACCCTAAAATTGAATTAAAAGAATACATTTTTGAGATTGAGACATTGCTACGGAGGAAGAAGTGCCGACTGCCCTGATTCAAGCGAGAGGCCGGCTGCCGTGAGTCTTGTCTGTGCGTCGATCGTGGTTGGGTGGGTTGGGAGCGGACTCAGCGGCGCTTAAAATTACAGAATCAGCAACTGGGGAAAAACTGAAAGAGGTTTGTACGAGGTTTGCATTCTTAATTGTTCTATTTTTAACACTCTGCACCCCTCTTCTTTCAAAAATAACAATTTACACCTCTAAACGTTTTTTTTTTTTTTTTTTTTTTAACTACTCGCTAAAAATTTTGGAAAAATCCAGGGTGGGTGCCCCTGGTCATACACTGTATCCGCCACTGTGTCAGACTTTATGCAGAGAGGCCCAAGCTTTCACAAAAAAAAAAAAAAAAGAAAAAAAAAAAAGAAGAAGAAGTAGTGTTGGCCCGGTCTATAAAACTCTTCGTCTCTCTCGCCGTCGTCGGCCCTCCATCACCGCCGGCACCAAGTAGCTCCCTCTACCCTTATCTCCTCCCATAACATTCTACATTTTTCTAGACATCAAAATACTCGCTGATCACCACCCCACTCGCTGCAAATTCCATCTCTCCACCCAGCTCGACAGCCCTCAATTCGATGATATGTATACTAATTTAAGGCTCCTATATTTCTAATGTTTAAAATTCTTGGTAACAACCGCCTGATATATCGTGCTCATATCCCAAAGTACGTTAAAACTGGTCTTATTGACAAAGCCCTCCAAGTGTTCGACGCAATGACTCAATCGAGTTGCAGGGTTTTTAGCATTGACAATAACCGCATTAATGGTGTTTTAGTTTGCCAATCCCGGTTTGAGTTAGCTGAAATGTATTATGATACCATGGCCCCAAAAGGGGTTTCTTTCAATTCTTTTACTTATTCGAGATTCATTTCTGGGTTGGGTAAAGTTAGAGACTTTGAGCTTATTTAGAAGCTTTTACTCGATATGGATAGGTTAGGGGATGTTCCTGATATGTGGGCTTGTAATATGTACTTGAATTTTTTGTGCTCAGAGAGTTTGGTTGATATGGCCTTAGAGGTGTTGAAATTTATGGTTGAGAAGGGAAGGGAGCCTGATGTGGTTAGTTATGCAACTGTTATTAGTGGGTTGTTTAGGGTTGGTCGGTTCGATGCTGCTGTTGAAATGTGGGATATTATGATTCAGAAAGAGTGCAGTCCGGATGCCAAATCTTGTAGGGCAATTATTTTGGGTTTGTGTGGCTGCAGAAAGGTTGACTTGGCTTATGAGCTTATGGTTGGGGTGATGATAGATCGAGTTGAGTTTAGCACATCAATATATAATGTCTTGATCTGTGGGTTTTGTCGAGCTAGCCGGGTTGATAAAGCAAAAGCGATTGTGACTTTTATTAGGAGAAATGCATGTGAGCCCGATTTGGTTACTTACAGTATGCTATTAAACTATTGTTGTGATAAGCTCATCTTGGACACAACTGAAAAGTTGATGCAGAAGATGGAGCAGAGAGGGGTGAACCTGATAGTTATAGTTATAATCAACTCCTTAAGGGCATATGCCTCTCGAACCAGGTTGACGAGGCTTACTTGCTGATGGTGACTAAGATGGAGGCTAAAGGTGTCGCTGATGGAGTATCTTTAAACACTATAATTAGAGCACTCTGCAAGGCCTACAAAAACAGGGCATACAAGTTAGTTATAGAGATGGGCCGAAAGAACATTCACAATTCTGATAAAATCCTTTCTCAGAGAAGGTAGATCCAATTTACCCAAGAAGCTTTTTGACAAGATGATAGGGATGGGTCTGCTACCAGATCGTGTACTATATACTACTATCATAGTCATACTGGTAGAACAAAAACGGTTCATGAAATTTTTGATGAGAGGTTGAGCATGGAATCTCTACTGTGTTTCCTTTAATGCTCTCACTCATGGCAAGGCTTCAAGAGTTAATGAAGCCATGCTTTTATTTGAGCAGATAAAATCTGAATGGCCGTATCCAGATGACGTTACCTTCAGATCAATTATTGGTGGGCTCATACGTGAAAAGAAACTTTCATTGGCTTGTACTGTTTGGGACCAGATGATGGAGAAGGGTTTTACACTTGACAGAGATGTTTCAGAAACTCTTATCAACGCCATCTAGTCAAAAGATTCACCTGGCATAGGTATGGTATTCATTTCAATTTTTATTTCCCTTTCATTAATCATATGCGAATAAGTAAACAGCAGGCGAATTGAAGCCTCTACATGAGATCAACCCAGTAAATGTGATTTTTCAGGCTGAGCTGGATGGCACAAAAACTATTTGTCTTTTTTATGGTAATCATTTAATGGAAAAGTATTCATGTAGGATGTGTACCATTTTGACATCCATGTTGTTGCTGTCTTTACCATGCGGGTAACCCTCGAGCTCTAAAGAAGGGCAAGCGGGTAGGTTGCTAGCTTTCGCAAATGTCATTATATGTTTCTGTGACCCGTAAGAACATAACGCGGCACCTGTGTAGTATCTCTCTATTTGCAACTTCCTATTTGAAATATTTATTTTGGGTTACAAGTTGTTAATTACCGTATTATCGATTGGGTTAATTATATTTATATTTGTCGGAAGCATGTTTAGCTTAGTGGCTGCTCTTTATGAAGTGCAGGGTCGAACTCATGTTTGTTCAGTCCAAGATAGCTCGAACATCATGTTTATCTCGCGGATAGTGCACCCATTTTCCTATGAGGTAAGCATGATACATCTCTTCGCCTTTACTCTAATGAACATGCTCGAGTAGAGTCTAACTGCCGTATCATTTTCTATTTTTACACTTTTTTTGAGAACTTTGTATATAGCATGATGGTTCTGAGCTACCAAATGCTGTTTTAGTATTTAGACTTGGATATTTTCTTGATACTTGCCATATTTCTTTGTCTTCCTATTGAACGGTACGTAACTTATATGGCTGTACCTGTTCTTTATATGTGTTTTCGTACGGTGCCTTAAGTATTTAATTCCTTGGCAAGAGCGGCAGTGTGGATATTGCAAGCCTTATTTTTGTTCCAATAAAACAATTTGAGTTGATATTTTTGAGTTTAAAGTCAAGTAAACGACTGAATATGGAGTATCTTGTCTGATAGAGAACCCAGATTTAGTGCTTTATATATTCTTGTGTCGTCTCTACACTTAAACTGGGAGTGTGCAGATATACTTTTTGTTGTTAAGACTTCTCTTCTGGCTAAAGTTGCTGAATTGTGGACATTTTATTTCCTATTTTGCGGTTGACAGACGACGCGCAATGGGTATTTAGTCTTGTGAGGAACCTGGGCAGGTAGTTCTTTCTGTGAAGATGGCTGTGAGAAGAGAACCTGCAATAATATCGGATATTACTCTGGTATGGTGTAAACATCCAATTTCATCTTCCTTATTTTTCATTTCATTTCCCTTTCCGTGTTTTGTTTGATTTATTGATACCCCTCCGCCCCCAATAAAGAGTCACACACTCGATGCTTCTTAAGGATGTATCTTTACTTGCTTGTATCTTCGTAAAATTGCAATAAAATGAATTCTTTCTTAGAAACGCGACTCCTATTTTTTGGATGGGTGGAAAAGGAAAAGATGACTCTTTTTATGGGACCGTGGTGGTGGGGGAAGTTATTATTTTACTCACCTTAACATCTGAATTATTGTGGTTTGTGTGCTTGCTAGTTAACTTTATTAGTAAAATGTGTGTGGGTTGCTAGTTAGCTTTGATACTTAAATCACATGTGGATTATATTTGAGTTTGGACTTTCATAAATCAGATTTTAGAACCAAATCTATCATTAAAATCATTAATTATGAGTTGGAGTACTGTCAAAGTTTAACACGAAAGTAACTTTTCTGATAGCCTCGCATAAGAAGTAATCTTAGAGGTTACCGGTTCTTAACAAGCACTCGTACATGATAAGTTTTTTCGCTGCTTGCTAGTATAGCATATGTAGACGATACAGGTGGAAGAAGTTATTGATTGATACTGTTTAATCCGCACACATGAATCTTCTGTTGAAGAAAGTGATGTATTTTCTCTCTCAAACACACATGGACTGATTATAACTTATGAGCCTAACAGATAATTAAGACTATATTTAGCCACCCCCGAATTAATGTTTGAAAATTAAACAGAATCACGATGCTTCCTTATTGCGAGTACCATGGTGTTGGCTGTCAAGTTCGTGCATTGGGATTTCAAGGTTTCTCGAATATCTGAAGACTCGTTTCATTTGTTTCTTTGGGGCCAATCAACATTTTTAACCAATGTACTTTGATGAAGCTTCGGTTTTAACCATTCTTTTTTTAGCAATTTTAACCACTATACTTGGAATACGCATTCGATTTGCCCTGGCACCCTAATTTCATCCAAAATGTTATAAAGATAAGAAAAAGTTAGAAAAGTTAATGAAATGTTAGGAAAGTTAACAAAATGTTAGAAAAGTAATGAAAACTAACCATAGTTAACAAAATAGAGTCGAAATCCAGAGAGGAGTATGACTTAACCCACCAAGCAAAGTTACCTATCCCCTTTGAAAAATCGTGTTTGGGAACATACTCTGGGAAGAAGAATCTGGGGACACGAGGTGAGGGAGTGGGAGCCGATTTCTAGAGAAGAGTAAAGGAAAAAGTGGGGGGAAAGCGATGTGCGGTTGAAGAGGAGGGGCGACTAGAGTGAGTATGATCCATAATGGACCCACATAAGACTCCATGTGGGCATCTTGTTAAGTCATTTTAGTTTTAACTTTTCGTTAAAACTGCTGAAAAAACATGGGTGGTGGAAACCGAAGCTTCATTAAACTCTAGTGGTTAAAAATGTTGATAGACCTTCTTTTGGGGCATACTTGGATTCTAGAAGTAGAGGCTGCAGAAATATTATGAGTAATATGCTTTTCTGCCGCTCGTACTACGGCCCCAACATCAATTTGACACTCGTACTGCTGAAACACTAAATGTATGATGCGTACTATGGTTTTATTAACAAAATTAACCAATTTACTATTCAGTTGTTAACTTTTTCTAACACACGTTACTTTTCTAACGAGCATTAATTTATTTTAACGGATGTTAATAATTTATGTTAACAAAATTAACTTTTGTTATCTCCATCATCTTCCCAAACCCAACATCCACCCCACCCTTCGCAACCCAACACCGCCCCATCGCCACCGCCACAAACCAGTCACCACTCCACCCAACCAACTCCACCATTGATGGATTAGAAGCATCTCCAACACCAATCGACCCCCTTCTTTGCAAATTAGGATTTGAGCTCCCATTTACACCTTCCACGCCAAAAAAGCTGTACCAATCCCCTTCCTAGCCATGACCGCACCTACCCTAAACCTAGGCGCCGGCCAAGAGCAAGAAAACATGGGAAAATTCCGGCCAAAAGGCCAAAAATCGAAGCAAAACCGAATCCCGTCACTTTCCCGGTCTGGTCCAGAAAAAATCAATTTCCCGATTCATTAACCGTTGGATCGCCTTCAAATTTCTGGAGAAGGTTCGAGACACCTAGGTGCACATATTGACCGTTGGGATCTGAAAAATATTTACCGGAGAGGGAGATATGGTCGTCAGAAAAAGACTGACGAAAATAAATTTTTAACATTCGTTAAAATAATTTAATGCTCGTTAGAAAAAATAACGTGTGTTAGAAAAAGTTAACAACTGAATAGTAAATTGGTTAATTTTGCTAATAAAGGTATAGTACGCATCATACATTTGTTGTTTCAGTAGTACGAGTGTCAAATTGATGTTGGGGCCATAGTACGAGGGGCAGAAAAGCAGATTACTCGAAATATTATTGGTACCAAGATGACTAGTGAACTCAGGAAGTGCTGACTGATAAAATTCCCAAACATTTGTCTGGAGTTTGCTGGAGGGGTACTGGGTTTTGTTGGGTGGGTGGTGTGGGGGGGGGGGAGAATAATGAAGCAGAAACCTTTCTTCAACAGTGAGATTTTGATTAATTTTACCTTCAGATTATCATTTATATATAATAGGCTGCTTGTGTAAAATTCCAGATATTTTTTTTTGTTCTTTTATTTTAGTTGTATAAAGATGCAATAGCTGGTCATGTTCATTCATTTGTGTCTACCATCATCTTATCAATACAATCTCCAGTAGATTTCTGGCAAGTTCTAGCATTAAAATTCTTGTTCCTATTTTGTATGTGGAATCATGTGTTTGAAAATTGTAGGGCAAAACCCGGATCTGGATTCCTGCAGCCGGAACCCTGTTGGTGGAGGTGGGGGCGAAAAGACAATACGCCCTTGGAAAGTGACTGACACGCAGTCCGATGTCACTAGCCGTGGATTATCCGATTAAACCCATATTGGTGGTGCACTTAAAAGATAGGTATCATTTAGATTACCTGCCTTCCATGCTTAACTAGTATTTGATTCTTTATTTTTTCATGTCCTCCTAGTTGAAGTTTTCTTGAAGGCATCCTAAAACTTCACCATCATTGCCCCATTTCAAGCTGCTTCTTCTTCTGCCTCTCCTCAATTCTGTTCATTTGAAGTCCCATGTTTCATCTACGCGAGCCTAACCCACATTTTCAGTCCCGGCAGCCCCCCTATCCTCCAACCCAACCACCCCGACCACCACAAGATGGTCCCGGCCGCCGTATCTCAACCCGGCCCCGCCCACAATCACAACCACCACGGCCACATGATGTTTCCGACCACCGTACACCTATCCCACTTCCGCCACATTCACAACCACATGATTGGTCCGACCACCATATACCTACCAACCATCCACCAATGGTAATACTGCCACCTCAACAACCTCTGCCACACTCACAACAACTACATCCTCAGTCCGAACCACCCGATGGCTCCGACCAGCATCATATGCCTTCCAACGACCCCATGGTAGTACTGCCACCCCGCCCAAAACTAGACGATTACCCCCAATCCGCGCCACCAAGGGCCCCACGAAACCCACGATCCCGACCACCACCCCAACACACAGATCCCGATTCCCACCCTTCCTCCCTGACAGTTCCACCCCCGCGTAAAACCAATCGCATTACATGGCTCGTAGCAACCTTCTGCGTGATATTCTGGGTCATAGTAATCATAGGCGGCCTAATACTCCTCGTAATCTACCTAGCCTACCGCCCACGCCTCCCAAAGTTTGACTTGTCAAGCGCCACCCTCAACGCGGCATATCTCGACATGGGTTACCTCCTCAACGCCGACATGAACCTCCTCGCCAACTTCACGAACCCGAACAAGAAAGTCAACGTTGACTTCAACAACATTGTCATCAATCTCTACTTCGAAGGAGCTCATATTGCTACAAGATATGTCAACCCATTATCAGTACCCAACAAAGATTACAAGCTCTCAAATGTTCATATGGTGACAAGCCAAGTCGCATTTTCGAAACGACTTAGTCAACATTTAGCCAAACAAATAGAAAGTGGGAGAGTTGTGTTTGAGATCAAAAGCTTTTTAAGAACAAAATCTAGTTTGGGGAGTTTCTTGAAATATTCTTATTGGTTGTACGGGCATTGTAATTTTGTGGTGAGTGCACCCCCTAGTGGGGTTATGTTAGCCAAAAAATGTGTAACAAAACGTTAATAAGTGAGGTGATTTTTTAAATTTTATTTTATTTTCCTTTAATTTATGTTGGAATGGATTTATTATGAACAAGAAAAAGTGTCAGTACTGACATGTGTACGTAGTGTTCATAATCCAAAGATTAAATAGAAGATTTTTTATTTTTCTTTTTGCCTTCAAATAAATATATCTGGACCTGTTTTATTTGACCCATAAAAAAAGAGATGTGACCATGATTCTAACTAAAAAGCAAGTCTATGGCAACAGTTCAGATATTATCCCAATTCACAATAATATGTACTCCCTCACTGTCCCATAATTATGTGGACAAATTGTTATTTTGTTTACATAAATGATGTGGGATAACATACCCACTACTCAAGCAAGTTGGCTTTGTTGTAGCATTATTTTTTAAATAAATATATGGTTATATAAATATTTATTCATATTAATTTTTGACAAATAACAAAAATAAATAGCACTATTTTTTGAATAAATATATATAATTATATATAAAATTACTAAAAATATAAACAAATGCGTCAATTCCTCGGCACCGCCTAGTCCCCGCTTAGGCCCCTAGGCGCTAGGCCCAGCTTCGCCGCCTAGCAGGCGCCTAGCACTTTTTAAACACTGGGTGTCGTGAGTTGGAAAGTAAAGTAAGAGAGAGAAAGTGGGGTAGAGAACAGTGAATGGAACGTTGTGGGAGTGTGAATGTGGGTCTCATTAAATAAAACACTTATATTTTCTGTTTTCCTAATTCGAATGAAACATCCAAAATGAAAATTTGTTCTAATTCGAGTGGGACGGAAGGAGTACATAACGAAGAAGATATTTTTAAATAGAATATTATATAAAAATTACAAACAAATTAGCATACTTAAAAAATGAAAAAAACAACACGAAAAAGTCCATCCAATTATCCAAATATGCATTTAGGTTGCAACTCTTTTCGGGATACACTTGTCGGATTTTTAGCAAATATTCAAGTAACTAAATTGCTAATGACTAATTCAATGGATAACAGCTTTCGAAAAATAATTAAAAAAATTCAATGGATAACAGATAAAAAAATAAAAAAATTCAATGGATAACAGATTAACCAGGTAAGGAATATCCAAAAAATATAAACAAACTTATTTGCCCGTCTCAAATATAATCAGACTATATTATATTTTTATCCAAAAATATTACCTCTTCCCTTAAATGAGTGTCCAAATTTCATTTAAAGGAACATCTGAAAATCTCAACTTTTTGTACAATAGTCTAAACATTTAGTTTTGCGCGTATAAAGAGACCGGTGATTTTTTTTTTTTTTTTTAAACATTTAGGGACAAAGTTACGTTAAAAAAAGACACTCATTTTGGGATTTTTTTTTTAAATGGACACTCATTTAGGGACAGCGGGAGTAGTATAATAGTCCAAATCCTTAAATATAAGTCCACATAATTCTTTCAAAAAAATAAAAGTCCAAATAATCAAATATAATACGTACACTATCTATAAATATAGCCCCCAAACTGTTTAGAATTCATCACACCAGCCATGTCTAAGTTTTACTTTGCTGCTTTCTTCACTCTTTTCTTCACCATTTTCGTTTGTGCAAGAAATCCTCCTTCAATATTACCAAAAATCATCAACGATTCCCCCTTCAATGACTCCCCATTCAATCTAACCAAGAACTACACACGTGTTTGCGATCCATCGAGATTCGAAGAACTCGGATTGACCATCGATGAATTTATATATTGCGATAAGTCTTTACCTTATGATGTTAGGGTGAAGGACTTGATCGATCGAATGGCATTGACCGAGAAAGTCAACCAGACCGGAGAACAAGCCTATGGGGTGGCTCGGATTGGGCTGCCTAGGTATAATTGGTGGTCCGAGGCATTGCATGGTGTCTCGAGTACTCCCGGTCGAGTAAGCCCATGGGGTAACTCGGACACTTTCTTTGATGAGACTGTTCCTGGTGCTACAAGCTTTCCCACTGTTATAGTCACAACTGCTTCTTTTAATGAGTCTTTGTGGAAAACTATTGGTCAGGTAATCAACAACATCTTCGTATTTTCATGTTTTGTGTTTATGAACATGCATTTGTCGTATATATATGTTTATGAACATGCATTTGGCGTATCTGTATGTTTATAAACACGCATTTGCTGTATTTATATGTTCATATCTATATGTTTATGAGCATGCATTTGCGGTATCATAATGTTTATAAACACGCATTTGGCCTATCTATATGTTCATATTTTCATGTTTCATGTTTGAACTCGCATTTTCCATGCCTATATGTTTATAAACACACATCCGCCATATCTATATGTTCAAGTTTTTATGTTTATGAACACACATTTGATGTATCTATATGTTTATAAACATGCATTTTTTGGTATCTACAGTATGTTTATGAACACGGAGTTTCCTTATCTATATGTTCATATTTTCGTGTTTATGTTTATATATTTGTTTATGAACAAGAATCTATATGTTCATTTTTTGCAGGTTGTTTCGACAGAAGCAAGAGCAATGCATAACTTAGGGAATGCAGGGCTGACATTTTGGAGTCCGAATATCAATGTTATAAGGGACCCACGATGGGGAAGAACCCTCGAGACCCCCGGTGAGGATCCTTACGTTGTTGGTACATATGCCAAGAACTATGTTCGAGGTTTACAAGATGTTGAAGGAACCGAAAATGCTACTGACCTCCACACAAGACCACTCAAAGTTGCTTCGTGCTGTAAACATTATGCTGCTTATGATCTTGATAATTGGATGGGCGTTGATCGCTTCCATTTTGATGCTAAGGTATATATTAATCTTTATTTTCACTAGTTTTTTTTTTCTTTTTTTTTTAATTGTTCTAAAATTTTGTTATTGTATGTATAAAGGTGCAGGAGCAAGATATGGTGGAGACATTTCTTCGCCCGTTTGAAATGTGTGTAAAAGAAGGCGATGTTTCGAGTGTAATGTGTTCTTTCAACAAGATCAATGGCATCCCTACTTGTGCTGATACAAATCTTCTTAAGAACACCATTAGAGGAGAATGGAATCTCCATGGGTAAACATTAATTAACTTTCAATAAACTTGTTCTTGATCTAAAACTCTTCGATACAAAAATTTCAAAATAAATGCTTTTATTTTTGTTATGTCACATTTTTAACAACTATATTTGATGAAGCTTTAGTTTTAACCACCCGTGTATTTTTTAGCAATTTTAACCACTATACTAATGATAAGCATTTGATTTGCCCATGCACTTAATTTCATCCAAAAAAGTTAGAAAAGTTAACAAAAAGTTAGAAAAGTTAACGAAATGTTAGGAAAGTTAACAAAAACTAAAATGACTTAACAAGATGCCGGTGTGGAGTCTTATGTGGGTCCAAAATGGATCATATAATCAACCTAGCCCTCCTTATCAACGGTCAACCCCACATCTCTTCTCCCCCTCCCTTTTTTCCCTCACTTCTCATTGGAATTCAGCACCCTCCCCCGACCTCGTGTCCCCATATTCTTCTTCCCAGAGTATGTTCCCACACTGATTTTTAAAAGATATAGTTAACGGTGCTTGGTGGGTTAAGTCGTACTACCAGGAAATGTGACTCCATGTTGTTGACTCTGGTTAGTATTCATCTACTTTTCTCCTAACATTTGGTTAAACTTCCAAACATTTTTTTTTATGAGATTAAGGTGTCTGGGCAAATTAAATTGAACGTGTATACTAAGTAGAGCGGTTAAAACTGCTTAAAAGAAAAAAGAATGGTTAAAAGTAAAGCTTCATCAAAGTGGAGTAGTTTAAAATGTCGATTGACCTTTTTGTTATTATTAGGTATATTGTCGCGGACTGTGACTCTCTTGAAGTAATTTACGAGAAACAACACTGGCTAAACGATGAACCCGAGGATGCTGTTGCAAAAACTCTTAAAGCGGGATTGGATTTGGATTGCGGGGTTTACTATCCTAAATATGCTGGAAACGCAATTGTGCAAGGGAAAGTTAAGGAGGCGGTTGTCGATGATGCACTGAAAAATCTTTATACAGTTCTAATGAGGGTCGGGTTTTTCGATGGGATGCCGGAATATGAATCTCTTGGTCAAGAAGATATTTGTTCCGACGAGCATATTGAGTTGGCTAGAGAAGCTGCGAGGGAAGGGATTGTTCTTCTCAAGAACGAGAACCAAACTCTTCCTTTGAGCTCAGAAATGTTCAAAACTATTGCCGTCGTGGGGCCTAATGCCAATGCGACTAAAGTTATGATCGGAAACTATGCCGGAGTTCCGTGCGGGTACGCTTCTCCGATTGATGGTTTTGGGGCCCACGGAGAGGTTATATACGAGATGGGTTGTGGAGATGTTCATTGCAAGAATGAGAGCTTCATATTTCCAGCTGTGGAAGCTGCAAAGACAGCTGATGCAACTGTAATTTTAGCCGGATTGAGTTTGGATTTTGAGCGCGAGGGATGGGATAGGGAGGATCTCATTCTCCCCGGGTACCAAACGGAGATGATTAATCAAGTCGCATTGGCCGCTAAAGGTCCGGTGATTCTCGTGATCATGTCTGGTGGTGGGGTTGATGTTTCGTTTGCGAAAAACTCATCCAACATTCAAGCTATTCTTTGGGCCGGATACCCCGGCGAACAGGGTGGCAATGCAATCGCGGATATTGTGTTCGGAAAATACAATCCCGGTAAACTCAACATCGAAACTCTTTATTTTGTGTATTTACATACATATATATATATATATTTTGTACGACGTTTTGATTGCATTTGTTTCTTCAAGGTGGTAAGTTGCCGCTAACGTGGTTTGAGAACGAGTATGTTGACATGCTGCCGATGACATCCATGCAACTCCGACCAGTCGAGAGTCTAGGCTATCCCGGTCGAACTTATAAGTTCTACGACGGTCCAACGGTCTATCCGTTTGGGTACGGACTAAGTTACACTAACTTCACCCTAAACTTGGTATCCGCAAAGCGGACCCACAAGATTACACTGAACAAGTTTCAACACTGTCGTGACTTGACCTACACTAACGGTGCTCATAAGCCAGTTTGTGCAGCAGTTCGACTTGACGACATGACATGTGATGAAGACTTTGACTTTGAAGTTGAAGTCAAGAATATCGGAAACATGGACGGAACGGAGGTTGTTATGGTATACGCTGCACCAACGCAAGAGATCAAGGCAGCACCGATCAAGCAATTGGTTGCGTTCGAGAAAGTGTTTGTTCCGGCCGGAGAGAGCAAGCATGTTAAGTTTGATCTGAATATTTGTAAGAGCTTAAATATCGTTGACTACAATGCTTACCAAGTTTTGGCTGCAGGTACACATTCAATTGTTATAGGGGATGGGGTTGTTAATTTTCCATTTCATGTTAGTTTTGCATAGTTTATATTGATGGTATGATTTATTTGGAAAATAATAAAATATAGGTGTTTTAGAAATTTTGTTTGTAGTTTTTAGGATGTATAAGTGTTTTTAGAAATTTAGTTTGAAGTTGATCATATTCGAATGGAATTCATAATGATTTATTGAATGAGATTTAGCATTTTAGCTGATCGTATTCTGATGCAATTTAAAGAAAAACAAATTTGCACACAATGTGCGTATGAACTACTTTGATTGATTTGAATAGTTACTATATGCTTCATTCTTTTCTTTTTATGATATACTCCCGCGAAATAGGATTTTGGTGAACTTGACTTTACATTGACCAAGTATTTTGAAGAAAATATAATAATCCAAATAAAATTTAAAATTTGTTATTATATCACAATTAATAATACTCTCAATAACAATTTTAAAATTTATATTAGGATAATTATTTCTTATTTAAATTACCTGATCAAAGTATAAAAAACGGTACCAAAATCCTATTTCGGGCGGGACAGAGGGAGTACTCCTAATATTCTATTCTATTACGCCACATTAAAAATAAGATTACTTGAACTTTTTTATTACTCCCTCCGTCCCATCACCTTTCCTTTTTATTCATCCCAGAGTATATGTTCACTTCCAAAAATAGCAAATAATTTTGACTATTCATCTCACTCATTCTCTCTCATACTTTACTTTTATACTCACAATATCAATCAACTTACTAATCTCCCTTACTCATTCTCTCTCCTACTTTACATTTATATTCACAACAATTACATCACTTCCACCATTTCTTAATTTCCGTATAAATAAGAGGATAGACATATGCTCTAGTATTTTTTTTTTTTTAAATTCCTCAAAATATGTTAAATGAAGTAATTACACGACATCGCTTAGAGATAAGAAGAATGATTCTACTCATTTTGCTTATTTTTATTTGTAGTGAAACCATTTCAATTAAAGTTCACAATAAATATTCTGTTCACTTTTGATACACGTTCCCTTTTTATCATTAATTGATATTTACTCTCTCTCATACATAACAAAACAAAGTAACTAGTTTGACTTTTTTTTAAGACAATGATAGGGGCACAAAATAAGGTTACAAAATCTTGCTTACAAAATAAAGTGACGATATTTTATTGGTTGCATCGATAATGGACTCGCCACACTTAATTAAAAACACCAATAAAATCATGACACCTAAGATTTTGTGAGCAAGATTTTGTGACTTTTTTGTGCCCCTAGTATTATTCTTTTTTTTTTTTTTTTTAATCAAAATAAATGAGTTTTGGTCAAACACTAAAGTCAATCTAGATATTAAATTGACATTAGTATTTAGTTAAAGTTTACTCGTGTTGACAAAAAAGTCAAACTAAATAGTACTCCCTCCGTCCCGGAGTAAGATTCCTACCCCTCATTTGCACCCTTATTAATAAATATGGGTAGTGATGTAAATGTTGTGAGTGTAAAAGTAAAATAGGAGGGAGAATGAGTGGGAGAGAATAGTGAATTGATTGGTGTTGTGAGTATAAAAGTAGAATAGGAGAGAGAATGAGTGGGGTGAATAATAAAGATTCTTTGCCATTTTAGGAATTGGACTCTTACTCTAGGACGTACCAAAATGGAAAGTAGGACTCTTACTCTGAGATGGAAAGAATACTTTATTATGGATGGAGGGAGTATACATTATTATTAAAATTCAACAAAGAATATAATAATTGTATCAAAATATCTGGTAATGTTTAAAGCAAAAATAACGCGAATATAAATGGGATTGAAAGACAAATTCATTCTATTTCAAAATAAATATTCAAAATAAAATATCTGTCCAGTGGAAAGGCGCCGCGTGTCCAAGCAACCAGCCCACTCACCCCATTAAACAGTGTTGAACAAACCCCCCATTTCGTTGACATATGTAACTTCTAGGGCAGCGTTTGTAATTGCGAGCCATACTGTTTGGGTCGAACTACCAACGTTTGTAGATAGTCGACTTCTAAACATGTTGTTGTTAATAAAATGGCTTTCTTGTTTTTTTTTTTTTTTAAAAAAAAACACAAACCCCCCGTTCAACATCCATTGTACCCATTAAACAACCCCCAACTATGTTTAATCCCAGTTCAACACCCCATTCATCATCATCGATTGTAGATGATCAAAAAGATTGCCGAAAACTGAAAAACAGGAAGGCTCAGTTGGCGCCTCTCCTAGAAATGCAATTCTACCCATTTTCGGCCATTTCCACAACCAATGCTAACATCAAAGCCTTTAACCCTCCTCTCTCTCTCTCTCTCTATCTCTCTAAATTCTCCCCTTTTCTCTTTCTGTACAAAACCCTTCTTCCCAGTCTACTTCTTAAGCATCTGCAATCTGGTTTCTTTTTTGAATTCCCTTTACACTCATCAATTACTGGCTTCTTTTCTTCCAGGTTTGTGCTCTGTTTAATTTTTCTGATAAAACTTTCTTCTTGTTAAGATATTTTTTTCTGCATTTTGTGTTTGTGTTTCTTGAGTCTACTGTAGTCAAATTTTTTTTTTAGTTTTTTTAAGTTTCCTTGCTCTTTGATTCTTTGTGAGTAAAGTACCTTTTTCATCCTCAAACTATGTATGTTTTTAATCAAAACTATTTTTTTTACCATTTCATCCTTGACCTTTTGTTTTGTTGATTAAGACATCCTTCTGTTAGGTTGCCGTTGAAATTATCTTTAAAAGAGCTTAGGTGGCACAATGATGTCCAGCATTTGCGTATGTGTCACTATATAACAAGACTCATTGTTGACGGGGAAATATATGGGGTAAAAGAGTATATTTCTAAAGTATTGGACCCTTCACATTATTTAATTAAATATAAAGGACTGATTTAAAAAGTTTAAATTTAAACCTTTCATTATTGAAACCTAGATCTAAAGATGAGTACTACTTCAAATCATATCCCCTCCATCTCCCTAACTCTTTTTCCTAGCAGCGTTAAAAAAAAAAAGGAACTTCGGACCCAGCACGACACCACCGGCATCCATCCCTCTTCTTCTCAATAATTCCTCCCTCTCACGTCTTTCCACCACCGTCTTTCACCACATTTGTATGTCGCTTGAGCTGGTACACCATACCCAGATCTATCCAAAACCAACCCCTCATTCTCAGATCAATTTTTAAATCCACCATACCTCTGCCTCGAGTACGCCAACCCCACTTAATTCCAGGTTGACCTTGTAACGAACAGTCAAATCAAGAGCTAACGAGAGACAAAGTTGGAGATAAGATTGTTAGGTGTTAACGACGTCGCTGCTTCTACGAAATCGCTCCCTTTGTAGCGTACTCTGATTCTTCTAATTTGATATTGATTAATAATTTATGGTTGATTATTTTAAAGTTCTAAATTATTGTGGGTTGTTTTGGATTATATTGTGATTTTAGATTGGGTGGTGTGGTTGTGGTTGAAGGTGTTGGGTTTGTTGTTGCAGGAGGAAGGAGATTGATGATTATAATATTAAACTTTTTCTATTTTGAAAAAAAAAAAATCCTTCTTTCTTAGATAATAATCAATGAATTTAGTAAAATTGGTGATAAAGCTTCAAAAAAAGAAAAAAACCGTGAGAAAGATGATAACTGAAAGTAATTTGTGTAGTCAATTCAAAATGTATTCATCCAAAAGTCATTGCAATAATATGTTTTCATAATTATACATATTTTTTAAGCCCCAAACAAAAAATCATTGCATATTTACCTTAAAAATAAATATACATATATTATTGTATAGTTTTTTTTTTTTGAGAGAATATTATTTGTATAGTTAGTGTTTTTTATTTTTTAATTGAATGATACGTAAATATTGTATTTTGTCCTCAAAATAAATTATTTACAATACTATTAATTTGAAGAAATAATTAATTATATTAATTGATAAAATAATTGTTAGTATACTTTTTATTTAGGGTTTGAAGATTCATAATTTACAGTTAGCCCCACATATTTCCATGTCAACAAGCAGATTTGTTGTATTGTGCCACATACGCAAAATGTTGACATCATTGTGCCACCTCAGTGCCACCTCAACATCATTTAACGGTAATTCAAACGGCAGCCTAACAGAAGGATGTCTTAATCAACAAATCAAAGGTCAAGGATGAAATGTTAAAAAAAAACAGTTTGGTGACGAAAAGGTAAAAACATACATAGTTTGAGGATGAAAAAGGTACTTTACTCGATTCTTTGTAAATTAAAGTGAGACAGAGGGAGCATTATATTTTAATTTCACCAAATTCACATTTTTTTTACAAGAAAATAGTATGCCTTTCATATTTGGGTAAAGAATTTGACTAATATTAGGATTTCAGTGAATTTTCTTTGGCAGATCACAAGATTTATTGTTTGGTATCTGAGAAAATGTTCTTATCTTAGTATTACTACCCAGATTTGGTTGATTCATTTTTGTCTATATAATGTTGAGGAACTATAACTTTACTAGGGGTGGCAAAATGGGTGTTTTGGGTGTACCCATTAAAGTTAAAATATCCGGATATCCAATGGATTTTTAACTTTAATGGGTAAACCCAAAACACCCATTTTGCCACCCCTAAACTTTACTAAGCTTTAGGTTTTTGCATCAACTATTGAACTGAAGCTTGCTGTTTGGTTCCTGAGAAAACATATCTCATTCCTATTCTCTCTAGGCATATAGTTTACTGTTAATTCTTTAGTTATGTGCATCAACTATTGAATTTTCCTTGATTGGAAACAAAGAGTTGACATAAATTAAGCTTGTTATCCTGTCTTAGAATGAGAATTATGGCTTATCTATCTCAGTTTGTATGCTGATGGTCTGTTTAGTCCCCCGAGAAAATTTCTCCAATCATTATCTTCTTAGTAAATGGATCAGTTAAGTTATTAGGCGTTAGCATATGATCCGATGTTCATGTTACGGTTACTTGGTTTTCTGTGTCATTTAGTAAAGTTGCTGTTTTGTTTTGTTTCGGTTCAGGTTGTGTATATGGAGGCTAGTGAGATTCCAGTTGGGCAAGATGCAAACGAGTCTTTCGTGTGGCCATGGATTGGCATATTAGCAAATCTGCCAGTAACATGGCAAAATGGTAAATACATTGGTGTAAGTGGTTCAAAGACTAGAGATGAACTGGTTCGGAAAGGGTTCAATGCTGTGAAGGTCACCCCATTGTGGAACTATAGGGGTCATTCTGGGGAGGCTATAATAGAGTTCACTCGAGATTGGGCTGGATTCAGTAGCGCCCTCGTGTTTGAAAAGAATTACGAAACGATGAAACGGGGAAAGAGGGACTATTTTGATGGAGGGTCTTGTCGAGAAGAGGGATTGTTTGGATGGGTTGCCCGAGAGGATGATTATCATTCTCATGGAATAGTTGGAGAGTATTTGAGGGAACATAAGAACTTGAAGACTATTTCTCAAGTAGAAGAACAAGAGAAGCTCAAGAACAATAAGCTTGTATCGACTTTGAGTGACGCAATTAAGAATAAGAAATACAAAGCTTCAGGAAATTGAAAAAAAGTATAACGAAACCGCCATTTGGATTTCCTCCGTGATGGCTCAAAAGGATAAGATGCATAGAGATCATAATGCAGGTAATGATCCTACTAAAGTTTCAAACTTGTGGTTCCGTTAACTTTTCTACATCTATTGCTATGTTTCGTTAACTTTTCTTGTTTCTTTGCTGATCAGAGTTGCAGAGGATGCAGCAGGAAGCTCGAGCTCACCTTGAAAGCATTTCCATGGCGCATCAACGACTCTCTTTGGAAATGGAAGCTAGGTCCAAAGAACTTCAACAGTGGGAGGAGGAATTAAAGCAAAGGGAGGTTCATAATGAGCTTGAGGAAAGGCAAGTTTATATGCTTAAAGAAAAGGTACTCAATTTATTTTAATTTTTTCAAGTTCTCAAACTAAATTGTTATCCCTTCATTCGCCTTTTTTGCTGGTTCGTTTAAGCAATGTTATGTTTTGTTATATAGAATGCAAGGGCAACAATGGAGCAAAGAAACGCTGATGAAAATGTACTGAGACTTGCTGAAGATCAAAAGGTCTTTTTTGTACCCAATTTGCCCTTCTTGTCTGATTTATCTAACTGCAGAATACTTGTTGAATTGTTGATCATGTTTGTTATTTAACTTGCAGAAGCAAAAAGAAGAGCTTCATAAAAGAATTATTGAGCTAGAAAAGGAGCTCAACGCAAAACAAGCTTTGGAATTGGAGATAGAGCGGATGAGAGGTGCTCTACGTGTGATGACACATATGGAGGAAGAGGATAGAGAGATCAAGAAAACGATGAACGACACTCAAGAAAAGCTGAAACAGAAGGAGAAAGAACTTAAAAAACTTGAAAAAAAGACTCAAGATCTTACCGTGAAGGAGCGCAGAACAAATGACGAGTTGCAAGAGGCTAGAAAGTTGTTAATCAAAGTAAGCATCATCATCGATTTATGATTTATGCTAAAATTATCTTTAAAATAATGTGTTTATTAACGTTTTCTCTTTCTTGTTGCTTTGCATTTTGCAGGAATGGGAACATTCTGCACGTGCAACTATTGGCATCAAGAAAATGGGAGACCTCAACACTACTCCTTTCCTCGTTGCTGCCAAGAGAAAGTTTCCGGCTGAAGAAGCAGAGTTGAAAGCAGCAGAGTTGTGCTCATTATGGCAGGAGTACCTCAAGGATCCGGAATGGCATCCTTTCAAGATTGTCTCCGTTGAAGGTAGCGATGAACATAAGGTATATTTATACACACACACACACACACACACACACACACACACACACATGTATGCATGTATGTATGTGTATATATTTATAGTACTCCCTCCGTCCCAGTTTAAGGTTCTTACTTTCCTTTTTGGTATGTCCCAGTTTAAGGTTCTTAGTTGCTTTATTCCTTCAATGGAAAAGGATAGTGTTTTGGACATCCTTAGCCTCATAAAGTTCATACTCCCTCCGTCCCAGCTCACTTGAGACTTTTTGACCAAAATTGGTCAACTTAAGGGCGGTTTGACCAACACTTTATATAAATATTTATAATCCGAACAAAAATTAAAAAATGTAAAATGACCACATTAAAAATCCTCTCAATAACAATTTTAAAAAGTTTTTTGGAACATAAATATTTCTATAAAGTGTTGGTCAAACCGACCTTAAGTTGACCAGTTTTGGTCAAAAAGTCTCAAGTGAGCTGGGACGGAGGGAGTATATTACAGAAAAACCATCACTTACTCTTTTCTACTTTTCACCCACTTGCTTTATGAATGGACAATAATATCCTTCACACACTATTATTGACTCAAATTTGTCTTGGTTTCTTAATAACCGTGTAAAGTTAAATTAAGAACCTTAAACCGGGACGGAGGGAGTATATTTTAATTAGGTTTTTTATTAATTGAAGACTTAGGTGGTGTTTGATGTATTAAGCACTTAATGCTTGATGCTTAATAGATTGCAAGGTATATTTTGGAGGTATGGTGCCTTTGATGACATTGAGATATAGATGTTGGAGGTTACGTGAGGCTCTTAATGATTGAGAATCAAAATCATTGCTTAACCAATAAGAGCCTCGTAGAACTTTCAACATGTAGAGCTCAATGTTATCAAGGCACCTTACCTCCAAATTATACCTTGGAATCCATTAAACATCAAGCATTAAGTGCTTAATACATCAAACACCACCTTAATCTATTACAATAGTGACACTGTGGGGACTTAACCAGTACCACCTCTAACTTTCTTATAGAAAGAGATACCTAATGACGCGAGCTGTCTATATTCTTTTCCACACACAAAACATAATCTTCGACTCTCATAAGCACACATTATTCTTTGACTCTTTAATGATCTTAGCTAAGGAAGCTTTTTTGACTACTTTTTACTCAGCAAATTATAGATGAAGAGGATGAAAGGCTGAGAAGTTTGAGAGAAGAGTTTGGGGAGGAAGTTTATGTGGCTGTAACTACAGCATTGATGGAGATAACTGAGTATAACCCGAGTGGTAGGTACATCATAAGGGAGCTATGGAACTACAAGGAAGGAAGAAAAGCGACGTTACATGAAGGAGTATTGCATTTGCTCAACAAATGGAAAGGGCTGAAGCCGAAGCCAAAACCGAACCGTAAGCTCAAGCGTAAAAGAACTTAACCATGGTTAACTTTGTATGTCATTTCTCAACAAGGAATTGCAGAATTATTATTATTATCATGATTATGAAATTGGGTTTCTGAAGAAAGTTTTGAAACTTATGAAATGTGAAATTCTGTGATCTGGGCTACATTTTTTGTGATATTAAGGCAATTGTGTGAATAGAAAAACAACCCAAGTTGAGAAATGAAGCATACACTAGTCTTGATACTCGAGTTTCCTCCACAAAATAAAATCCAATAAAAATTTCTATTTCTGATACTAACACGGAACAATTAATGGGGATCCCCCAAGTTCCAAAAGAGTTTAGCTAGCCATCGGCAAAAGGTAATATGATTGAAATTTGAAAATGCTCTATATCACAGTGAAAGAACTTCAACTGTTACTGCTAACCAACAGCCTCCAGAAACAATATTAAGAATACTTCCAAGTTCCAACTCCTCTCAACCCTCTTAATTCTACTGCAGAAAACAATCTGAAATCTGTCCTACAAAATATAATCGAGCATTTCAGTACTATCAGCATAGAATGTTTCTGATAAGCTTCTAACAGCTGAAGAGCCTAAAAATCAACGTAAGTGAAAGGTAATGTATGGCCCAAGAAACCTCTGAATGTTTCTTTCAAAATCTCTCGTTTTTATCCGTTGCTTTCAGTACCTAATTTTGGGGACTGGCTCCATAAAAATTCTGATGCAATCAGTGAAAGAGTGTAACATACAATTATCAGTGGCAAGACCTTGAAAAAGGGCAATGAGTAGCACCACCAACTGGTATTAGCAATTATACACCCATTTGTATGTTAGGGTTCTTTTTTTTTTTGTTTCTTTTTCTTGTAGGTTAGTTGGAGGTCTTCCTGCTCAATATTATTCCTCATTCAGTCATGACCTGCAGTATCAACATTTCATCTGGAAGAAGAATACCATCGCCACTGGAGACATGTACTCTCTCCATCCCAAAATGATCTTCACATTTGACTATTCAAACTTTTTAAAGATATGAACACTTGCTTCACTAGCCATGTTTTGTCTATGCACTTTTAAGCCCAAATTTGTAGAAATGGGAACAACTTTTTGGGACAATGAAAAATGACAAAGGGGAAGATAATTTTGGGATGGATGGAGTATTATGCTTCAGCGTAACAATAGTACCTTGCACTACATATGAACATAAGCAACGTGCCAGGATTGTTAAGTTCAATCCAATTAGTCCCCGGTCAATTAAACACATTCCCCTTAAGAAAAGCACAGAATGGCAAAAATAATCAATTCATGTAGAATCCCACAACGATTTCAGTGCCAAAACTCGAGTAAGCAGGAAAAATATTTTAATGCAAACAACAATAGATGTATGATTCTAGTTTACCTGCTTGTTAAACTCATGTAAATATAAACGATAAGAACAAAAACACAAAAATTACTTTTAAGCAGAAGACAACATGAAGCACCGTATGCACTACACCATACCTGTGCCACATACTCTTGTTCAATATCTTTGCCTGCTGCAGCTTCTTCCTGCACTGCTACTTTCCATCTTGAAATCTCTTCTTCAGCAGCAGCCACATCCATCATAAGCCCCTCAACCTAGAGCACGAACAAGTCAACCGCAGATGAGTACAATGTTTTTATAACATGAATGTTGAGGATTTCAAGTACCTCTCACCTATTGCATATACACAAATATGCTACCCACTTAAACAAAAGGATTATATGGAATCAATTCTTATAAGAGGAAGTTCATATTTTACTTCCAGATAAAATTCAGAGATAAAGGGCAATCCACAAATAACTTACATTCTCATTTGCAATTCTCTCCTTCTCTTCAAGTTCCTCCACACGCTGTTTCCTCTGTGTGATTTCCTTGGCTTGAAGTTCCACATGCTGTCTTAGTAAACTTGTCTCCGTCCTAAATTCACACAAGTACCGTACCACAGAAAACAATCATGGTTGATACCACAGATCTCGTAGGCATACAGTTGTGAATGTTGAATTCGTAAAACGGCTTGAGTTGCTGATTGTATGTTAAGTGTATGCACCGACTTGACAAGAGAGAATGGCCATGACAAAATAAAGTATCCGTAACTAATTGCAATCAAAGAAAAACTTAGACACGGTTTTAATGAAGTCTCAAACAAGCTTGGTGCTCATGCTAGATGACATACTTGAGATCTAGGGTGCTAACAACCTCAACGTATGAAGTCAAATAGGATGTTTAAAGGATATGATGTTCAGAAGGAAAAAGTCATTACTTAACAAGTTAAACGAGATCAATGTTAATGCATGAAGGTCATCAACAATTCTTATCAGCAGCTGTTCATTTTTTTTCTTGACAGTTCATGTCATACATAGTTATTAAAAGGCCGCCTAGGTGCGCGCCTGGCCCCGGGTGCAGAGAGGCGCGACATTGGAGCCTCGGCGCGCCTAAGTCCAGGGCGCAGAGAGGCGCGGCATTGAAGCCTCTGCGGTGCTAGGCGAGGCGCTGTTTTGAACTTTTGAAAACATCACCTTTTTACCATACTCCAATTGGATATTTGATACGTATTTTTGAACTTTTAAAATTGATATGCCAATTACTAAAATTCATGTATATTGCTCCATTCATCTCAAAATGAATATACATTTCTTGGGTTTTTCTAACATGTGCCCATGGGCACATGTTAATACTCCATCTGGTCCAAAATAATTGTCTTTTTTACATTTACACAATTCTTAAGAAATGCAATTATTATCATGAGTCATGACTTAATCACAAAAGTTCCAACTTTACCCTTATTAAGTGTGCAACTTTCTTACGTTAATGTCTCACACACTAAGACAATTAATAAAAGAGAACAAGTTTCAATGCAAGGGTAAAAGAGACATTTAGCTCAAAAGTGACAATTATTTTGGACCAAAATTTTGGTCCAAAAATGACATTTATTTGGGACCGGAGGGAGTAATATTAGATTCCATTGTAAATGTAAATAGTGTAGAATTGATCTTTAATTACTGAGCTCTATTAATATGTGGTTTGTTTTTAATGAATGAGTATTGGAATGAAAACAACTTTGGGATTAACAAAATTGAGTACTCCCTCCGTTTCGCAAAACATGTCGTTTTAGGTGTTCAATTTTGTTCCAAAATATTTGACACTTTTCAATTATCTAGGAACTTTTACTATTACTTACCAATTATACCCTTATTTAATAATTGACATACCCTTTGTAAATGCATTTAATTACCTAAGTAAATGAATTGTTATAGGGGTTTTTGAGTCTTTCTTACATGTAATAATTGCTTTTCTTAATCTAAGTGAAGAAGGTTAAAACGTCAAGTATTACGAAACGGAGGGAGTATCATGTTCCCTCCGTTTAGTTTAGCATAACATTTATTTTATTTATGAGTCAAAACAAGATTTCAATCAAAGAATTGACGAACTTAAGTTTTTATTCCCAATTGTTTATTGAAAAGCATTGTTAGTTATCCCCAATTTTAAAAACCAAAATACATAGTACAACTAAAACATATAGAAAGTATTTTCTCTGTTCCCAAATGAATGTACTCTCCTCGTCCCATACTTAATGCTATCAAATGGGAGTGTATGGGGATTAAAATTATATATTGGAAAAGTAAGTATTGTGAGCGGGTAGGAGCGAGAAAATAAGTTAGTGAATAGTTTTGTGAGTGGATAGGAGAGAGAAAAGTGAACATTTTGGGTAAGTAGCAATAAGTATAGGACGCCCAAAATAGAAATAAGTAGCAATAAGTATGGGACGGAGGGGTACATTGTTAAAAAAAATTATCCCAAATAAATATCTTTTTTTTGAAAAAAAATAATAAAATTGGCCTTAAGTGTTTTGTAACCAAACTGTTTTCACTATTTTCTTTATATTTGTAAAATTAAATATTAAAAATGTGGATAACAAAAAATATCTATAATTTTTTTCATTTAATTGTATAAAAATTATTGGTTTTTTAGTGTCCTCTAAAATAAATTTTAAACAGTCATTGGAGAAATAAATAGTAAAATAAACGTACAAACTATAATATTTACCATAAATTTGGAAAATAAGATATTTAGGCATCAGAGCTCTATGGTCCAAGACTAATCAACTTGCTTTAACATGTTAATTCTGTTGCTACATAATCACATATTGAAATTTTATGTTCCGAATCTGTGCTAAATATACTAGTTGGTTTTAGTTTGTACTCCTTCCGTCTCATTTAAAATTATAAAAATTTCAGTTAAGCATCTTACTTAAAATTGTACTTAAAAAATGTAAACTTTATAATTTTATTTAAATAGAACTCACGTGTTATACTCACATCAACTAATTAACTAACTCACTATTTCCTACCCATTAATAATATTTACCGACTATCCATACTTACAACACTTAATATTATAACTCTCCTTAATTCTAACACTCATTTTTTTTATTATATATAATTTGAGCTTGAACAGAGGAAGTGTGTTTTTTCTTTCTAAAAATTGGGGATTAAAACATTCATTTGTGATTGAAATCTTGTTTTGACTCTATAAGTAAATGTTTTTTTTTTTTTTTTTTTTTTTTAATCCAGTAAATGAAGTTCGTTAAGCTAAATGGAAGGGACATTGTAAAGTTGGAGGGATACTTAATTAAATTTGCACAATCCAAAAGTTAATAGGGCTCATTAATTAAGAACCAACTGCATTAATAGGGCTCATTCATTAAAAACAAACAACATATTAATAGAGCTCATTAATTAAAGATATGATGCAATACGGGAATATACTTATATTAAATATTATAATTATGTTGGTACTTTATTATTAGTTTAGTTTTAATTAGTATTTTATTAGTATTTTCGTCATTAATTTTGATGGGTCATTTAAAGTATGTTTTAGAGTAGGATTATGAGTTATTTTGCTATTTTAAAGTCCTATTATTATGTTACCATATAGGTTAGGAGTAATTCTAGAAGGTTTAGGATTGTTTTTCAAGTTTGAGGTGGTCTCCCATACATGAGACGGGTCGCCCCATGACCCATGGGCCGAACTCGCCACGTGGCAACCCACCATTGGCCGATTTTTTTTTTTTTTTTTTTCCGGCTTTTCAGTGGTTTAGCAAAAAATAATAGTTACCATCTCTTAAAGTAACATTGTTCATAAGTAAACGTAATACTTGTTTTAAAAAAACAAAAGCTCGTTTTTACCCATTTGAAAAGTAATAACTTATGTATATGAATGTAATAGTAAGTTTATACAAGTAAATGTAACACTTTGATTGACGAAATTGTAACAGATTTCTATAGATAATGTAATACTTTTACATGTATCATGATAAATTTGACCCCATTGTAACTTATTGTTTGAAAACAAATAGATATCTATACATATGTATTACAATTATTTACAAATACTATTACATATAAATAACACGTTTGTTACATTTTAGTTATAATAAGTATTACTTTTGGCAAACGAAGAAAACATAGGAATACCACTATTACTTTAAGAGATGGTAACTATTACTTTTCACAAACCGAAAAAAACCAAAAAAAAAAATATAAAAAAAAAAAAATTAAAAAAAAAAATTAAATAAAAAAATTGGGGCCAATGAGGGGCTGCCACGTGGCAGGGTCCCCCATGGGTCCTGGAGCAGGGTTGTGGGTCGGGTAATGGGTCAAAAAAATGACTCGTCTCACCCATGAGACGGGTTGGAGTGTTCTCACACAAGTTTTTGTCTTCAAGTTTTATGGGCACTATAAAATAGGCCTCACGTTGTATTCCGAAAATTAACTTTTATTTAATAAAAACTCGATTGCTTTGTAATTATTTATCCCTCTTTAACCTCCATTATTTATTTATTCAAGAATTTCAAATTCTTATTGGGAATTTATATTCCTTGCATATTAATTGATTTCGATCAATTAATAGTTACTATTCCGCTGCGTTTTACATCAAGATCAATTCTACACTATTTACTAAGGAATCTAATATTATTAACATGTGCCCATGGGCACATGTTAGAAAGACCCTTCTTTTATTTGCTCTTGTTCCGTCCCAAATGAATATTCATTTTTATTTGCTCATGTTCCGTCTCAAATTGAAATTCATTTTATTATTTGCTCTTGTTAACAAGATTTTTTTTAATGTTTTTGGATATTCATTTTGGGATGGAGGAAATACTATTATTTCTTATCTTAATGCTGTATGTATACTATAATTTTAGTATTTTAAGGCATTATTGTGGGCTTCGTCACTCGGGCGCCGCCCGCCTTGCGCCTAAGCTCCGGGCACACCTTTTGCGCCTTGGTGCGCCTTGGGCCTTTAATAACTATGATGTCATATAAATATTCTAGACAACCAGTGAAGTCATAGAGTTCCCTCTTCTATTTCAAGGCATCCTCTTTTAAAATATATATATATATATATATATATATATATATATATATATATATATATATATATATATATATTAAAGTTGGCCAAAAGAGCTATGGTATTGACATGTGGACAAACAAATGAGAAAACTTGCATTTGTAGAAGCCACATCAACAATATACTAATAATAACGAAAATAGTAATTAAAATACTAATTACAACCTAACTAATAATAAAATACAAATATAATTATAATAGTTAATATAATTATATTCCCTGTTTGCATCACATAGTGAATCTAAAGTCTCTTTTTTTTTTTCACAAACCACACCTGACATAGCGTTCACACTTGAAAATCTCTCTTAAGCACCGGAAAATCAAACAAAATTGGAATTTTAATCTTTCAACCCTTGTTTGATGATCAAATAATACCAAAGAAAAATGGCTGCATTAAAGGAACTAGTGTTACATTACACATGTGCAATGCACGGGCCGTTACTATGAATTTAAAGTTTGAAAATAAAATAAATTTAACGGGGAAGCAAAAAGATTTTATACGTTATTGAAACAATAATAATTATCTTAGAAAATGAATGCTTAAAAAGATCTTACAAAATGACTATGGCAATTATTTACTACCCATTTAATTGCATTTATTTTTTGAGAGATTTACTTGCATGACGGTTATAAACATAATATATCAAACAATAAAAATATTTCTAAAATATAAAAAAAATTAATAAAAAAATTATTTCATTGACTGCATCGTCGTCAGTCTTCTATTGCAATCAATTTGGTATTCACTTATACATAGTCTTTGAGATATCCATTTATTGTGATGTTCATAGCGATGTTCATGAGATTATTTGGTAATAGTCTTCAATTGCTCGTTATTTTGTATATCGTAGTTTTGCCTTACTTCTCGTTATATTACATGTTTTCTCTCATTTATCGAGTCTTTGCCTTCTCTCCTTCGTCGAGTGAGCCTTTGTCTTCTCGGTATTGTGTTGAGACCCTTTCTGTATTTTTAAGATTTACATTTATTACTTGCTTGAGATGCTTGGTTGGACTTTTATTGCCTATCCAATATCCAAATGCATTACCTTGTCGAACGTCAAATTTTTTCCATGTGTGGAATCTTTGAAGGCCAGTGTTAGGTCGTGACCAAGTTCTGCTTTGTCATTGTCCTTAAATGGAGATTTGGTTCAAAGTTAGGCTTCAGTATTCGAGTTAAGTTAGGCTTTAATATTGCGACGGGTAATTAAACGATAATTGCACATCTTGATAAAAGTTTTCAACTTTCCGATAAGCATCCGATTATTGTAGAGTGCCATCTTCTTAGAGTTTATTAGTAAAATATTGGAACTATTCCTCTAGGGCCCCTGATCTGAGATTTTATTGCCAATAAGGAGAGGCTGAGATTAAATGCCAGATAAGGAGCTTATCTGAGATGAAAATTCCCCATACACCCCTAAGTTCCTTTTGACCAGTCAAATCTAGTCAAATAAAAATCCTAAATACCCAAACTACCCCCACCCCCAACAAAACCCTCCCCTCTCCTCCCTCCCTCCCCTCACGCTTGCACACCAGACCTCTCACACAAACACACTCCCACTCCCACTCTTTCTTTCTCACACACACTCCCTCTCTCTAAAAAAACGACACACACACGCTCTCCGACGCCGACGCCGATGCCGATGCCGGCGCTCTTCATCTTTTCAGGCGAATAAATTCTCTCCTCTCTCTACACCTGTCGCAGCCTCTTTTTCTCCGATTCCACCGACGCCGACGCCCAGATCTCCCAGATCTGAGTCATTTATTGACGATGCAGCCTCATTCTTTTACCTCCGGCGTAGATCCGTTTCTATAAACCAAGGCCAACAACTCCATGCCTCTTCCGATTATCTTCCCCGCTTCTCTCCGGCCACGACACCATTTCTTCCAGCTCATATGTTGTGACACGCCCCCAAGTCCTAGGATTCCCTAATAGAACCTCGAACCTGGTGCGCGTGACTAACAAGAAACGAGAAACTGAATGACATCTGCTTATATCAAACTGACATCATATATATACTCAAGAGGAACGAGCTAAGATAGCGCACAACGAGTTCTATACCAAGAAATTTAAGCCAAATGGTTATATACAGCGGAAAACATGCCTAGCACATAAGCTGGCATTATAAGAACTATACAAGTCTACCCAAGATACTGAGTCTAAACAACTGATACAAAATCGTCCTCACCAAAACTAGAAAGGATAACAATCCCCAACAAGAACAACCTGCCAAGTAGGCCCCTGCTAAGTCGAGCCTCACAACGTATTACCACTTGCTTTCCTGGGGGGGGGGAACAAATAAACAAGAAACGAGGTGAGATAAATCTCAGTAAGTTACTAGATACAAGTACAAATCATGTTATCATGTAATCATGCAAATCAAGAAGATTATCAAGTAATCATGCTCAAGATGTCATCAAGTAACAAGTATATGAGAGGCTAAGCCAACTCATCAAGTAACTAGCACATAAGGCTAAACTAACACGTTACAAATGATATTTCAACCTTATTCCTCCCAAGTAAACCATTGTTGTCGTTGCTTATTGCAGTTGACAAATCACGATCAATCAAGTTGCTGCTGTGCAGTACACAAGAGGACCCGGTAACCAGTGTCACTAACAAGAACAAGATTCACGAGCTGTTCACGAGTTTAGCATTCACTTTTATCAGGCGTATTGCTCTAACAAAGGAAGCTATGCCCTTACTATGGCCTGTAATAAGGGGTCAAGCGCAGATACATAGGCACCCGATTATCACTTTTGCCCCAACCTCATGATAAGAGTGAACCTATACATCTCCGAGCAAACAAGGTGACCAGCTGGACTCACACAAGAATGCACAAGTAGATGTTTACTTGAACTACAAGAGTATAGAACTAAGTCCAAAAGTAGTGGACTAGCTCTTCAGGAACCATGTAATCATGTGCTCACCAAATACAAGTACACGTATGCTATATTTGCAAATACAAATAAGTATAACAATGGCACATAATGTGTCCACGTAACACAATCAAGCCAAATTAGAGTCTATTAATAACAGACCCCAACCAAGTAGTAGGGTATGTCATTCTATGTCACTTTGTCATATGCCATATTTGCACGTACATATTCATATAACCTTTAACACACTAATGTTTCTATCACGATACCCTTATTTTCAAGTAGAGCCCAACATCTTAGACTCTAAGCACATAGTCGAATAGGTCATATTGTACCTAGTCATAATCATACCTCGCGTATATGTATCGTTAGTAATCGAATACATTTTCCAACACATATTGTGTTCTATAATCATTGTTTTATGCATTATCTTCATATTACACTAGTCCCTCATTCTTTAGGAACTCATCTCAAGAACAAGATATCTTCTTTATATACTTCATTGAGTATATGCACGACTAAAACCAAGTACTAGCACATTAGTGCTTGTTCATAGCACTTTCAATACACACGTATTAGATTCAAGTATGTTTTAGAGTTGATCATTCTCTATCTAGTTCAACATTCCAATTCTTTGGTTATTAATACCAAGTATCAAGTAGTCAACAAGCCACATTCTATCAAGTAATTATGTGCAAGATTTGCACATACACATCAAGGATAGTTCTAACACGTTAGTTCTTGTTCATAGCACTTTCAAGTTCATTACCATACACATGTATTGGTTTCAAGTCAAGTACAAGATTTTATCATCTTATATTCAAGTTCTCAATCCAATTCTTTGGATGTTCAAGACATGTACAAGAATTAATTATCTTATACTCAAGTTATTATTCCAATCTTTGGATATTAAAGTCATGTACAAGATTTAATTGTCTTATACTTCAAGTTCAAGCTAAGTAGATGAGTTATACATCTCATACTTACAAGTTCTTAATCCTATACTTTAGGATGTTCAAGCTCAAAACATTGTTCTAGTGCCCCTAAGGTACACAATGTTGGGTTTCGATCAAACATGCGCAGCGGAATTTAGCATTTAAAATTTATGAAACCCAAAGCCCATAGATCCGTTCATATGATTAAATCAAATACAACGATATGAATAGAGGAAAAACTAACCCTTTATAACTTTGAATTTGGTCTTTGATCATGGTGGAGAACTTGAAGCTTTGATCACAAAAGTAAGAACACGAACTTTGAAGATGATAAGCTTCACCCTCTAGCGGTATCCACACCACGAACGAATATCAAGAACACTTGATCTTGGTTGCTAGACCAAATTGTGAAACACGTTTTCACAATTAATATGAACTTTATGGAATTTTGTTTAGTGTATTATTTTGTTATTCAATCTAAGATGTCTTAGAACAAAATAAAACTCTCTCAAACCCTTTGGAGACTTGCACAAAAGTTATGATATGTTCTGGCCCGAATTTGGCTGTTTATATACAAGTTTGACCTATTCCAAATAGGAAGCTTGTGTCTAAACCCGTCCAAAATTCATTTCCAAATCAAATTAGGAAACTGCCCCCGACAGTACTGTGCGGCCGCCCAGAATCCACTGTGCGGTCGCACAACTATCTGAAACAAACTGGTACAAAAATGAGCTAAGTGTGCGGCCGCCCAGTCCATACTGTGCGGTCGCCCACTTCCCCAGATTTCCAGAATTTCCAAATTCCAATATAGTTCTTATTTAAGATTCGTTCTATTGTGTGTGACCCTCTAGGATTATACTAAGTTGGCAATGGGTTCAAACATGAAACCATAAGATATGATTAGGTTCTAGCAAACCGTCATACCTACCCAAATAGTATAACTAGATACAAGTTCGCATTCCTTTAGAATATGTCATAACCCCTTTGTCCACGATGTCATTGAACATAAGTCATGGTCAACAAGTCAACTTATTTTGTTCAATACTTTCTCGATTCCGAATATGTTGATAATCCAAATGATATTGATCTAATCAATTCATTTGAGTCCGGCCTAACATTTCATCAACATCATTCCTACGAGAGGCCCAAGCTTGACATCTCTCCGAAGAGGGACAAATCCATTTAGCTTATTATTCTTCCCTACGTGTATCCGATTTTGCCAATCATACCCTTTATAACTACCCGGTTAAAGGTAGCGTTTGAATATGTCAAACATAATGTTCATCAAGTGGAAGACTATAATAACTTCATGTCTAAGGATTCGAATGACATAACTAATATGAGATATATGTACGACATAGACGATGACATAAATCTCATACAACGGGTCATGTCCAGTACCTTGTTCCAAACAAGTACCCATAAATCTAACATGATCATCCCATGATCATTTAGCCTTTATACTAGTGCTTTACAAGTACTAGGAACGGAGATTATTATAAGTAAACATGAACAACAATAATAATCAAAACATCTCTTTATTGATATGAAATAAATGATAACAATTACAACGTTTATTAAACGTGCCTAGGGCACCACTACCAACACACAAACATTGGAATCAAGACACATATAACACATTAGTGCTTGTTCATAGCACTTTTAAGACATTTAAAAGAGTTCTTACTCTTAGGCTCAAATTCTCTATTCAAATCATTGAATAATCATGTTCAAGACCAAGTTCTGATGCCCCTAAGGTGTCACAACACTTGCTAGGACATCTTATACTAAGGCTATATACCTCAATTGAGATTATTTCCAACTTATACAAACTTTAAACAAGCTTTTTATTTTTCAGGGCACCCGGGCGGGCGCTCAAAATGGATCGGGCGGCCGCACACTAGCAGGTGAATCCTTTGAAAAACATTTCAGAAAGATGGGCGGTCGCCCAATAAATTTTGTGCGGTCGCACACTGCACATTTCCGGCCAATGCTCATTTCTTTTCCAGGTTGAATAATTCCCCGTCCCAAGCGTAGGAATATACTTTTACTAACATTGAGGCAATACCCAGGACATACAAACAAGTTCCAAACATAACTTTCAAGTTTATTTCATTTCTTTTTACCGTCCCACAAATAATAGGATAATTCTCTTTTATTCCATTTAAATATTTCACCGTCCCAAAAGTATAAATATAATTTTCTAATATTCTAATATAATCATTTAGGGATACTTCCATTCATTTCCCCGTACCACAAATAATGGTACAATTTTTTTAATAATATTTAAATCAAGTTATTATTTTACCGTCTCACGAATAAGAGTATAAATTTCTAATATACTTGCAAACCCATTTAGCATTTAGGATCATGTTCTCTGTACCTAGTATAGAAATACTCCCTTCGTCCCAATTTAACAAGTATCACAAAACTCATTCAAATCACGAAATTAACAAGCACAAGTATCAAGAATAACATATAGGCATGTTATTACAAGCAAGGGGGAGCTAGTGACTTACCTACTCCGAAATCAAATTCACCCAAACTAATTTCTGTTCGGCAGGAAATGCTCTACTTACCGCCCTGATCATTTATGTGAAGTCGGATTTTCGAACAGATGCATAATTTAAGGCAGAAAGTTAAAAAGAACTTCTCGTGAAACGGAGGGAGTAAAAATGGACGAGGAGTATGTTTTTTTTTTTTTAGCAGAATGAGACTTATCACAAGTCTCAGGATATATATTAACAAATTTTCATAATGGCCCCTCAAGTTCTAACTTTGACAAAAAGGCCCTTTAAGTTTCAATTTGAGCATTTTAGCCCCTAAACTTTAATTTTCACAAATGACCCTAATGTTTCAACTAAACAATTAGGACATAAACTTGCTCAATTAGTTAAATAATTAACTCAATTAAAATAGCATATAATTATGCAAGTCAAGAATTTAACATGAATTAGGACGGGCGTTACATGTTGCCGGCGTCATCGTCTGTCCTTTCTCCAGATCTGACGGTAATTTCATCTCCGATGAATCTTTATCACAAATTTTATGCTCTTACACATCCGAAATTTGCACAGATATGTGCGTGGATCTCTTTGTGCGATGATTTGTTGGATAAAAATATTTGTGTGTTTGTTTTGAATTTATCAATAGGAAATGTTTATTGTTTGAGTTGAAAAATAGTACTCCAGATTTGTGTTGTAATGTCTTCCTGTTTTATGAGACTTTCAAATTTATGATTGCAGCCATTTTTGTGTTAAAATTGTAATTTTGTAGTTGATGTTAATTTACTTGTGTGTTTTTTTTTTTTTTTTACTTTTGGTTTAAAATAACTCTTATAGTTAAATCATAAGAGGCAAATTTGTTTCATATATCAATTATAAGAGTTTGACATTTTTCTAAAAAAATGGAAAAAGTGAAAATTTTCGACTCTTATATGTTAATTATGTTAATTACGAGTAATATATAAGACTCTACACTATTAATATATAAGAATTTTTGCTCGAACAAGACTGAAAAGTCTCATGAACATGGTCTGAACCTGATCATAAGACTAAAGTCTTATTGAACCTGTTCATAAGACTTTGCTCTTATGAATAATAATGTGTATTATAAGAGCTATTTTCAGTCTCATTAAAACATGTTCATTTGAACCTGTGTTCATAAGACTAAAAGTCTTATTGAAGCTGTTCATAAGACTTTTCAATCTCATTAAAACATGTTCATAAGACTTTTGACTCTTATATGTTAATTATGTGTCAGTTATAAGAGTTTGACCAAATTTGACCAAAAAAAATATTATTTTTTTGTAAAAAAATGAAAATAAATATTTTTTTTAACTCTTATATGATAATTATGTGTAAGTAATAAGAGTTTGACTGCTGCTTAACCAAATTTGACCAAAAAAATTTGTTATTTTTTTTGTAAAAAAATATGGAAAAAGTGAATTTTTTGACTCTTATGTGTTAGTTATAAGAGTTTGACTGTTGTTTGACCAAGTTTGACCAAATTTAACTAAAAAATTTATTATTTTTGTGTAAAAAATGAAAAAAATATTTTTTGTAACTCTTATATGATAATTATGTGTTAGTTATAAGAGTATAAGAGTTTGACTGATGTTTGACCAATTTTGACCAAAAAATTTATTATTTTTTTTGTAAAAAAATGGAAAAAGTGAATTTTTTTGACTCTTATGTGTTAGTTATAAGAGTTTGATTGCTGTTTGACCAAATTTGACCCAAAAAAATTATTTTTTTTTTGTAAAAGAATGAAAAAAGTAATTTTTTAAACTCTTATGTGATAATTATGTGTAAGTTATAAGAGTTGACTAGAATTTGACAAAAAAAGTAGAGTTGAGAAGAGATATGAGGTGTGTATGAGGATTTTTCCATCTGAATTTCCTTATTTGGGTTTGAATTTGGGCTCAGGGGCCCTAGAGTCCAATGCCCCTAAAATATTGTGTTGTTTGCTTAAAAAAATATTAATTTAATTGAACATTATTTATCATTTTTCTTATAATGGGAGGGTACATAACTCTTGGCCTTCCAGAAGAAAGAAAATGGTCTATGCGCATGCGGGGTAAAGCTAATTGACTATCCCATTTTTCTTTAAAAAGAAAAATATATTTTACATTTTTTTTTTTTTTTTTTTTTTTGAGAATCAAAATTTTCATAAAATTATTGAATTAACCGTAAAGCTCAAAGTGAAAATATTTTTCCGTATCACTAGAATACTAAATGTAAAGACATAAGAAGGCATTTCTTTACAAAAAAATAAATCAAAGGCTAAAGCTTAAATATAGCATTTTGAAAATAACCAGAAAAAAATGGGGAAAAAAAAATAACTTTGTGATGTACTGAGACATCTTTTGTTTTTTCTTTGAAGAGTCCCAAAACCTCTCCCTTGGGATTCTTCTTCAATTGGTATAAGTTGTATTTGAGTGAAACAAATTTGAAGAAGCAATCCACCTTTTAGTAAAGGCATTTTATTGAGAAATAGAGAAGTCGTGTGTTGAGTAAAGGCATTTTATTGAGAAATAGAGAAGTCGTGTGTTGACAGAACTAAATGCCCGATAAATAGTACTCCCTCTGTCTCTAAATGAGTGTTCAAATTTCATTTTAAGGAACACTGAAAATCTCAACTTTTTGAACAATTTGGTAACAACGATTCATATATAATCTTGTAATCTCCTTTCCAAACCTTTAGTTTTGCACGTATAAAGAAACCGGTGAATTTTTTTTCCAAAAAAAACGTTTAGGGAGAAAGTTATGTTAAAAAAGACACTGATTTAGGGACAAAGATTTCTTGAAAATGGACACTCATTTAGGGACAGAGAGAGCACTACCTCTCTCCCTAAATGAGTGTCCAAAATTAATTTTAAGGGACAAAACTTTCTGTACAATTTTATGACAAGATTCATATATAATCTTGTAATCCTCTTTACAAACATTTAGTTTTTGTAAGTATAAAGAGACTGGTGAAAAAATTTTCTAAAAAAAAACATTTAGAGACAAAGTTATGATCAAAATGGACACTCATTTGGGACAAAAATTTCCTGAAAATTGACACTCATTTAGGGACAGGGGGAGTAGTATTTTATCGTTGTGCACGACACGGTAAAAAATGACTGTGTTTTGAAAAGACAAAATATTATATAAATAGTTGTTTTATTGTTGCGCATAATAACGAGAATAATTGATTTATGTAATAATTTAATAAAATAATTAACTAACTATCTTAGTTGCATACCAAAGTAATATGAGTTGCCTTGCAAGTTTGATGGTAGACTATGATCATGGGATTATCACTTTCCCCAAAAGTAAGAAGGAATGTGGAAATTTAATAATAAAGATGGCACGATGTTAGTAAATTGCCCAAACTTGAAGATTTATAAATCTTCAAGTTCTTCTTGGCGTGCTTCCCACACTAATTAATCATTTAGCAAATTATATGACTTAATGCATGCGAAACATGATTTCAACAAGTTAAATTGTATGGTTAAATTTGGGACGGAGGGAGTACACAAGTCTCATGTCCCAAAATAATCTTCTCATTTGACGATTCAAATTTTTTTATGAATATAAACACTTACTTCACTAGTCATGTTTTGTTTATACACTTTTAAGTGTAATTGTATAAATGAGATTTTTTTTGCGACATTTTGGGACGGATGGAGTATTATATAATGTGATAATAGGTGTATTAAAAAGATAGGAGAATAACTTTTCTATTCTCGCGAATTCATATATTTATACAATAATTAATCTATATAATGTTGCTTGAGTTAGAATAACTTTTCTATTCTCGCGAATTCATATATTTAAGTGTCCATATTTTGAAGCAAGAGTAGGAGGGGGCATCTGGGGGATTTCGAACCGCTCCACCGGGAAGTTAGCTCCACCCAACGGTGCCGATTGGAGCCACCTCATTTTAGCTACACCCAATGGTGCCGATCAAGGCCACATGTGTCCGAATTCGGTGGGACCTACAAAAATTGAAATCATCTTAGCCGCACACCCAATCGGCACGTCTATGTGGCCTTGATCGGCACCATTGGGTGGAGGGGTGGAGCTAACTTGGGTGGAGCGGTTCCGGGTCCGGCATCTGGGCTATTATTCCAGGCAATTTGGTGAAACCTAGGGCTGTGCAGAAAAAAATCAGAATCGGACTGGACCAATAAAACCGGACCGAACCAATAAAAAGGGGACCAGACCAGTAGTATTGGTCCCGTTCTGGTTCCAAATTCCTATAGAACCGAATAGTTGGTCTGGTTCCGGTTTTGGTAAATATTTCAACGGTTCTGGACCGGACCGGACCAATCATTTACACACACATATTTATATAATATTATATATAGATTAATGTATTATTATTATTTATATTATTGAGAAAAAGAAACCCCCTAAATTCCTATGCAGTTCAATAGATGTTTGGCTACTTATGTACATTAGTGCAAAGTTGTATGCAACTTCAAGCCAAAGTAGAACTCCACTGTATGTAGCATCATTTTCGGATCAAAATAGATGTATATCCTTATTAACAATATATGATACTCATGTTCTGAAATTTCTTTGTTGTTCTTCATTTTTTATTTTTTTTTTGGTTTTTTCATCTTAATTCCAGACCACTATATGTTTTGAAGTATGAAAGACTAATGTCAATACTTTCTGATTTACTGTTTTTTGATAGTTGGCTTGTAATTTTCAAATGTTTGGTTTGAACTTTGAAATAATGGCAAAACTATTGATAAATTTTAAATAGGGGAAATGATAATTTAGGGTCCAAAGTTTTGGGGGTGTGTGCCAATAGGGGTCTGATTTATCAATTTTTTTCAATTTAGGGTCTAAAGTTGCGAAAGTTGTGCATGTTAGGGTTTTTTTAACGATTTTGTTAACAAAATTCAGTTAAGTCACACGTGATTTGCACATGGACTTAATTGTTTTGATTATTTGGATGGGCATATCGTCATTCCAGACAAAGAAAATTAATAATAATTTTTTGAAATATTAAATTTTATTTTATTAAATTAATAATAATTAAAACATTATTAAAATATTTTTTCAAGAAATAAAATAAAAAACTCTTTTCATTTAGAATCACTATAAAATAAAAAGTATAATTTTTAAAAAGAAAAAAATGTAAAAAAAAAATATATTAAAAAAAACCACTTATTTTTTTTAAAAAAAGAAGAAAGTGGGGATCGAACAATTCTTTTTTTTTTTTTTGGTGGTGGTGGTTAATATTGTTTCATTATTAATATTAGTATTCTAATTATTTTATTTTATTCATATTTTTTTTTAATAATTTCCCTTGTTTATAACTTCATTTTTTGTGGTTCCATAATAAAACCACTTTAATTTTTATTTGTTTTTTATTTTTTAGTATTTTAAAATTAATTAAAATTATTCAAAAATATAATATTATGAGTAAATGACAATTTAGATTCCATTGTACTCCCTCCGTCCCAAAATGATCTTCACATTTGACTATTCAAACATTTTAAGGATATGGACACTTGATTCACTAGTCATGTTTTGTTTGGGCACTTCTAAGCCTAGATTGTATAAATGTGAAGATTTTTTGGGGACAACGAAAAATGCCAAATGAGAAGATCATTTTGGGACGGAGGGAGTATAAGGGGTGTGTGAAATGACATAAAGCCTAGACGAACATCCAAAACAAACTCCAGTAAAGTGCATCTGTTACTTAACTGGGTTTTCTTTGCAATTTAGTCCAAAAACCCTTAATTGACTAACGTTGTCAACTTTGGACCCTAAATTGACAAAAATGATACATCAGACCCCTATTAGCACACCCCCCCCTAAACTTTGGACCCTAAATTGCCATTACCCCTTTTAAATATCACATGCCTGTTTATGAGGAAAAAAATATATTGTACAATGAAATATTATATGGAACCGGACTGGAACCGGACCAATTGAATCGGTTCTGAAATGCTTTGGTCTGGTTATGGTTCTTAATTTCTCCAGAACCGAAAAATCGGTCCGGTTCTGGTTTTATGAAATTTTGGTAAAAACCGGACCGGACCGGACCGGACCGTGAACACCAAACCTTGTGTGTAATTACTTATTAAAATTACAGTTACACAGTTGTCTTTTTACTTGAATATTTTTATTTTGATTATCACTTCTATCACAAAATAAATATTTTAGTTTACTTTTGATTAAACATAAATTTAAACATTTATTTTAGGATGAAGAGAGTAGTTTTATACACAAACAAACTGAAGAACTAACTATTTTACTAAAAAGGTCACTTTTCAACTGATGCCAAAAATTGCACAATATTAAAATAAACTACTTGCTTGTTTTAAACTTAAAATAAAATATTTTTGAACAGAATTTGTTAAAATATAAAGCAAACAAAAAAGGGACCTTAATTATACATGAATCATATCAATATGTAGGTTTCTTATTGATTGGGGTAGCTAACTTGTTATATAAATAATTTTCCTTGTCACATGTCACAATCATTTAATCTTGTTCCAACCATATATAAATATGACCAACTAGAACCATGTCCTAATTAGCATTCAACCAAAACAACTACCATGAAGACTTTCTCACCATTTCTTCTCCGCCTACCCATCATCTCCCTCCCTCTCCTCCTCCTCGCCGCCCTAGCTCCGGCGGCCGCAGCTCTTCCACTATCCACCGATTCCCGATGGATAGTCGATGAGTCCGGAAACCGAGTAAAGCTTTCATGTGTAAATTGGGTGTCTCATCTAGATGTTGTGGTAGCGGAAGGCCTAAGCAAACAACCGGTCGATGTGATTTCCAAGAAGATATTGGAAATGGGGTTTAATTGTGTTAGATTAACATGGCCACTTTATTTGTTCACAAATGATTCTTTGGGTTCTTTAACTGTGAGGCAATCTTTCTTGAATCTTGGGTTGATGGATTCCATTGCTGGATTTCAAGCTAATAATCCTTCCATCATTGATCTTACCCTCATCAAGGCTTACCAGGTAACTGAAATACATACATACATACATACATACATACATACACACACACACATATATATATATATATATCTAAAATAATAGTTTCATTTTCTCTTTTTTGTTTGTGCAGAAAGTCAGATTTTCAATATTAATGCTTCAAAATCACTGAATTTTCAAAATTTATAATGTAACTTTAAAATATTTAAAAAGTAAAAAAGAAAAAAACTATCAACGAGAAAGTATATATAATTCTTGGAAATTAATGTGAAGCATGGAAATGAAAATGAAAGGAAGTGACTTTTTTTGTGATAACCCTTTGCCCTTATCTGTTTGTTCTTTAGAATATTTAAAGGTAAGTTTATCCACCACCAATCATCATGGAGGGAAGTCAATGTTCTTGGATAAACTTATGATCATAACATATACTACCGTCTTATTTTTCTAGAGGAAGTCTCGTGTGAGACCGTCTCATACGTGAGACGGGTCTCGATGGAAGAGGAAATGGGCTTGTCCCGCTCCGCCCATAGGGGGCAAACCATTTACTCTCTCAACGAGACCCGTCTCATGTGTGAGACCGTCTCACACAAGTTTTTGTCATTTTTCTTTTGACAATTAAAACTACTTACTCACTCCGTCCCATAACTATTTGCACAAATTTCATTTTTGGGTGTCCCATTGATAAGTCACACTTTTTTAAAATGGCAAAAAAAATTTACTATTCCTCTCACTCATTGTCTCTCCTACTTTACTTTTATACACAACACCAATCAATCTACTAATCTATACCCCCACTTTCTCTCTCCTACTTACTTTTCACACTCATAACAGCTATCCACTACTATTCATCCATTAATTTCCGTGCACAACTCATTTTGTGCACATAATTATGAAACGAAGGGAGTATATTATTAAGAAAGATGGCTCAAGACCAATAAATAAAGTGTTACAATTCAGTTACCATTTTCTATCCTACATTGTTTCTACTAAAAATGACTAGTAAGCATATCTTGCAGAAAACTACTATAGTTTTAGTACAAATTCTAATCCATTTATCACAAAAGATATTGTCTGTTTTTTTTTGTTTTTTTTTTTTTATCTAAAATAAAAATAAAAAACCATTCCGGGACAGGGTGGATAAGAAATACAAAAGTGTAAAAGTACAAGTCAGATATGTTTAACCTTTAATTGTGGGTTCTCTCTTTATTAGAATAAAAGTACTATTAATTATAAGGAGAAAAATATAAAATAAAGCTAAATAAAAACTGTTTAATCAGATAAGTGTTTGGTAGAGTTGGGAATGAAGTCATAAGATTAGGTTCAGCAAAGCATTAGGTAATGGGAATAGACCTTGTTATATAGATAGAACTTGCCACGTTACTCAAATTCGAATAAGTCAAGCTTAACTTTAACATAAAAAAATGCTTGTTTTGATTGGTTATTCATATACTCCTTCCGTCTCGGACTAAAGTTACGGAGATTAATAAAAAGTAAATGTTGCGAGTATGAAAAGTAAAGTAGGAGAAAGTAGGAGAGAGAAAGTGGGTAGAAAGTTTTTGTTGTGAAAATGCCAAGTGGGTTCCCGTAGTCCATTTTAGGTAATAAAACAACTAAGAACCTTAGTCTGGAACAAACCAAAAAGGAAAGTAAGAACCTTAGTCTGGGACCGAGGGAGTATCAATATAGTATCAAAAAGTCTACAATGATTAATCCATTTTGGTCTGGCATCTGGATAAAATTAAACATAGTTATATACACTCCGTCCCCAAAAAATAATCATACTTTTAGTAGTAGTATCAATTAAACTGCACTGTAATTTGACTGCACTACGATTCGACTGTACTTAACTGGAAGTATTTTGTTTAAATTGGATTTGATAATAACAATAGTTAAATTGCAGGAAGTGGTATCCAGCCTAAACAGCAACAAAGTGATGATAATATTAGACAATCACGTAAGCAAACCTGGTTGGTGTTGCAGTAACTTTGATGGTAATGGTTTCTTTGGTGACCCGAATTTTAACCCGGATCTATGGCTCACGGGTTTGGACCGGGTTGCCACCATGTTTAAGGAGTTCAATTATGTTGTTGGCATGAGCTTGAGGAATGAACTCCGTGGGCCCAAGCAGAATATCAATGATTGGTACAGGTATACTCCCTCCGCCCCAAACTTATCGATACTTATTTCCGTTTTTGAGCGTCCCATACTTATTGCTACTTACCTAAAATGTTCAATTTTCTCTCTCTTACACACTCACAACAACTATCCATTAACTTATTTTCTGTCCCACCCACTCACAATACTTACTTTTTCAACATATTTTCTTAAGGGCAATGCTAGGGGCACAAAAAGATTTCACAAAAAATGAAGGATACAAAATGAGGTGGCGATATTTTATTGGTTGCAGTGGGCCCGGCACACTCTAATTAAAAACAACAATAAAATCATGACACATCATTTTGTTAGCCTAATTTTGTGGCACTTTTTTGTGACACTTTTTTGTGACTTTATATTTACTCTTTTCTTAATTACTGTGCACTTACTTTCAGTAGCAATAAGTTTGGGACGAAGGGAGGAGTACATAATACTCCATAATCTCTCCAGATGATAGTCTAACTTATTTTATGGTTACTAATTATCAACACTACTAAACAATTCACTTAAGTTTAATTACATTAATGAAAGGATAAAAAATAGGGAGGGGCTATTACCACTACGGTTTTTGCTTATCCACTACAAACTTGCTTAATAGACACAATTATCCTTTCTTATTTTATACATTTACATAATCATCCTTTAATAATAATTAATGAATGAAACATTCTAAAGATAAATTTTACTACCATTATAAAGTTTCCTTATCCACTACATTTACTAAAAAAAAAAACATCATTAATTTTCGATTTTTTTTTAATTAATTATGATATATTACAGTTTTCCTTCAAATACTTATCTTGTTTCTTGTTTGATGATAATTTAATATTATATAGCAAACTAATATTTTCATTTTCATTTTTCAACTTAACATGTACATTTTTATATTTCTGATTTTTCTTATCTTAACAGTTGATATTGTCCACAATAAAAACTAAAAAGTAAAATGGTACTTGATAAACTATCACCCAATAATTTTTGTATTTCTGAAAAGTGAAATTTTTGACATAATAGTAGAAATAGTATTGATAAATATTGTAAGCATGACAACATAATATTTAATACTTCAAATCAACTATTTAATACTTTAAATCAACTGCTATATTATTCCATTTTTTTTTAGTTTCTACAGTTAGTTTTATAGTATTGGACCTATTACTAATAAATGTTGATAAATTAAAAAATAATAAATAATTTTTTAACTTACAGAAAAAAATTGTTATAGAAGACTTACAGTAAAAGATATAAATAAATTCTCTATTGAAGATTATGCGTAAAAATCTAGGTAGAAATATAAGTAAAACAAGGTAAAAAAATATTGCCTTTCATTAAAATATTATTTTTATCAATTTCATATTTTTCTTCATAATTTTTTATGTTTTTATTTTCTTGGGCATTATTCTAACAATCATATTTGCTACACAAAGAATAAAAGGAACTTACCAAAAATAAAAACACAATAGTTAATGTGCTTGAAGGTTAATTTTGTCAAGAGATTAAATTATTTTCATAATTTTTAATGAATGTAGTGGATTAGCAAAATTTGTAGTGGCAATAGCCTCTCCCTAAAAAATATTATTAATAATATTTTAAGAGCATAATCATGTTTGAAATAATTGTGAAGCCTAAAATAATGGGAGGAAGCATTATTTAGGTAAACATTAAAGAAAACAATTGGGCTTGTATTGACTGATGTTGTTGGGTAATAACTAACTGACAAAGAATATGGGCCTAGCTATTTACTACTGAAATAGGACCATACTGTCAAAATCTTAATTGACTTACTTCTGATAGTTGGCACTTTGATGAACTAGGTACATGCAAAAGGGAGCTGAAGTAGTACACTCTGTGAACTCCAACCTTCTCGTCGTCGTCTCCGGCTTAAACTACGACAAAGATTTATCGTTCCTTAAAAACGGATCGTTAAAACTATCGTTTACCGGGAAGTTAGTTTACGAGCTGCATTGGTACGGTTTTTCGGAAGGAGATGCTTGGAAAACAGGCAACTTAAACCAAGTTTGTGGGAGGGTTGTAAATGATATGATGATAAGAGTGGGCTTTTTACTTGACCAAGGTTATCCATTGTTTGTGAGTGAGTTTGGGGTGGATCAAAGGGGTATAAATGTCAATGACAATAGGTACGTGAATTGTTTCTTGGGTTGGGCTGCTGAGCATGATTTGGATTGGGCTTTGTGGACTCTTGTTGGTAGTTATTATTTTAGGGAAGGTGTGGTTGGGATGGAAGAGTTTTATGGGCTTTTGAATTGGAATTGGTGTGAGACTAGGAATTCTACCTTTTTGGAGAAGATTTCTACTCTCCAATCTCCTTTTCAAGGTGAAGTACATTTTCCATCTCTCTCAAGGGCATTTATGTCTTTCTCATTAAGTTAAAATAGCGTACCAAAAAAAAAAAAAAAAAAAATTAAGTTAAAATAGGCAAGTCTCTCTGGCTTTTCAGCCCGCAACCCGAATTGCAAATCCTAGGCCCACACCGACCAGTAGGCCCATGGGTCAACGGGCCGTTCACTAGCCAGTATGACTCACGGGTCGAGCGTGGGCCTGAATGGCAAGTCATAGACCCAAACTGACCCGTAGGCCCACAAAGCCTACATGCCATGCTAGCCCGTATGACTTACGGGCCGAGCATGGGCTTATGTTGGCGGGCTAAGGCTTAACATAGCCACATCTCTCTCTCTCTCTCTCTCTCTCTCTCTCTCTCTCACACACACACACACATAGTGAACTGAAGTTCCGATTTCTCTAAGTCCGCTACACTGATCTCTTTCCTAATGATTTTTTTATAATATGCAGGGCCGGGTTTACCCCAACGTCGCCCTCACAAAATCATTTATCACCCATCAACGGGCCTTTGCGTTCAAAGGAAGTCACTAAAATCACTCTTCGAGCCCTTACAATTGGGCCCTTGCTCAAACGCGGAGGCTTGGGCCTACACCCCACAAAACATACTAACAATAAAAGGAACTTACTTTTGCCTTCAAACAGATGAGATTGGGAAGCCACCAAAGCTTGGTATAATCTGCACTGACAAAACTTCTAAATGGGAAGCCATTTCAGACTCAAAGATGCACCTTTCTTCCAAGCTCTCCAATGGCACAACTGTTTGCTTGGATGTTGACTCGAAAAATGGCCTAGTCGTAAGTAGCTGCAGTTGTTTGAGTAAGAACAATATTTGTGATCCGAGTAGTCAGTGGTTTAAAATTATTGACAGTAAGAGGAGTACAAGTAGTGAGGGTACCTTTTTTCAGATCAGCTCACTCCTGGATATGCTTGGGACGAGTTTGCTGGGATGAAACAGGGGAAAAAGGGATCTTTAACTTGCATGGCTCGTCTCTTTCTCTTTCTCATTCTGACCAAGTCCGTGAGCTAACCTTCTTCAAATCTGTGACGATTCAGAGAACTGTAAAGACATTGTGTTTTGCAGTAACCCTTACCATTCCCATCTGGGAATGTAGTTTCAACCAGTTGCAGATTGTGTGCCATATATACCTGATAAATGAAATGAAATAATCACCACTAGTAACTTGAGTGTGCTCTCTCTCTCTCTCTCTCACACACACACACACGCACAAACAAGCATTGGATGCATATACAGTGCTACAGAGAAGTTCAAAATTTTCGCAATGTCATTCATATATTACCCAAAAAGGGTGTGATCTTGGCATATTACAAGAGTAGATGGTCTCTAGAGGTCGTTGGGAAGGGTAATCATTAAGAGCTTGATAACTCCAGTGACTCGTCTCAGAAGAAATTACAAAGTTTGCTAAAACGGGTAAAAGAAAAAGTAAGTCTTGAAAATCATACTAGCTCGTTTTTCACACGGCAACTACTTCGACCACCTCTCTCAAATCTCAATGGAGTGATCTTCGTCAACACTATCTCTGCGGACATAGCATAATATTATGGAACCAAAATTTCCCACTTACTCCTAGCATAATAGATCGCGACCATGGAAGACACAAAATACAACTGTATGGTAGAGTTAAATATCTGTAGATGTATGATATAAAGTCAAAGGTGTTCATATGTTTGACCCTAGCATCTAAAAGTTCTTAATTCTGCAATTATTCAAAATAATTGATCTCTTAAAAACAGAACAAGCAAAATTAATGAAGGATAAAAAAGAAATCACACTATACCTATGATCGATACAAAACATAAAGCTTTGGATGGAAATACGAACCTGTCTTCTTGGAAAGTGAATAACCCTTTGTACTAATATAAGTGCGAGGATTTGTTATCTGGTAATTTGTCAGGTACTCCTTGTGACCATGTACAAAGAAGTATGCAAACAAATCGAAATCAGATGTCAATACTCATAAACAAAATGAAGAAACCAAATACTCAGTACAAGAGACTTAAGCTCTAATCAATCAAGAAGTGGAAAGAATCAATAACCAACAATCCTTGGTTATTAGGCAGATATATACATTGCTTCGACTCCCTTAGTCATAGATATTCTTTCCGGTTCTTGATTGATTACCGGGAAAGATGAGTTGAGAAGGGTGAGAGCTGTAACTACCCTTCATTACCGGCCAGTATCCCATGAAAAAGTGTGACGGAACTAGATGACTCACCTGTGACAGCCTCAGAATCAGCAGCAGTCCACAACAGAAAATATTTGGAGCCATATAATGAACTTTTTCGCAGTTTATCAGCTACAACTGGGCCCTCGGTGGCTTGTGTAACTGCTCCAAGAGGATGACACCATCCTGAACATATATAATCATGTTCATTTCTACTGTTCTCGTTTCCTTTTGTGTAGCTTAGTTAACCATAAGAAGGAATTTCATCAAGAGTGACCTCCATATACTGCATACTAGAGAATGCACTATTCTAGCTAAAGTTTGAAATGCATAAATGAGACAAGCAATACTGAAACACCGCCTCTAACATCTATTTGTCAGAGATATCCCAACAAGTAAATCCCAGATACCATTATGAATTAATCTTGAAACTCTAAAAGCCAGCAGTCAGGTAAAGATAAATAAAAATGACTGAAATACGAAGCACTGTCAATTGTTTGCAAACGATCATTCCCTCCTCGTTGACTCGCTTCTGGGTAAAGAAGACAAGAATGCAAGATCACACGTTCGAGAAGCTCTTTGGTTTAGCATTTAATACTTTCTCGGAATCCCATTAAAGTTTCCCTAAAATCACACAATCGCCTTCTCTTACTTCACTTTACAAAACATACGCATTACATTTCTTGAATCCAACCAACTTCCGTAAGATGGGGCCCTTACCGCCTCAGTTTATTACAACTTCAAAAATCTAACAAATTAAATGCAATTTTGTAGAGTAGCATACTAGGATGTAAGCCTTACACGAGCTTCACTACGCCATCCTTAACATTGCATGTGCTATTGCATTACAGATGCATTATATTACCTTGTACAACCAAAGACTTTTGACAACTCCAACTCATGGAAAAAAAATAACACATGCATTTTTTAAAATTATTGATTTATGGTAGTGTCCTATGTTTCGCACCGTTGCAACGCTGAGATGAATTCCAAGATGGACGCTTTCTTGATATACATTGAAGATGCATTATATCATCTCGGACCACTCCAAATCATGGAAAACCAACATGATAACACATGTATTTTAAAAGTTATTGATTTACATACTTCTTTATTTGTAGGCCCCACGTGTCATATTCACAACAATTACCCACTAACTATTCTCTACCCACTTTCTCTCTCCTACCAAACCATCTACACTCACTCACAACACAACACGTCACATTTTTCTTAATTCTTGAACCTATTTTTTTTTTTTGAAGTTTAAATTGGGATGGAGAGAGTATTTTGAAAGAGGGTATCATGGATGTTGACGATTTTTTTACTATAAAAGTTACAAACTTTTCAAAGGGTCTCTGTTATTCATTTTGAGACGGTCTGTTATTCATTTTGAGACGGAGGGAGTATGTTAAATTAAACCTATACACAGTTTGAGCAAAGAAAAACAAAACCCTAAATCGTGATTTTGTAATGATTTAGCAACTTCTTGAAAAAAAAAAAACACGGAAAGAAAGACGAGCACAATTATAAGCAGCATATACGTAGAGTTGATTGTATATATAGATTTCTCAACACTCATGAACTTACCGGCAAGGTTCTAAAAAGCGCTAGGCGGTCGCTAGCGCCGCAATAGGGCTTAGACGAGGTCTTTTACTGCTTACCAGTAGTGATCAACGTTGAAGGAGTGGGAGAGATGTATATAGAGAAAGATGAGACAAAGCTCGAAACTTTAATTGCCCAACTCTTGGAGCTTAAAAAGGAAATAAGATTTTGTTCCACATAGGGGCGGCGTAAATGGTTCGGTTTGGTTCGGTCTCGGCCATTTTAAAGACCGAACCACCAGTCATCGGTTTGGGAAAATTTCAGACCGAACTGAACCACGAAAAAGTTCAAACCGAACCAAACCAAACCGCCGTGGTTTGGTTCGGTTTGGTTCAGACCGCGGTTCAGTGATGTGGTTCAGACTACGGTATAGACCGTGATTCAGACTGTAGTCTAGACCGTGATTCAGAACGTGGTTCAAACCACCATTCAGACCGAGGTTCAAATGACGATTCAAATCATGGTTTAGACTTTGTCGAAAAGAGAAAATACGGAGGAAGAAGAATATTTAACGAATAAAGAATTTGAATGTGAACACACATCAGAATTTTGTTAACTATGTGCCTTAACAAATATAACACTTAATGAAATGAATATTGAATAAGATGCAAAATGAGATTTAAGAATGGTTTAATGTAATGTAGTCTTTTTTTAATATTTCAAATGTGGATGTTACTTAACATACAAAAATATGACTAATATATGCGGTCTGATGGTTCGGTCTAGCGGTTTGGTCTGATGGTTCGGTCAGGCGGTTCGGTCTGGTTTGGTTCAGTTTAGTTTGGTCTGAAGGGGTCAGACCATAAACCAAACCGAACCACGCGGTTTACCAATTTTTGAGACTGAAGCGAACCACTCGTGCTTAAAAACTGAACCAGACCGTATGGTTTGGTTCGGTTCGATCCCAAACCGCGGTCTGGACCGAACCACTGACACCCCCACAAGCCTCCTTGTGATGTTTTAAATTGTAGTTTGTCCCATAATTTTGCTGTTTGTTCAAAACTCCCTCCGTCCCATTTAAATCAGTCACGTTTGAATTTTTTTTTTCGACACAAGTGAACTTTTACTAAATATTAGTGTCAATCTAATCATTCAAATGAGACTCTAAAATTGTTATTGATAGATCATTTAGTGGTTTATCAATAACAATTTCTAAAATTTTACTAGGATGATTAGATTGACCTTAATGTTTGGTCAAAATTCACCTATATTAACTGAAAAAGTCAAATGTGAACAATATAAATGTGAAGGAATAACTTTTTTCCGCAACCAAGTAATCACTTGGTCACATTCAAAATTTTGATTTTGATTTATCATACAATTACTTTAATAAATTTAATTGGTTTGTATATTGTTTATTTATATTATATGGTAAACTATGCTAAGACAATTTCTTGAATTGAAACTGTTGTAGCAAGAATTATAAAGTGTTATTGCCTAAAGCTTAAATTGTGCCATCTGTGGCTTTTTATTTCAGTATCAATGTCTCAGATTCATGTGTTCGAAGTGGGTCCCCCATAAATTATACTCCCTCTGTCTCTAAATGAGTGTCCATTTTAAAAAAAAATTGTCCCTAAATGAGTGTCTTTTTTTAACATAACTTTCTCCCTAAACGTTTTTTTTTCGAAATTTTTTTCACCGGTTTCTTTATACGTGCAAAACTAAAGGTTTGGAAAGGAGATTACAAGATTATATATGAATCGTTGTTACCAAATTGTTCAAAAAGTTGAGATTTTCAGTGTCCCTTAAAATGAAATTTGGACACTCATTTAGGGACAGAGGTAGTATAAATTTCAACGCTTGATACAAAATATATAATATGTGTCTTCACATGATGCAACGGTTCCGCTTACTTGTTTTTAGTTTATTAAATTTATTATAGAACGAGTAAATAAATACATTAACATAAATACTCAACCATATTGGTTACCTTACAATTTTATTTTACAAACAACAAAGTAAATAAATACAGAAAATATGTTTTGAAGAGATTTATCATAGACTTAGCCTAGGCTCCAAAGTGACCAACAAACCATGCTTCATATAAAGTGTAGTTGTAATTTTAGGACGAACTTGATGTCCTTCAACCACCTTCACAACATACCTCAATAGCACAGAAGCTGCCACCATTTTCATCTGCAAGTATGCAAATTTCTTCCCCACACACAACCTCGGACCACCATTAAACACCGCGTACTTGAACTGATTCTTGCTCATAAACTCTCCGTCCCCGTCAATCCATCTCTCCGGCTTAAATTCCCAGCACTCCTTTCCCCATACAGACTCTAAACGAGCCATCGAATAAATGTTGTAAATGACTCTATCGCCCTTCTTGATTGGGGTCCCATCGGGGAAAACATCGTCATTTTGTACCTCCTGAAGTCGACTGGTACGGGAGGGTACAACCTCAATGACTCGGATAATGCAGCTTGTAGATACACCATTTTCTTCAACTCGTCGACAGTGAAAACTATTCCGTCCCCTACCCTTTTCTTGCTTGAATCCTCGCGGTCGTTGATGATTTTTTTTATTTCTTCAAGAATTTTTCTTTCGACTAGGGGGTTTTGGTAACTAGCCAAAAGAACCATGCCAATCCAACAGAGCTAGTGTCCCTCCTGCTAAAATGAAACTAATGCAGAAATCTCTAAGCAACTTGTCAGAAAAGCCACCATTTTTCTTGCCTTGTTCATCTGAAAGTTCCATTGTAATAAGCCTCGAAAGAAGATCAGCGCGATCTGAATTACCATTATTCGCGCTAGATAATTCCAATTTTCTTTCTTGTACCGTCTTTTCTACAAACTCGTGCACAATCTTAACTCCTTCCTTGAGCCGCTTCTCTGACCCCAATCCCAAGAACCTCAATGGCTTCCACAAAAAGGGTGGCACCAAGAATCGAACCAAAGTAGACTCTGTCGCTTCTTCAAACGCATTCGCAAAGGGTATTTCAGGCAAATCCAAGCCCAAACAACCCGGATCAACCCCAAACGCAGTGTACAAACATTATCAAACGTGAAGCGAAGAAGAATTTCTTGTAAATCGACACGACTTTCCATTTGGACCGCATTCTCAAATATCACCAACAATTTGTCGTGCACTAAATCGCGCACACTTTGCATGGCACATTCAAGATGATGGCTTGAGTGCATCTCTGCATTCGCCACTCGTCTTTGCATCTTCCAAAGATCACCATCGACATTGAAAATCCCGTCCCCTAGCAACTCATAAAACCTTTCTCTATATGTTTTTCCTTTGGGGAAGTTGTTGAAATTAGTCTTGAGCATGTACTCGATTTTTGAAGGATCGGACGTGACTATGCCTCGGGCCCCTCCCATCCACACCCCTCTGTAGTGAAACGTGCCGCCCGATTTGATCAAAGCGGCGGTGCCCCAATCGTAGAGTTGGCTGATGTTGAAGGCTAGTGTAGGAACAATGCCCATGACTGGCCATAGCATTGGACCTTTGTTGGTAAGTTTTTGATGTATAGAGCTTAAAATGAAGAGAGAAAAGAGGGCAATGACAATGTCAGAAAGCCATAAGTAAGAACATAAACCTTTGATTGTAGAGAAAATAGGGTCCATCTTCATGTCAATTTTTTCTAGTGATTTTGAGAGATTGAGGTTGGGACAATGAGAGTTTCAAAGTGCAGGCATTATATTTATCAAGAAATGGTGATTATGTAGAGAGGGGAAAGTCAATGGTGGCAATGTGATCCAAGAGTAGGTTTAAATTTTGGTCCTATGTAGTTTAATTGGGCATGCATTTAGTGATTGTTGGACATATTTGTGGTTGCTTCTTTTGTTTGGATTCTCTCAAAAGTTATCAATTTGATTTAAAAGTTTAAGTTGCTATTTTCTCAAGACCCGGATCTGCTACAGCGGAGCGTACCAAACAATGGGAAGTGAAAATCTATTACCATATATAAAATATTTTGAACGAAAAACGCGTTTTTATACTAAAACTTAATGTAAATTACTCCCTCCGGTCCAAAATAACTGTCACTTTTGGAGTAAACATGGAGTACAAATGCAAGAGGATTATTCAAACCCATAACCTAAAATGTGAAAGTAGGCACAAACCTTCCTTTATTCCCTTAATAAGACTCATATTAAGATGAACTTTTTAGATAAATTACATGTCTGTCTGTAAAAGGAGTTTTGACTGTGTGTACAGAGGACAAATACAGTGACTAAAGATTGGTAAGATAAAGCCATTTTTAATTAATTTCAAAGGTGCATTAATTAAATTGGTTGTCAAAAGCAGGGAGGGAGGGAGGGTGTAACTGACTTGGGATTGCTTTTAAGAATTTCTTGCCTTTGTTGTAGTTATGGAGCATGACTGTTGTTAGTTGCAAGTTAAAGACAAAGATTAGATCATGACTGAATTACTTACTCATTAGTCCGTCCCAGAGTATATGTTTACTTTCAAAAAGGGTAAAGAATATTTACTATTCATCACACTCATTCTTTCTTCTACTTTACTTTTATACTCACACACCAATCAACGTACTATTTTATGATGAAAAAAAAAAACAAAAACTTTTAATGACTTTGTTCATAGGTTGCTAGTACAAGTTTGAAAAATATGAGTTGTGAAAGGCTGAGGTTTTTTTTTTAGGTATGTTGGTTGGAGATTTAGAAATTAATTGTTGACAATGTTTTGTTGCGTGAAAATAAAATGTTACACTAGTTAGCAATTTCAAAGGTGCAATGCGACTGATCATAACAGCCCTACTCATTCTATCTGCATGTTTGTTGATAATGTTTTGTTGCGTTTCTGACTAATTTAAAAAAAAAATACCTAAACTTATAGTATTTCAATGGAATTTTTAATCTAACGAACGTGTTTTTCATTGAAAAGTGGAGCATTTCAAAAAATATTACACACTTAAATATTCATCTTTAAGGCCGTCTCTCTTTTGATTTAATTTTCGAGCTGCATCAACAGTTCAGATTCAATTTTTTTTCGAATTGATGGCCCTTGATAGAATGATGTGAGCCAAAAAGACAATCATACACTTAACTAATTGAGAAATTAAGGGGACACAAACCCAAGTTGGCGGTCTACCAAGGTTTTAAAAAACGCTAGGCGGGGTCGAAAATTCAGAAATAACTATAATATCCTAGACGGGACCTAGGCGTTTTATGAACGCCTAGCGCCTAGGCGGCCTAGACGGGGTCTTTTAGAACACTGCGGTCTACTACAGGATCCGTTTTAGTTTTAGTATGCAACTTCAAATTTAGCGGATACAAACCCAACTGCGGTCTACTACAGGATCCGTTTTAGTTTTAGTATGCAACTTCAAATTTAGCGGATACAAACCCAACTGCTCGACAGTCGTACAACATTGAGGATCCGTTCTGGTATTTAACTTCAAATAAAATAAAGCTGACACTGTACTTAGAAAAGATAACAAATTATCCATACTTTTTCGACCCAAATTTTCTCTATATGGAGTGTTGTTTTATGGCCAAAAGTCTTTACCCTTTACATGTTACTACTATTGGATTATGTTTGTAAATTTCTCAACTATCTGCTTTGAATTCAGATTAATCCCTCTTTTGCATCCATCACTAAAGCGTCTTTCCCATTACAGCATTGAAGTGTTGTACCGTACGCTGCTCTTTCGAGATTCAACTGGTTTTGCATGTTTAGCTTATGCATAATCCTTGCTTTTTTATGAGAACATAGGGATAGGATTTTTTTTTTTCTTTAAAACAAGCAAGTGACTGATCATAGAAACAGACCATAGTTCCAGGGGCGGAACAAGGGAAATTAAAGGGGTGGTAGTGAACCCCCCTTCCTAATCAAAGAATGTGTGTGATTTAGTGGTTAAGTTGTTGAGACTTTGAGCTGAAGGTTGTGGGTTCGAGTCCCTTAAAATGCTTTAAGTTTTAACACAGTTTTATAGTGTATTGTGCACCCACTAGCAAAATGCTCTAGGTCCGCCCCTGATAGTGTCACTCTTATTCATAGTTCTAAAGAGCTCAGGTCACACAGGAGGCAAGGTACTTGATTCATTTCTATACCGTTTATTTAAGCACATACACTGTAACCAGATCAATATGCAGGCCAATATTTTGAAAAGAAGAAAAGAAGAACTAACCTTCACTTCAATGGCTCGTACGATCAGATGACAATGCCATGATGAGGCGAAACCAGGCAACACACTCTCCCGATAGACATGTTTTTTTTTTCACTTTTTTGATGCCAAACCTATCCTTCACATCACGGAGGACATCATGAACCGTGCTGCTCCTCTGTCCCCAGCTGCCATTTCTCATGTATGTGCCCATAATTCCTTTGTTTTCTGATAAATGTACCATGCTTATATCATCACTAGCCACATACAATACTGAAGATAAGGGTTATGCACACGCTCAAAATGAAAGCAAATGAGTAATTGCAGCAGTAGAAGTATCAATGTATCAAAATCCTGAACGGAATATAGATGGATGATATTACATGAGCTAGCTATTCTGAATGCAGCCATGATTTCTGTACATGTATATAACGATAATATAAATCATAGAAATGATCATTTGAAACAATTTGTATAGGGGACTCGAGCCTAGTTGGATGCTTTTGGCGATATGGCAATGCACAACAACGAGCTTGGCGAAATGCTAGAGCTTTTGGCAATCTCAACAAATGACTACTCCCACCGTCCCAAAATGAATGTCCAAAAAGTTTTCAAATTCGTTCTTGATCAAAAGTAAATAATAATATTTGTTGGACATTCATTTGGGAGGGAGTATTATATATACATGCTATATATATCCTGCAAGTGTTCTGGAAGAGGAGATTCACATACCACCACCACGGGCTTATTCAAAACACTCTCAAACTACCAATGGGAAGCTAAAGCCGTGAATCCGTGATAACCCTAGCAGCATTTTCAGTAAACCACGGCGAGTTTTGGTTGCCACCAGCAATACTGCCTTGCTAGCCGTCCGAGGCGAGTGCAGTGATACAATTCAACCCAAACAAATTCTCTTTTTAAGAGTTTCACTTTATGGCCAAAACCTAAAAGTCATTACCCTTTTATTCTCACTCACTGCATTAAAGTGTTGCACTGCACGCCGTCTCCCAAAATTCAACGGGTTTTGGCAGGTTTAGATTATGAATATTCCTTGCTTTGCAATGAGAACAGAGGATTTGATTTTTTTTCAAAAACAAGAAACCGGCTGATCATAGAGCATAGTTACATCCTTATTCATAGTTCTAAAGAGCTCAGATCAAACAGGAGGCAAGGTACTTGATTCAGTTCCATACCCTTTATTCCTTTTTCAAAAATTTATTTAAGCACATGTACTGTAACCAGGCTAACTCTGAAAAAGAAACTAACCTTCACTTAAAGTCTTTAATGGCTCGCACGATCACAAGGCCGCAACAAAGGAGAGTTGACCGCCTTAGGTTCACATCGTCAGATGACAGTGCCATGATGAAGCGAATCAAGGAAACACACTCTGATGGACGCGTATTTGATGCCAAACCTATTCCTCCTTTAGGCCGTCTTCTGTAGCATGAACATTTACAAGTACTCCCTACGTCCCATAATGTTAGTCCTTTTTGACTATTCAAACATATTAATAACAAAGTTTCATTTCCATCACTATCCTCCTCTCTTCTTCCTTTGTCATTCACCCCCCCCCCCCCTTGTGATGCTCAAACTCTTTGGTTTACCTCGTCGTACCCGTGTCGGACACTCGTATTTTAGTTTTGTCGACACGAGTCCGGCGGGGTAAACCAAAGAATCCGAGCACCTTCTCTCTTTCTCACCTCCCATCCTTAGTTATCACAATGGCAATTATGAAAGGTTACTGAATTTAACCCCTCAATTATGAAAATGAGACAATCTTTATGGGACAAACAAAAATGGTAAGTAGGACTATCTTTTGGGACAAACAAAAAGAATATCTCTACTTTTCAACCCAAATGAACTCTATACACAGAGTATTATGTTATGTCCAAAAGTCTTTACCCTTTTACATGTTATATATGATTATGCTGGTAGATTTCTCAAGCAACCTACTTCAGAAATTATGAGAACAGAGGATTTGGATTTATTCCAAAACAAGACAGTGACTGTTCATAAAAAAAAGAGCAAAGTTACATTCTTATTCATAGTTCTAAAGAGCTCAGGTCACACAGGAGGCAAGGTACTTGATTCATTTCCATACCCTTTATTCCATTTTTTAAAATTTATTTAAGCACATTCTGTAATCAGGCCAACTCTGAAAAAGAAACTAACCTTCACTTCAATGGCTCGTACGATCATAAGGCCGCAACAAAAGAGAGGTGACCGCCTTAGGTCCGCGTCGTCACGTGACAGTGCCATAATGAAGCAGATCCAGGCAACACACTCTCCAGATGGACGTGTTTTTGATGCCAAACCTATCCTCCACATCATTGAAAGCATCATGCACCGGGCTGCTCCTGTCCCCTCAGCTGCCATTGCTCATGTATGTTCCCACAACTCCTTGTTCTCTGCTAAATGTACTACCTCCGTCCCAAACTGAATGTTCAAAAAAACATTTCAAATTTGCTCTTGATCAAAAGTAAATTTGAACATTTTGGGACGGAAGGAGTACTGTGTTTTTAGCATCATTAGCGACATATAGCATTGGAGATAAGGATTAAGCACATGCTCAAAATGAAAGCAAATGAATAACTGCAGCAGTAGATGAATCACGTATCAAAGTTCCGAATGGAATGTGGATGGATGATATTGCATGTGCTAGCTATTCTGCATGCAGCAATGATTTATGTACATGTATATAATGCAAACATGTATATAACGAAAACATAAATCATAGAATGATCATTTAAAACAATTTATATAGGGGGCTCAAGCGCAGTTGGATGCTTTGGACGATATGGCAATGCACAACAAGGAGTTTGACGAATTGCTAGAGCTTTTGGCAATCACAATAAACAAGATTTCTTGCGAGGTATTATGACATATGTAATTAACCCAACAAATGAGTACTCCCTCCGTCCCAAAATGAATGTCCAAAAAGTTATCAAATATTCTCCCGATCAAGAGTAAATTTGAGAATTTTTGGAACATTCATTTTGGGACGGAGGGACTATTATATATGCACAATATATACTCGTGCTGCTGCTGCTGCAGATATCCTGCAATTCTGGAAGAGGAGATGCGCATACCACCACCATGGGCTTATTCAAAACACTCTCAAACTACCAATGGGAAGCTAAAGCTGTGATAGCCCTAGCAGCATTTGCAGTCAACTATGGTGAGTTCTGGCTGGTGGCACAGCTCTCTGCCACCAATCCACTAGCCAAATCGGTGGCTACTCTCAAGCAACTTCCCAACACTCGAAAGCATGGAGAGGCTTTGAAACAAAGATTTGATGCTGTCACTAGTCTCATCAAAGCCATGCTCGATATGACTAAATGCATTGTCGAGTTCAAGGAGGTTCAAGGGCAGTACACCAACGATGACGTGCCTGAAATGCTGACAGCCACTGCTCATATCCCGACTGCTGTTTACTGGACCATCAAGAGCATTGTTGCCTGCTCTTCCATGCTCATGAACCTTATTATCATGGGTCACGAGTATGTTTCTTTTTCTTCTCATTTTCCTTCTCTTTACTTACGTACAACGAGAAATGTACTGATATGTACATGATGATAACGAACAATTGACAACAAGGATCCTTTAATACTAGGTATAATCCATGGACAACAGAAGCTTCAGATCTATTGAGCTTGGCCCAAACGATCAGTAACATACACATCGACCTCAAGAAACAGTTTGACCTATGTTATCACCATATTGGTAAGCTCTGCCATTTCATTTGAATCATTTCTTTCAATCGTATAGGCAGCTTGATTAGGTTGTATCATGTAATTGTTGTATTGAATCAGATGAGAAGAGAGAGATCGAGGCATATCAAAATCTTGTGCACGTCATTGCCCGACCCCATACAAACAACATGAAAATCTTGAAGACTTTGATTTATGTAAAGGATGACCAGCTCCCATTGTATAATAGTTCTGCTAAGAGACAGGTTTGCTTCTTTTCCTTGTACCAATTTGTTAAACTACTTGCACAGTTATACGTATCAAAATAGCTTCACAAAGTTTGATATCTCAAGTTGGATTCTTAGCTGTTTGACTTCCGGTATGCAAACAGGTTAGCATTGAGGTCCTGAGAAAGAAGACTGTGTTGCTGCTTATTTCGGACCTTAACGTGTCCCAAGAAGAGATCTCGATTCTTGACCAAATGTACAAAGAATCACGACAACACCCATCAAGGCCAGAAAGGCAATACGAGGTTGTGTGGCTTCCTGTTGTCAACAGGTCAACCCCATGGAACGAAACAAAGCAAAAGAAGTTTGAGACCATACAAAACTCAATGCCATGGTACTCTGTATTTCACCCGTTTATGCTTGATTCTGCAGTCATCAAGTACATCAACAAAGTGTGGAGCTTTAACAAGAAGCCACTGCTCGTGGTGGTGGACCCTCGAGGGCGAATCGTGAACACCAATGCCCTCCCCATGATGTGGATTTGGGGAAGCTTGGCATTCCCATTCACGAGCTTGAAAGAAGAAGTGCTTTGGAACAAAGAGAACTGGAGGCTCGAATTACTCGCTGATTCCATTGAGCCATTGATCTTCAATTGGGTAATGATCCCCTGAACAGTTTATACATATTACAACACAAAAACCTAACATTGGGTTTGTACTTCAGATTTCAGAAGGCAAGTACATTTGCCTATACGGAGGCGATGACATAGGATGGATTCGCAGGTTTACAACAACAGCACAAGCAGTAGCACAGGCAGCAAGAATCCCACTAGAAATGCTATACGTGGGGAAAAGCAACCCAAGAGAAAAAGTAAGCGAAAACAACACCACAATTGTCCACGAAGGTCTAGGCCATGTCCTCCCGGACTTAAATCTGATACAGTTCTTTTGGGTGAGACTCCAGAGTATGTGGCAATCCAAACTACAGCACGGAAGATCAGTTGATTGTGACCCAATTATGCAAGAGATCATGAAAATGCTTAACTTCGATGGCAGCGGTCAAGGATGGGCTGTGGTGAGTAGAGGGTCGGGTGAGATGGCCAAAGGAAAAGGTGACACCATTTTAAAGAGCTTGGTTGGGTTCGAGCAGTGGAAAGATAAGGCTCGTGAGAAAGGGTTTTTGCCTGCTCTGATTGACAACCTTCACGAGCTCCAAACTCATGCGCATTGCAACCGGCTGATTCTGCCAGAAACCACCAGTAGCATCCCTGAGATGGTGGTGTGTGCAGACTGTGGCAAGGTTATGGAGAAGTTCATTATGTATCGCTGCTGCCTCGATTAAGCTAGCTACTACTCCATACGATCAAAATTAAATTGTACTATCATTATGCTCATAGTTCTAGTTCCATCATGTATTATATCAACCCTACAAGCAAATTGAATCATTTTAGTCATCTCAATCAGAAAGAAAACATGAACAATCAAAGGATTTAATCTGAAATAAAAAAAAAATTCTTCATGACATCGTAAATCCAGATCCCCAAATGAAATGAGTACATCACATTTTCAAATTCCATGACGATAGAGGTTGAAAATCTAACCAAAAATGTGCCAGAAGACAGGTAGCCTGATGATTGAGAGAAAAATACACATCAAGCTGTTTAATACTGGCAAAAATTAAATTAATTTTGATTGTAATTGAGAACGAAAGAAGGAAATTGGAAAATTGACGGGAAGCCATTTCCATTGTAGCTTCGGTGAGAGGAGGATAATGCAGAACCGTTCTCGGCAATTGTCATGGCTAGGGTTTATATAGGATTGGATGAATTAATGTGAACAAGATCTGCTTTTGATATTTCAATGTTCAACAAGCCCCTATAGCTCAGTGGTAGAGCGCCAGTCTTGTAAACTGGAGGTCTGTAGTTCGATCCTGCATGGGGGCAATTTTTAAACATTTTTGCTCTTTTTTCTCACTTTTTCTTTTACTCCCCGAGCTTTGGACCTTAGGCCCCCTGAGCCAGATCATAAATCCATTAGAGCCCATACCGAGATGAAAATTCCATATAAACCCATAGCTAGTAAAAGGACAGAAATACCCTTAACTATTCCACACCAACCCCTCAACCGCCCCACCTTACAGCACCCCCCTCCTGCCCGTTAATTGATCCAGCCAGCCCAACCGTTCTGCTATGTTCACCCATTCCAAAAAAATTAAAAGAAAATACTAATCAAAGTATGAAGAGTGTGAGGGTTGAACTTGGAACCAACCATGTGTACACTAGTACCTTGCCATTAAGCCAGCAATTCTCCCATGTTAACTTTTTCCATTTTTTTAATAAAAACAAATTTAATATTATTTAGTCAAATCCGATTAAACTCTCATAACTGACGTATAAGAAAATTTCTCTTCTAATATTTAAAGAATAAAAGTCTTTTTTTTTTTTTTACTTTTTCAAATTTTTAATTTAAAAAAAAATTAATATTATTTGGGTAAATCCGATCAAACTCTCATAACAGACGTACAAGACCAGATCTCCTATTATGATTAAAGTACAAGAGTTATTTTTTTCACATTTACCATTTTAAAAAAAAATATATTATTTGGTCAAATCCGGTCAAACTCTCATAACTGACGTATAAGACCAGTTCTCCTCTTATAATTATAGTATAAGAGTAATTTTTTTTTCACTTTTTCCTTTCTTTAGTAAAAAGATAATAATATTATTTGGTCAAATCCAGTCAAACTCTTATAACTAACGTATAAGACTAGTTCTCCTCTTATAATTAAAGTATGAAAGTCATTTTTTTCACTTTTTCCATTTTTTAATAAATAAATAATAATATTTTTTTGTCAAATCCGGTCAAACTCTCATAACTGACGTATAAGACCAGTTCTTCTCTTATAATTATAGTATAAGAGTAATTGTTTCACTTTTTCCATTCTGTAATAAAAAGATAATAATAATTTTTGGTCAAATCTCAGTCAAACTCTCATAACTGACGTATAAGATAAGTTCACCTCTTATATTTAAAGTATGAGAGTCATTTTTTTATTTTTCCATTTTTTTAATAAATAAATAATAATATTTTTTGGTCAAATCTTAGTCAAACTCTTATAACTAACGTATAAGACTAGTTCTTCTCTTATGATTAAAGTATAAGAGTAATTTTTTTCACTTTTACCATTCTTTAATAAAAAGATAATAATAATTTTTGATCAAATCTCAGTCAAACTCTCATAACTGATGTATAAGATAAGTTCTCTTCTTATAATTAAAGTATGAGAGTCATTTTTTCATTTTTCCATTTTTTAATAAATAAATAATAATATTTTTTGGTCTAATCTTAGTCAAACTCTTATAACTAACGTATAAGACCAGTTCTTCTCTTATGATTAAAGTATAAGAGTATTTTTTTTTCACTTTTTCCATTCTTTAATAAAAATATAATAATAATTTTTGGTCAAATCTCAGTCAAACTCTCATAACTGACGTGTAAGATCAGTTTTCATCTTATAATTAAAGTATGAGAGTCATTTTTTTTTCTTTTTCCATTTTTTTAATAAATAAATAATAATATTTTTGGTTAAATCTTAGTCAAACTCTTATAACTGACGTATAAGACCATTTATTCTCTTATAATTAAAGTATAAGAGTCTTTTTTTTCTTACTTTTTTTCATTCTTTAATAAAAAAATAATACTCTCTCCGTCCCATAGTGTATGCCCACCTTTCCTTTTTTACTTTGTCCCAGAATATATGTCCACTTCCTAAACTGACAATTTTTTTTATTATTCCTCCTACTCATTCTCTCTCCTACTTTACTTTTATACTCACAACACCAATCAATTTACTTTTCCTCCCACTCATTCTCCCTCCTACTTTACTTTTCATACACACAACACTTACATCACTTTCACCATTTTTAATCTCCGTATAAATAAGAGCGTGGACACATACTCTATGACGGAATGAGTAATATCATTTGGTTAAATCCGGTCAATACTTTTGTAACTTACCTATAGGACCAGTTATCCTCTTATTTATAGGCAACTAAGACTTGTCACCAAATCATTATTGCAACAGTAACAATATTGGACTACCAATTACTATACTGTATTCTACAAAAAGGCAAAACACATTACTAGCACAAAAAGTTACACATACGATTCTAATCAAGGATTCTACAAATTTTTTTACATTTTGAATGAACATCATCAAGTATGTGTGTATCCTCCTGAAGGTTCTGTATCACAACTGAACAATACCTAAATTACTCATTTACATTTTACAGATAACAAATAAACACAAACTTGTATCAATTCCATAAAGTTCACAACTTCAAATTAACAAAACCAAATTACTAATACTTAGTAAAGATAATTAACAAAGTCAATCCAAAAGCTAAAATACAGAACTAGAACTGGTAAAATAAAAAGCTGCAAGTGCTCATGATTACATTATACACTAATCACTAAATATAATAGATTTGAATTACCAGAACAAAATCATGACTTGGGAAATATTTGAACAAGCCGATGTCAGGATTTGTGAGATTTCCCAAAGAAGCATACATTTTCCCCTAATTTCTTGTTCTCTCTCTCTCTCTTGAATTGATCAAGGAAAACACTCGCCTTTAACCAAATCCTTCTCTGGCTCTGAATCCAAAATACGGCATCCAACTTTATTACAAAATGCCTTCTCACACCATATATTTCCAGATCTGCGATTTGAGATGTGCTGTGTAGTAGCTTCGCCGACCAAGTTAGATTTTCGCTGTGCTTGGTTTTTTGGGCGGAAGTGTAGGTGGTTGTGGCGGAAGGAAGGAGGTAAAGGCGCCCTGGATGGCCGGAAAAGGGTGGTCGGAGATAGTTGATAGGAGAGAGAGTGTGTGGCCTGAGGTCGCGCCGTTTGTTACTGATCGTAAGGAGAGAGAGAGAGAGAGAGAGGGGAGAGAGAGAGAGAGAGAGAGAGAGAGAGAGAGAGAGAGAGAGAGAGAGAAATTGGGAATTGAGAGAGAAAACGTGTGTGTGTAACAGTGAGAGGAGGGGAGGCAGATTGGGGTTTTCGGTGAGGGTGTGGGGCATTTTGGGTATTCATAAAATATATTTGATTGGGTTAAATGTGCTTTGGGTTTATGTGGAATTTTGATCTGGAATTTAGGTGTAGGTGGACTTAACCAAATGGGGTGGGTTTTTATAACTTTTTGATCTGAGCCTAGGGTCCTTGTGGAATTAATCCTTACTCCCTCCGTTTCAAAATATATGTCATTTTGGAGTGTTTCACACATATTAAAAAAGGGTTTTGGACTCTAGGGCCCCTCACTACCAACTTATATTTTAAATAAGGACTCAACAGATCACTAATACCAGACACACCCCTCACTTACAAAAAGATGCAAGATGACTAAAATGCCCTCATATCTCCTCTCACCCTTACTTTTTTGGTCAAATCATAGTCAAACTCTTATAACTGACACATAATTAACCTATAAGAGTAAAAAAAAATATTTTTTTTTCATTTTTTTTAGAAAAATAATAATAATATTATTTGGTCAAATATGGTCAAACAACAGTCAAACTCTTATAACTGACACATAATTAACATATAAGAGTTGAAAATTTTCACTTTTTTAATTTTTTTAGAAAAAAATATTAATAATATTTGGTCAAATATGATCAAACCCGGTCAAACATCAGTCAAACTCTTATAACTTACACATAATTAACATATAAGAGTAAACAAAAATCACTTTTTTCATTTTTTAAGACAAAATAAAAATATTATTTGGTCAAAATCGGTCAAACATCAATCAAACTCTTATAACTTACACATAATTAACATATAAGAGTCAAAAATATACATTTTTTTAGAAAAATATAAAAATATTATTTGGTCAAAATCGGTCAAACAGCAATCAAACTCTTATAACTTACACATAATTAACACATAAGACTCAAAATTTTCACATTTTTCAACTTTTGAGAAAAAATATTTAATATTATTCGGTCAAATCACGGTCAAACTCTTATAACTGGCATATAAGACCAATCTTTAGCATATAAGAGTCAAATATTTTCACTTTTTTCAACTTTTGAGAAAGATATATAATTTTATTCGGTCAAATCCCGGTCAAACTCTTATAAATGACATATAAGACCAATAATTAACATATAAGAGTCGATTTTTTCAAATTTTAAGAAAAAAACATAATATTATTCGGTCAAATCTTGGTCAAACTCTTATAACTGAAATATAAGACCAACAATTAACATATAAGAGTCGATTTTTTCACTTTTTTCAACTTTTAAGAAAAAAACATAATATTATTTGGTCAAATCTCGGTCAAACTCTTATAAATGACATATAAGAGTCAAATTTTTCACTTTTTCTACTTTTAAGAAAAAAATATAATATTGTTTGGTCAAATCCCGGTCAAACACTTATAACTAACATATAAGAGTAAAAAAAAATCACTTTTTTCAACTTTTGAGATTTTTTTTAAAATATTATTCGGTCAAATCCCGGTCAAACTCTTATAACTGGCATATAAGACACTAATTAACATATAAGAGTCAAATATTTTCATTTTTTTTTAACTTTTGAGAAAAAAATCTAATATTATTCGGTCAAATCCCGGTCAAACTCTTATAACTGATATATAAGACCAATAATTAACATAAAAAGTCAAATTTTTTCACTTTTTTCATTAAAAAAAATAGAATATTATTTGGTCAAATCCCGTCAAACTCTTATAACTGACATATAAGACCAATAATTAATACATAAGAGTCAAAATTTTCCAACTTTTAAGAAAAAAAAATGCAATATTATTCGGTCAAATCATGATCAAACTCTTATAACTGACATATAACACCAATAATTAACATATAAGAGTCGGTTTTTTAGATTTTTTTTAATATTATTTGATCAAATTTGGTCAAACTCTCATAACTATTGTATAAGACTAATTATTCTCTTATAACTAAAGTATAAAAGTAATTTTTTCAAAAAAAAAATCACAAAATAAATCAAAGAGCACTAGCATCATCACATAAGACTTCTGCTAACTTGTTTCAAAAAAAAAAAAAAAAAAAAAAAAAAAAAAAACTTATGCTAACTCTTCATTAGCTAAACATTTGACTACCAAACCACCATGTAACATAAGAAAAATCAATTAGATTCACATAAAACAATTACAATAAACACTCAGCCATTTTACAGTTTGGCTTTCAAACCTACCAACTGATCCTAAAGGCAGGCACCTAAAGCCGAATCTGGTTCAGATCTGAGTAGAGCAACCCTAGATCTGAAAGTTTGAGATGAATCTAGAGAGAGAGAGAGAGGGGATCTGGAGAAGAAGCTATTTCCGGCACTGACTTCATCGGAGATGAATCTAGAGAGAGAGAGAGAGAGAGGATCTGGAGAGAGCGACGGGAGACGGCGTCGGAGAAGGAGACGGCAACGAAGAAGAAGAAAAACGACGGCGGGTGTGAAGTGCTAATGCGCCGGAGCCGGAGAAGAAGAGAACCAGTGGACTGGAGAGAATTTAGGAGTGCCGGAGACGGAGAAGTAAGTGGCCGGAATATTGTGTGAGCCGCCGCCGTTGTCGAAAAAAAAGGTAGCCGGAGGGAGAGAGAGAGAGAGAGCGTCTTGTGCCGCTGTGCGTTTTAGAGAGAGAGAAAGATGAGATAAAAGTGAGGGGAGGGGATGTGAGGTTAGGGTTTTGTTTTGAGGGGCATGGACAGTTTTGTCATTTTGGAAGGAAGTGAGGGGTGTATGTGGAATTACAATCTCATAAGAACTCCTTATTTGGAATTTAGAAAGGGGCTCTCCTTAAAATGGAATAACATATAAGTGGGGAGGGCTCTAGAGGAAAAACCCCTTAAAGAAATTAACTCGTCTGGTGCACAATTTTAAAAACATAGATTTTTTGAAATGAGGCTTTTTTTTTTACACTACTATTTGAAGCGGGTAAAAAAGGCTAAGATTTTTAAAAAGCTCCACTCAATCACGGTGCGAGTTAAGTTAGTTGGACTTCCATCACTTGAAGCCTTGTACTAGTAAATTATCTGAGGAAAATTTGAGTAAACAAGTTTGTCTGGATGTATCATTGCAGCACTTCATTAGTTATGTTGTTTTTTATGGAGCAAACATAGCAGCTTACATGATATATATACCCACATTGGTACACGGTTACGCCTGATATGTATAGGAAGATGGTAGAGGAAGTCAAGAAAATGGGATTTTTCCCTAAGGGCCCTCCCAACTCAAGTGTTATTCCATTTTAAGGAGAGGCTCTTTCTAAATCTCAAATAAGGAGTTCTCCTAAGATGCTAATTCCACATACACCCCTCACTCTCGTTGACCAGTCAAACATAACTGCTAAATGCCTAAACTACCCCTACCCCTCAAACAAAATCGCCTCCCCTCCCTCCCCTCCTCTCAAACACGTCATACACGTGCACACACAGTTTCTCTCAACAATTTCTCTCTCTAGCTCTCTCTCTCTCAGCCCGCCGGTGACGGATACCGGCAACGTCGGCGACCACAGCCAAAGGTCGTCCATTCGTCACACACGCCCACGCATCTCACTCTCTCCTCGTTGGTCAGAGGCCTTAGCCCTAATTTGAGATGAAGCGCCGTCACAGATATGGATTCCGACACCGGTGACTTCTTCGTTCATCTCTCCGCGGTTTGTCTCTCTCTCTCAGATCTGTAGCCTGTGAAGTCAGCGCCGACTCCTTCTATCTCCTTCCGAAATCGTATGACCACCTTCATCTTCTCCGGCCAAATCTGCAGATTCTGAATCTTCTCCGACGACGTCTGATTTCAAGGATTTACTTCGATCTCCTCCCTCTCCTCTTCCTACTCTCTCTGTTGAGTACTATGGTTTTATTGTTGCAATAATTAACAAATCTATGAACTCTTTCGTGCTTTTTCTTTACCAGCTTAGGCACTAAGCATGTTTGCAATGGTAGGGGTCATGAACTCGTGATGATTGATGCTGTTAGTGTTTGTATTCATTTACTCCTTTTTTTTTTTTTATTAAGGCTAGTACATGAGGTTGGAATTTCCAAGGAGTCAGGATGATCCATTACAATCCACTGAACAGACAACTTATTTGTTGTATTTTTTTTTTCTCTTATAGTTTTTTTTTTTGAAACATTTCTCTTATAGTTTTAAAAAGTGAAAAATTATTACTCTTATATGTTAATTATTGGTCTTATATGTCATTTATAAGAGTTTGACCGGGATTTGACTAAATAATATTATTTATTTTTTCTTAAATTTGAAAAAAGTGAAAATTTATTACTCTTATATGTTAATTATTGGTCTTATATGTCATTTATAAGAGTTTGGCCGGGATTTGACTAAATAATAATATTATTTATTTTTTCTTAAAGTTGAAAAAAGTGATTTTTTTACTCTTATATGTTAATTATTGGTCTTATATGTCAGTTATAAGTGTTTGACCGGGATTTGACCGAATAATTTTATATATTTTTTTCTTAAATGTTGAAAAAGTGAAAAAAAATTACTCTTATATGTTAATTATTGGTCTTATATGTCAGTTATAAGAGGTTGATCGGGATTTGACCGAATAATATTATATATTTTTTTCTTAAAAGCTGAAACAAGTGAAAAAAAATGACTCTTATATGTTAATTTTGGTCTTATATGTATGTTATAAGAGTTTGACCGGGATTTGATCTAATAATATTATATATTTTTCTTAAATGTTGAAAAAAGCGAAAAAAATTGACTCATATATGTAAATTATTAGTCTTATATGTCAGTTATAAGTGTTTGACCGGGATTTGACCGAATAATATTATATGTTTTTTCTTAAATGTTGAAAAAAGTGAAAAAAATGACTCTTATATGTAAATTATTGGTCTTATATGTCAGTTATAAGTGTTTGACCGAGATTTGACCGAATAATATTATTATTTTTTTCTTAAAAGTTGAAAAAATCGACTCTTATATGTTAATTATTGGTCTTATATGTCATTTATAAGAGTTTGACCGGGATTTGACCGAATACAATTATATATTTTTCTCAAAAGTTGAAAAAAATGAAAAAATCGACCCTTATATGTTAATTGCTGGTCTTATATATATAAGTGTTTGACCGAGATTTGACCGAATAATATTATTATTTTTTCTTAAAAGTTGAAAAAATCGACTCTTATATGTTAATTATTGGTCTTATATGTCATTTATAAGAGTTTGACCGGGATTTGACCGAATAATATTATGTTTTTTTCTTAAAAGTTGAAAAAAGTGAAAAAATCGACTCTTATATGTTAATTGTTCGTCTTATATGTCAGTTATAAGAGTTTGACCGAGATTTGACCGAATAATATTATTTTTTTTCTTAAAAGTTGAAAAAATCGACTCTTATATGTTAATTATTGGTCTTATATGTCATTTATAAGAGTTTGACCGGGATTTGACCGAATAATATTATGTTTTTTTCTTAAAAGTTGAAAAAAAGTGAAAAAAAATCGACTCTTATATGTTAATTGTTCGTCTTATATGTCAGTTATAAGAGTTTGACCGAGATTTGACCGAATAATATTATTTTTTTTCTTAAAAGTTGAAAAAATCGACTCTTATATGTTAATTATTGGTCTTATATGTCATTTATAAGAGTTTGACCGGGATTTAACCGAATAATATTATGTTTTTTTTTCTTAAAAGTTGAAAAAATCGACTTTTATATGTTAATTATCGGTCTTATATGCCAGTTATAAGAATTTGACCAAGATTTGACCGAATAATATTATTATTTTTTCTTAAAAGTTGAAATTTATATGTTAATTATTGGTCTCATATGTCATTTATAAGAGTTTGACTGTTGTTTGACCGAGTTTGACCAAATAATATTATTATTTTTCTAAAAAAATGAAAAAAATGTTTTTTTTACTTTTATATGTTAATTATGTGTCAGTTATAAGAGTTTGACTATGATTTGACAAAAAAAGTAAGGGTGAGAGGAGATATGAGGGCATTTTAGTCATCTTGCATCTTTTTGCAAGTGAGGGGTGTCTCTGGTATTAGTGATCTGTTGAGTCCTTATTTAGAATATAAGTTGGTAGTGAGGGGTCCTAGAGTCCAAAGCCCATTAAAAAATGTCATTAATGCATGTGAAAAAGTCTCAAATACCCCTATTTTAATTAAACTACCTGGGTAATTGAATGGTTATTTTGGAGTACATATTAAGAAATGTCATTGATGCGTGTGAAAAAGTCCCAAATACCCTTAATTTAATTCAACTACCTCGGTAATTAAATGGTTAGGTAAGAGATAGTTCACTATCATTATTAAGAGTATACTCCCTCCATCCAACCAAACTTTTGAGGTTTGGACAATAATTAAGAAAAAATAATAAAATAAGGAAAATGTGTGGTAGAAAATGAAAAGAGATAATGAGTGGGGTTAATAGTAGGTTGGTTGAATGAATTGTGTAGTGGAAAATGAAGAGAGAGAATGAGTGGGTGGGGTAAATTGAATGGAATAAAGTCTCAAGTGAGATGGGACGGATGGAGTAATTGGTATAGATCAATAAAAAAACTTTGAAAATAATGAAACGACAAATATTTGGGTATTACTATATACAAGGCATGGATTTTACAAGGCATGGAGAAATGACCAAAGTACCCTCATATATATACTTTTAAAAAAAAAAAACCTTCCCCTCCCTCCCCATTTCAAACCAGTTCGACTCTTCTCTCCCTCTCAAACGGCGGAACCCTTCTCTCTCTCAACGGCGGCGACCACCACAAGACCGACCACCATACACAACCCGAAATGAAGACAAACCTTCCTCTCACCGGCGGAAAGTCCGGCGCCGCCTCTTCTACCGCCGCTCCAAAAGTAATCATAATTTCTAAACCTAAATTTCAATTTGAAAACCCAACATTAATTTTATGCCTAAAATCGATTATATAACGCTTAGTGTTGTTTAAACCTATCCTATATGGTTCTAATTGCGATTTCGTAACATAAATTGGGGTTTTTTGTTTGAATCGGATACGAATTCGTGGGCATAAAATTTGAAATTGTCGGGGTGTGTTTCGTATGAACAAACACGAGCTTCCTGTCAACATGGCGTGTATTAGCACACGATATGTAAACTGATGAATCAGTTTACATTTCGTGTGCTAATACACGACATGTTGATGTGCATTTCGTGTGTATTTACACGACATACTTGTCAACATTTCGTGCATGAGCACACGATATGTAAACTGATGAATCCGTTTACATGTCGTGTGCTAATACACGAAATGTTGACAAACATGTCGTGTAAATACACACGAAATGCACATCAACATGTCGTGTATTACCACACGAAATGGTATCTGTGAAGTGAATTTTGTTTAAATTTTTTGTTGTTAAATATTTTTACTATAATTGTTGCTTATTTATTTGTCTCTTATTTAATTTTTTCTAGGGACGTAAACCTGCGACTGCCTCTAATAGAAAGAGGAAGGCCGAAGAGGCAGCTGCAGCTAGAGGAGATGCACGGACCAAAAAGAAGCACGACAAGAATGTCGTGATTGAGCAGATTGTGGATGATGAGACAGATAGTGAGGGTACAGATTCTAGTACGGGGTCGGAGGACGATTCATCTTATGGTACTCGTTCCCGAGGTGCATCTGTGCGTGTGGGACACGGATCTGGTGATGATAATGAGGAGGAGGTGGAGGAGAGTTTATCTGTGAGGCCTCGCAAGAGGCGGGAGGCACGGGCCAGAAAGGGAAAAGGGGCTAAGGATGAACAGTGGCAGCTTAAGAGTAACCCCGGTGGCGGCCCGGAGGAGGTTGATTTGTTGTACGGGTTTGGTCATCACCGAGCCCGTAAGATATGGGAGAACGCCACTTGTGAGCCGGTGTTGAAGCGCCAAACGAGGCAGCAGATTCTAGATAAGTAAGTATATGATTTGTTTATTAAATAGCTTTATTATTTGTTGTTATTGTTTTAAACCTCCTCTGTTCCAGAAAAACAGTCCCATTTTGATTTTTTGTTAAAAAAAAAATCAAAATGGGACTGTTTTTCTGAAACAGAGGGAGTATTAATTATAATTTTTTGTTTGGAATCAATAGGTTCTCGCATGCTTCTTTACCGGAGGATGATAGAGCTTGGTGGGCTCGTGTTCAGGGTACCGGCCTCCATTACCTACATGATGCTACCATTCGCCGGCCTAGCATGGCGCTCCTAACGGCGTTTGTGGAACGGTGGTCTCCCGAGACTAATACCTTCCACATGCCGTGGGGGGAGATGACGATCACTATGCATGACGTCACTCATATCCTAGGTATATTCTTGTTTGTTGTCTATTTTTTATAAATTACATAAATTTTATCAATTTCATAAATTTTATCAATTTCATAAATTTTATCAATTTTATTAATTATTTCATTTTCAATTTGTAGGTATCAGCTGTTCAGGTGGCCCTGTTACGAAGGCGGTTCCAGAGCCTAACGTAGCCGGTATCAGGGCACGCCTTGATACATGTCGGAAGGGCACGACGTACTCTTTAGATGGCCTCCGCCGGTCCTTTGAGACCCCTTCCGACATGACTGACGATGAGCGCGCTTCCACGTACATCATGTTCCTCCTCGGCTCCACGCTGTTCGTGGACAAGACTCAGGATAAGATGCCCTCAGAATACCTTTCATTGTGCGTGGATATTGACAGAGTGGGGGCTCTATCCTGGGGGACAGCTGCGTTGGTATATCTATACCTTTCATTGTTCTTTCCTCTCGTATGAACACACACGAGATACATTACTGGGTATTTAGTGTATTTCGTGTAATGTTCATACGACATAAATGAAATAAGTCGTGTCTATTTATACGAGTTATGATATACCATCTCGTGTATAAGCACACGAGATGGTCTCTGTACTGAAACAAAAAAAAAACAGACACTGATACAAACAAACTGAAACAAACAAACTGATGTATCCATACATCAAAACTATAATTTAAGTACTACATCAAGTGATCCAATTTTAATATACTATATCCGTCCCAAAAAACAGTCATACTAATTCAAAAATCAATACACTATACACATAAACTATGGCCTATTTCCTGCAATTCGTGCTTCGTTCGCCATAATTGAGAGTCGGTTGAATGTTTCAATCTTATATGTAATCATTGTTTGTTTTCCAACTTATTATAACAAGAAACATATAATCTTGATTAATAAATATGATAATTTCAAATATATAATCTTGAGTAGTTGGTATTCCTCTAATGTACAACTTATCATTAACCCCGTTTGGCAAATCATCGAAACAACTTAACTCGTTATATAACATGTTTAATTAACTCATTATATATAATCTTGATTAGAAATATAACACATAATTCATTAATTTAACATAGTACATGCACATCATAACATCGGTTGTTAGTTGATAAATAAAGTGGTATCACATTAACCTAATGAATGTGGTAGCTTATATATGATATTGTATGATGCATTATAACATGTTTAATTACCTCTTTAAATATATTATTGATTAGAAACATAACACCACAATCATTTGTTAGGTGATTATAAATAAAGTGGTATCACTTAAATGTGATATGTTATATGATATTGTATGATCCAATATGACGTTTGTTCCTTGTCATGTATAAGTGTATAAATTTTGCTCAATTAACAACACAATTGAATAATATAACATAGCATATGCGTATCATTAACATCGTGTTGCAAATCATCGAAGAACACCTTCATTTTGATATGTCGTATGCATACACACGAGAATATAGACTTATATCGTGTTAGTATATACGACATGTATGACACGGCCTGTCTTCTAAAATATACACGACTTGTTTACATTTATTTCGTGTGTCTATGTACGACAGAGTATTGTACAACTCGTATAATGTAACACGACTTAATATCTTATACATTTGGTATATCTCGTGTGTTTTAACACGACACAAATCCTTCAAGTCGTCCTTTTGCACACGACACGCGAGGGTAGTTTTGCCATTATTGGTGCCTTGTATGTAATATGCCTTGTATATAGAATTTACCCAAATATTTTGAGATAAAAATTAACTCCTATCATTTTTTTTTTTTTTTTTTTTTTTTTTAAGTCCTAGGTAGAGGGTTGATCCACCGCCGTCCCGATCTCCATTCTGTTACACACACACACATTTCTACAATGTCACAAGCTCTTCAAAAGCTTCTAAACAAGCCCTTACATTCAAGAATCGCCACCCTTTTCCACCACCAACCACCGTTCCAGTTCCCTTTCCCTCCCGCCGGAGCCCTGTCAACTTCCCCATTTGCCCCTACACTCCACCCCAATTCCAACAACTCTCCGATTTCAAAACCTGATGACAAGATTACTGGCAATTTCAATGGATTCCAGGTATACCCCAGTTTTTCATTTGGGTATTTCTTAAACCCTATATCTCCTTCTGGATTGCCCCAATCTGAGATTGCGGAGGTTCAAGAAGTGACGGTGGACGGCGATGAGTCCAAGATGATTTGGGCTGACAGTGTGAAGAAGAAGAGGAAGAAGAAGATGAACAAGCATAAGCTCAAGAAACTGCGGAAGCGCCTTCGCCATTGCTCTTAAATCACTGGTAAAGTTCGGTGCTTTTTTTAATTAATACTAATAATTTTGATGTTACTGTTGAGTCATGAATCGTTCTTTTTTTTTTTTTTTTTTTTTTTTTTCACTTTGTCTTGATTGAATAAATAGGGGAAGGGATCAATATTAGATTTCTAGTGATTATCGACTATAGAGAATAGATAACTTAATTTCATGGAAAGTCCTTGTCTTGCTTCCTGGCTATGCATGTAGGTTTGAGCAAGTTTTATGTTGATCAGATGGAATAGATAGTGATTATCAAAATTTTCAATATATGTACTCAACATTCCAAATGCTGAACCAAACGTTTTGATGTACTCTATTCATTTCACTTTATTGGATTGCTCAAATCATAGGCCGGTTTTGGTGGCAACAATATGAACAACTAGTGGCTTTGATGTGTATCTATTCACTTCAATATAGGTCCTTAGCATTTAATGCGCTCTATTCATTTCCATATCCGTAGCTTTGATAAGTTAATAAGCTGGCTCCTGCTATGGTTCAAATAGGCTCGCACATTGCTCCTTAGATGCTCTTGAGTGAGTGCTCATGAGCGGGATAATTTAGTTAAAGTTTGTGTTCTCTTGAATATTAAAACAAACTTGACTTGGTAATGTTTGTTTATGAGCATAATTAAGCTTCTACTTGATCAAAGCAGCACTTTTGTTGAATTTGGATTACACACATTGATTTTGGTCAGCTTTACTTGAACCTTCTTGTTAAATCTAGATTAGAAACTCCGAAATTGCTTAGCTAAACCTGGCTCATGTTGCACCCATATGGGTCATCTCTTTGGCAACCTGTTTCATGGATATGAAGAAGAAATATGTGGTCATCTTTGCTTTATTTCTTGCAAGTGCAATGGCGATTCTTCTTATATGTCACGTTTTAAACCTTGGTCTAACTCAATGTTGCCAGAGACTGCTACTTTCCTTTCACTACTTCATTTGTGATGTATAATGCTGAAACTACTTAAGTCTTTACGGGCTATTCTTTAGGTACAGCATAAAGTTGAGCTTTTCATTCAGATCACTTGAATACATTGTCATAGAGCATCTCAGCTACGCTATCACAGGCATTACATGTTCTAGGATGTATAGTGAACTGCATTCAGGTATCTGTTCCCCTAATCAAAACGTGATTCTTAGTAATTTAACATAATACCACATGTGTTGAAGAGCAGAAAACATTCCCGACCCCAAACTATTTTGGGACTAAGGCTTTGTTGTTGGAATAGAACTTGTGACCTTAAAATCGTACTCCCTCCATCCCAAAATGATAGTCCCATTTCCCTTTTTTGTTTGTCCCAGAAAGTTAGTCCCATTTTCAAAATTAAGGCTTCAAAATCACTGAATTTCCAAACCTTAAAATGTTTGAAAAGTCCAACGGGACTATCAAATTGGGAGGGAGAGAGTATTTAGAATGAGATAAGACAATTTTGATATTTGTGCAAAAGGGAGGGGATATTTGCTGTAGTTGTGGAGGAAGTGTTATTTGCCAGTCCAATTAACGATATTTCACATTTGTCAGAATTTTGGCCTTTGAATTTGTGCTGTGATGCACGTTAACGAGCAATTGCATCTTAGCCGGGTGAAGTCAAAAGCAAGGCATTCGTAATACATGCCTAAAGTTAAAAAAATGTTAATTGAGAGATTACAGCTTTATGAAAGTTTTTTCTTCAAGCTCTTGCAAGGTCCATCATCATTAGTGACCACTGAGAAAAACAGGGAATTAAATCACTGGAGAAGAAGAGGGGAGCTGGTGCCTTGTTTGGAAACCATGATCAAATCTCTGTTTTCTATATGCATATCTAGTCACAAGTTATGGTTATTACATCTACAAGTTTTTATACATTAGTACCCCCTCCATTCTACAAGTCAAACTTTTCTAAGAATGTAGCTTTACATGCACAAACCTTGTTGAAACTTGAAAGTGCATTAATATTAGCTTCTTGTAGAAATGAGATTATCTTTTCGGGACAAACCAAAAAGAAAAAATAAAGTTTTTAGTGGGACGAAAGGTATGTATCTGTGTGATTGTAGAACTCCGTATATTGTACTCCGTAATAGTAATGCTTAACATTACATGATAATCTTTTCGCTGAATACGCATAGATGATAGATGCAATTTCAGTAGCTATACAGTATTGCTTCTGTTTTTCTTACCGATTGATGTTCGTTCCATTTTACTTGGCCCCGTTTTATTCTGATTCTGCCTCATCTTCCCTTCATTTTTTATATACTATATTTTTTATTGGTTGTAGCTTGGTCTGTATTGCTATTGGTGTTTGGTTTTTTCCTTTCATGAAAATTCTTCAGGTTTCTGCTACTTCTTGATAGTTGTATATGTGTTGGTTTCTTATGTGACACTCGTGCTAATTGATCACCATTCGTCATGTGCAGATGCCAAAGATTGCTTATTGGGTTCCAGTTTACCGTGCCATTTTGATTAACATCAAAAATATGCTTATAATATGGAAGCAAGTTCGATTCTGTCTTCTTTTTTTCTTTTTGGAAGGTAAGTTACGTTCTCGTTTAGCTGATTCATATGTTATTAAAGCAGCCCAGAAAATGTTAGAAAATAGAAGAATTACATCTGTGAATCTATAATTGCCAACTCTTTTAACATTTTCGCAAGATGCAAGGATTATCTTTTGAGTAGTTCTTATGGGCATGAATAAAGTACATAACTCAGGTTGATGTTTGGTGTTCAGTTCCTTTATTCCTCGTAAGTCTTTTATTTTTATTTTTTTACTTATGATTTTGATGTACTTTATATATGAACTATGAAGTCTTCGCTAGTCAAGTGCTATACAAAGTTTATCACCAACCAAATTTGAGTTCAGCTGATTCTAGTCAACTTAAGTCTTGCAAGCTTAGCACTAGACCCCCAAAATCTTTACGGTGTACTCCCGTCCCATTTCAAATTAGAAAAAATGAGATGGCACGTGGATTAAGAAAAAGTGTTATAATACTAAAGTGTTGTGAGTGGGGAAAATGAGTGGGGTAGGGAATAGTAAATGTGGTATTTGCTGTGACTTGTGAGTCTGACAAGTTGGCCCCACTAATTAAAAAATAAAAATATTTCCATTTTAGGATTATCTAATTACAAGTGGGACAACTAAAATGGAACTTTGTCTAATTTGAAATGTGACAGAGGGAGTATAGGCATACTCAACCCCGTATATTGAAATGTCGGTTGGGCTAGCCCGTTAACTAGGAAACTCATGTCCATCCCTTTGACTACATGACTTCTATTTGACCAGTAAAAGGTACGGAGTAGAAACTTTCACTTATTAGATTGACCAAGTGTCATAACCAGCTCCACTTTTTGACAAAGTAAATCTAACAGAAAAAAAAAAAAAAAAAAAAAAGGCCATATGGGAGTACCAGTAATGAAAATCAAAGCAAAATTTGCTCTAAGCGAAAACTATACATCTGAGATATCCCAAGTGATGAAATGTATCCCGAAAACATCTATAGGAAAAACAAGCTATTCACTATAAATATGGACCAACCCTTTGCATCTCGAGTTTATAGGGTTTAGGGTACATGGAAAACAGTACTACCTCTGTCCCAAAATGATTGTCCGAAATTGCTTTTGATCAAGAGCAATTTCGGACAATCATTTTGGGACAGAGGTAGTACTTTAAATTGCTAAGCTTCAAATCTCTTCTAGGACAGCTCCACTTGATGATCACACTTTAAATAAACCAAATATTGAACACAACACATTCTTCACCAAACATATAATAATATCACACAAAGTTGGTAGGAAAAAAAAAAAGTCTTACAAAACCTGCAAGTTGCAACCAAGCTTTAAAATACTTTATCAAAGGCAACATGTATGGGGAAGGAGCCCCCCCCCCCCCCCCCCCCCCCCCCCCCCCCCACACACACACACACAAAACCAGAAGATGCTCAAACGCAGGCCACAAACTTGCATTGACATATAAAAAATCTTGTAATATACTATATGCAACAAGCTCATTACAACATTAATATTTTAGTAGCTAGTGAATTTACAAGTCCTTTCCTTATCATTCATATACAACTTGGCAAGTTGACGGAGGTGTGCAAAACTGCAACCAGAGAAAGGAAAGAATTGCTATAAATTAATTTATTTCGGGTCAATGCTGAATAATTGGAACGGCAACCACCTCTTTTTACAACCAATCAGTCGGGAGATTTGTGTACACTATTTTGGTTACTTAAATTAATAGTACCTTGATACCTTCAATATTTAATGTTCTTGTATTATATATTGTGCTAGATATCCTTTAGATTAAGCTACGTTTCGATTGTTCTTGATTAAGGAATAATAGTTGTTAATTAGAGCAATCTCCTTCAAACGAAAGCAACTTGACCCCAATACATACCATATTAGGCATTGAATACTCAACAGGGCTTGTTCATGCAGCTAATGGCAACATGGTCATAACTTTGAAACCGTGTTTCTTGATGACAGTCTCGAGTTTTGGGTAATACAGTTATGTTGTGCCCTTAAACTTGTTCTTCAAAGAAAGGGTGGTTGCCTAGTTGAGCTCTTTTATTCGGAAATAATATTATGGGTGCGGCTTATATGTTTATTTGGAGAAATAAACATATTCACCAAACATATAATAATATCGAGCAAAGTTGGTCGAAAAAAGTCCAACAAAACCTGCAAGTTGATACCAAACTTTTAAAAACGTTATCGATAAACAACAAGTATGGGGAAGGAGCCCCCTCACACAAACACACACAAAACCAGAAAATGCATGATTGCTCAAATGCAGGCCACAAAACTTGCACTCGCTATTAAAAAAAAAAAAAAAAAAAACGTAATTTATGTGCAATACGCTCATTACAACACAAGTAATGAAATATATCTCGAAAACATGTATAGGAAACCCAAGTTTCTCAATATGAATATGGGCCAACCCTTTGCATCTCAAGTTTATAGGGTTTAGGGTACATGGAAAACAGTATTTTTAATTGCCAAAGCATATCAAATCTCTTCTAGGACAACTCCACACCTCTTGTTCTGCCTTCCTCTATACATGAAACACACGCGCGCGTGCACACACACACAAAAGTAAAGAAGTCCACTCGATGATCATACAATAAATAAACCAAATATTGAACACAACACATTCTTCACCAAACATATAATAACATCACGCAAAGTTGGTAGAAAAAAAAGGCCAACGAATCCTGCAAATTGTTACCAAGCTTTAAAAGACATTATCGATAAACTACAAGGAAGGACCCCCCCCCCCCCAAACGCAGGCCACAGAGTTGCACTCAACTATTAAAAAAAAAAAAAAAAAAAAAAAAAAAAACCTTGTAGTTAATATGCAATAAGCTCATTACAACACAAATAACATTCAATATTTTAGTAGCTAGTGCCTTTACCAGTCCTCTCCTTATCATTCATATACAACTTGCCAAGTTGAAGGAGGTGTGCGAAATTGCAACCAGAGAAAGGAAAGAATTGCTATAAATTAATTTTTTTTCTGGTCAATGCTGAATAATTGTAGCGGCAACCACCTTTCTTTACAACCAATCCAGTCCTAAGATTTGCGTACTTTATGTTGGTTATTTAAATCAGTAGTACCTTGAATATTTAATGTTCTTGTATTATGAAGTATACGTTTTCTAGATATCCTTTAGATTAAGCAAGCATATTTTAGTAGGGACTTGATTTGATTATTTATAAGCGTGGATGTGATCTTCACTTCTTTCATTTGATTAATGTTTCTATCGTTCTAGAATAAGGAATAATAGTTGTTAATTAGAACAATCTCCTTCAAACAAAAACAACTTGACCCCAATACGTACCATATTAGGCGTTGAATCCTCAACAGGGCTTGTTCATGCAGCTAATGGCAACATGGTCATAACTTTGAAAACATTTTTTCTTGATGATAATCTCGGGTTTTGGGTAATACAGTTACGTCGTGAACTTAAACTTGTTCTTCAAAGAAAGGGTGGTTGCCTAGTTGGGCTTTTTTATTCGAAAATAATTAATAGTGCGGCTTACTCCTATATGTTTATTTGGAGAAATACAAGCCTTTGTAGTTTATGGATGTACAAAGAAAGGTATTGCCAACTGTAGTTTGTCCTCCGCCTATATAGCTTTGGTCCTGCCTCCCAAGTCTAGGCCTCATCAAATACTAGTGACAAAAATCCGAATATAATATTATATATATATATATATAGGTAGGTGCTCAAATGAGAACCTAAATATCGTGAGAACCGTGAGAACTTGGATACATTAGGTTTTTACCTAATGTATCCAAACCTAATGTATCCAAGTTCTCACGGTTCTCACGATATTTAGGTTCTCACAGGAGCACGACCCTATATATATATATATATACTACTTCATGGAAGGCGGAAAATTTGATACTCCGTTAAAGTTGTTGTAACTGCTGAATAATCTGAATTTTACTGATCAAGAGTTTGAGGAATGTTCGTATTTGCAGGAGATAGTCAAAAGAATTTGCGTGCATTCCAAATGTTATACCTTCTACTTTGGACTGCTAGTTCAATTGAGTTGACAGTAAAAAGTCAAATGAGATTATCTTTTCAGGACGGAGGGAGTATTACTTAACAGTTAATATGTAACCAACATAATCGGTGCTCTCTTAAACTAAAACACCTTGGATTTTGTAAATATAAGTGTGTGTGTGTGTGTGTGTGTATTGTGTGTGGGTCTGTTGCCTGATATTTGTGAATTTAAGAGAATTAAAAAAAAAAAAAATTAAAAAAAAACTGTTTGTGTGATAGTGTCAACACATACTGCCACTTGCTCAAGTTGCTACCTTAAAAAATCACCATTTTATTGAACCTAGAGTTGGTGAGATGGGAAGGCTTTGAGTTATGTGCAGGCTTTTTATCTACAAGGAGAAGATATGGTTTTTCTGACAGCTTACTCTTTTGCTTAAACAATCTATTTTGTCTATTTCTTTTTGTTGTTGGGTATCCTAGAACATTCAATCCTATGTGCCCATTCCTTCTATTACTCCCAGCTAGATCACACACCCACATAATACTTATGTGGGGTCTGAAGCACGTGACATCTGACTGCGAAACAATTGAGATGTCTGTTCATTGGATCCGATTTGAGGGGCGTAATCGTCTTTTCGTAACGGTCCATATCTCATGTGGTTTCTTTGGTTACGTCTCTTCCCCTACCCCCACCCTGGATCCAGGGCTCGTGCAGTCGGACTGCACAACAGTCTCGCCTTTCCGTTTCGATCTCTACGGTTTACATTCAAGGGAGGGGTTATTTTGGATGTTTCGCCCCATTCGTGCATCTCGTCCGTTCATTCAGCTCGCTCCGCATCTCGGTCATCCACCTCGCTCAACTTCCCTGCATTAAGACTGCACTGACCCCAAACCCCCCCCCCCCCTCAACCCCCACCATTTGGGGGCCGTATTCGACCGATCTGCTGTTTTATTCCTTTTGTTCTTCTTACTGTAGATGTCTTTTTTTTCTGACAATAGAATATGTAAATGTGCTCTAAGTTGAACTGTTCATGAATTTGAACCAAACCATTACCTATTCCTTTAACAACTTGCTTCCAGTTCCAGAAATAAAGATATATCCATTTTAAAGCTTCTTCTTTCAGGTCCACAGACAAATGAGGGGCCCTTTAGAATGGATTCTTACTCCAAAAGCTAGGGCATCAAATCTGCCCTATAATTGGTTGAACTAGTTCATTAAATCTTTGTCTGTTTAAAATGTCAACCCTCAACATGGACTAGTTACTATTCACAGCTAATTATTTACTCCCTCCGTCCCATACTTATTGCTATGAAATGAGACTACACGAGAATTAAGAAAATATGTTTGAAAAGTAAGTTTGTGAGTGAGTAGGAGAGAGAAAATAAGTTAGTGGATAATTGTTGTGAGTGGATAGGAGAGAGAAAAACGAATACTGTATTTTGGGTAAGTATCAATAAGTATGAGACGCCCAAAATAAAAATAAGTGGCGATAAGTATGAGATCGGGCGTTGCAGTTTAGCATGACAGTCCTTAAAATAATAAATACGAATTAAATTTCAAATAAATATACTACCCCAGAACACAAATTTATCTTATCAAAACTTGTGTAGATAATGTTTTTTTTTTTTAAAAAAAAATAAATAAATTATCTTATCAAAACAAATGTGATAAACATACATTATCACGACCGTCCGCCATCAGCCCACCACCGGCGACATCATCTATGACGACCAAGTGCTTTTTCCTCCACCGCCGGACCAATTCTTGGTTGTAACTTGTAAACTCAAGGTTCTTATTGCTTTAAAAAAATTGCACCACTCTCCTAACCCAAAAGAGATTAGTCTAAAAGGTCATTTGTGCTTACATCAATATAAATTAAAATAAAAACTTCTTCAATTATAATATAATAAATAAAAAGTTAGTCTTATGAAAAACATGTTTTACACTCAAAGATGAAAAAAATAGGTTGTTCATAAGTGTCAGTTTAATGAAAAACTGTTTTGAAAACAAGTTTTACACTAAAGCAAGCGTAAAACAAGTTTTTCACGAGATTTTCATATAAATAAATGTTTATTTTTTATTTTTTCTATACAATATTAAAAAATCTCTTTATGAAGGAAAAGATCACCAACTATTACTAATCAAGAGTTTAATTAATTATATTACGACCGATTTTGCTATAAGCAATACAAATCCTTTGGATTTATTAAAGACTAACAACTTGGACTAAATTCATATTATCATATTTTATAATAACAATTTGAACATATTACAACTAACGTACGGAATTAAGGTTGAAAAGGGTGCGATTGTCCAACTCAAACGAAAGCAATTAAGAAAGCCTTAAGTTGTCTTTGTGTTCTTAAATTATACATTAACAAATTACAATTATTGTTTTTAGTACATGGATAGAATTAAAATGTGGAATAGAAGAAGATTAAATGCATTGGATCACAAATTTCAATGTTAATGAGCGGGTTTACCGGTACTAATTTTTGACTTGATATAAAATTGCAATTATAAATTGGTTAATCGGATTAATTATTCGTATTAGTGGTCCAATGCCTAATTTTGAATCTCTTTGTGGTCAAATTTTCATTGTTAGCTAGCACCTTACTCTTCTAATTATGGCTTATCCTTCCTAATTGTTTGTTTATATACAAACAATTTGGACCAAAAGAAGGTCGGTTCATGCAACTTTTTTATTTGTTTTTTTTTGGTCTATAATTTTAGTGAAGTTTCAAATTCGGTGGATACATTTAATTAATGCAAGTATGTGCATTGTTCTAAGGCAATGCTAGGCTTACAAAAGAAATTTATAAAATGAAGGATACAAGATGTGGCGGCGATATTTTATTGACTACATCGATAGTGGACCCGGCACACTCCAATTAAAAACACCAACACAATTATGATAAGCCACATTTTGTATCCATCTTTTGTAACTTTATTATTTCCCTTGTTCTAATCTCAACCAATTTCACAACCAAGTTAATTTGTGCTCCCTCCGGCTACAAATATAAACAAAAAAATTGGATTTTTCTTGGCCATAAATATAAGCAACTTTAACGCATTTCAATACTCCCTCCGGACACAAATATAAGCAAAAAAATTGGGCTTTTTTTGGACCTAAATATAAGCAAAAAAATTGGGTTTCAATACAAAACTCATTAAATGTAATTGTATTTAATACTTTTTTACCAAAAATACCCCTAATTAATTACTCATTTTCAAATACAAGTGTACATTTATTACACATTTAATATGAGGATATATTAGTAATTTTAATATATTTTTATTATAAAATCAAGATAGTTAACTAAATTTAACTACTTTCTTAATAAATGTGATTTTAGTTACTTTTGCTTATATTTGTGACCCGAGTGAGTACCATTTAATAACTTTATACCAGAAATACTCCTAATAATTTGCATTAGCAGTTACAGATTAGTAATAAATGCACTTTATTGATTAAGGGTTTTTCGATCATTTGTGCTCTTCTCTAACAACTTTAACTACTTCCTTAATCTGTGTGAAATTAGTTTTTTTTCTTCTTATATTTGTGGTCAGAGGAAGTAAATCTCTTGATTCTCCAAAATTAATGTATAAATAAATAAATTTCATTCTTTATAAATATTGGAATGATTTTGATGATTTTGTTTTAGGAAATAATTTCATTGGATGTAGCGAAAAAAAAAAAAAAAAAACTCAAACAAATGGAGGATGCATCGAGGCTTCCGGGGAGCTAAAATCGACAACGTAATGAGCCAGTAGGTGAAGCCTAGTGGGCAAATGGGATGCAATATTAAAGTAAAAGTAAAATAAACAAAAATAAAAATAAAGAAGATGGTCCAACCTTCCTTGAAGATAGCCAAGCAACATAGAATTGAAAAAGGAAATAACTCAATAAGTTACTGAATGAAAGATAATTAGAAGATATTATGTGCTCGTTTGTTAACACTTATTTGGTATTGTTTATGACTTATGGCTTGAAATAAGCTTTAATTAGAGTGTTTGTTTTAGATTATTGGGTAATAAGTTGAGGAGTTGGTTTTTGGAGGAAACTAGTTCATCCATAAGTTATAAAAAGTCCACTTTTTAAACCTCAAATCCTAAACCTTAAACTCTACTCCCTCCGTTCTACCCGACTTAGGATTTTGGTCAAACAATTTATACTTTGATCAAATATTTGAAGAAATATAATGATGCTAATAAAAATTTAAAACTTGCTATTGTATCACGATTAATAATAAACTAAATAACATTTTTTGTTCAAATTGTTGGTCAAAGTATAAATTGTTTGACCAAGAATCCTAAGTCGGGCGGGTCAGAGGGAGTATACTCTAAACCTTAAAAACAGGACTTTTTATAACTTATGAAGAAACTAGTTTCCACCAAAATTTTATGTAAGTTGAAAGCCAAGTACAACCTCTTTAATGTATTGAGTTTATTGCAAAAGTGACACGCGTACTTTGTGCAATATATCAATTTGACTCGCGTACTTTGAAAACATCAAATGTGGGTTGCGTACTTGATGTTTTGAAAATTTTGATACTACTTTTTTAACACACGTTAAAAACATAACGGGATATTCGATATAAGGGGTAAAACTGTAACAAGTAAAATTTAATAAGTAGATTATAACTTTTGAAAATGCCAAGACTACCCCAGCTTCAAACACTACCCTATCCCCCTTCCTCCCTCCCTCCTCACACGCACCCTAGAACACACACAGTAAAACAAACACACACACACACACACACACTCTCTCTCTCTCTCTCTCTCTCTCTCCGGTGAATCCCTCTGACACACCTCCGGCGAATCCCTTATTGTGTTCAAACCCAGCAACACCATTACTCACGTTGCCCTTCAGCATAATCGATCAATTCTTAAAAAGCACTTGAAAAAAGGAATAGAATAACAGCGTTGGCTGCCACTATTGTCTGGAGAAAACCCCAGATCCTCTTTATTTATGAATTTCGTAAACCCAGATCTGGGTTTGACTTCGATTTTGTTTGACTTTGAAAACAAGTCTAGGTTTTGATTTCAATCTTTAATTTCTATGTTCGATTTCTAACTTTCCAAATCTGGGTTTCGATTTGGGTGTGAAGGGTTTTCACAAGCAAAAGCGTCAACATTTTTAAATGATTTGGGTTTCAATTTTTGATTTCCGGTTTTGAAATGATCAGGGTTTTGATTTTTGAGATATGATTTCTGATTTTTGAGATTTGATTTCTGAATTTTGGGATTTGGTTTTCAACTTTTGAGATCTAGGTTTCGAATTTTCTTTGATTTTGATATTTTCTTTACACTGCAAATCTCGATTTGTTTTTTCAAGTTCTGAGTTTCAATATGAAGAAGAAGACTTGAGTTTGGAAGTTTTCAATTATTAAATCTTGAAAAAAATGATTTTGCATGGTGGTTATGTAGTGGTGTTTAGGTGGTAGTAGTGGGTGGCATGGTGGTGGCATTATGAAGAAGACGACTTAGGTTAAATTCAAGGCTGAATGACTGTTAATCCCATATATTGTTTATTTAAATGACAAAATTACCCCTCAGGTGACAAGCACTTGACCCATTTTGTTAACATTCTGAGTGTTCCGTTATGTTTTTAACGGGTGTTAAAAAAGTGGTATCAAAATTTTCAAACCATTAAGTACGCAACCCTCATTTGATGTTTCCAAAGTACGCGAGTCAAATTGATATATTGCACAAAGTACGCATGTAACTTTTGCAATAAACTCGTATTGAGTTTATTGTATTCAATAAGTAAAAGCCATAAGAACCAAAATTGGAGCTTCTTAAAACTTTTACAAAACACACTTACCATATTTGAATAGAAATACCATAATTGAATAAAAATACCGTATTTGGTTTATTCTCATCATTTTTATTCAACGTCAATCTGTCTTTTTGTTTTCATTTTATTTCTCTTTTTCATTTTTCATCCAACTATATACAATTACTTTCTTCCCCCTTTTTTTTCTTTCTTTTTCTTATCTATTTTTGTTAATGTTTACAAATTTCATTACAAAATTATAAAAGTAAATTTAGAAAAATGAAAATGTATAGTTTGCAAAAGAAAGAAAATTGTGATGCCAATAAAATAAAATGATTGCCAATTTTTCAAATTATAAGTATATATCAGACATGTGTGTTACAATCAAAGAATTATTATTTTTCTCATTACACCAAAAATTACATTCTATTATATTATCTTAAGTTATTTCAGAACAACTGAGACAAATGGTATTCAAGCAATCAACTATAAGTAATAAGTCATCAGCCATCAGCTATAAGTGATCAGCTGTCAGCTATAAACTATCAGTCATCAGCCCTAACAAATGAGCCTATAAGTAATAAGTCATCAGCCATCAGCTATAAATAATATGTTGGACTTGTTCTCTACATTGTTAACCTTACTGATGTTGAGGTTAGCACTTACTTGCTCTGGTCTAAAAATGATCTTTTCATTTGCTTTGCTTTTTTTTTTTTCCTGCTTTTTTTTTTTTTTTTTGTTATTTTAAAAAGTTCTTCACATTTTTATATTTTAGACTTAAAAGTGTATAAACAAAGCATGACTAGTGAAACAAGTGTTCATATCCTTAAAATGTTTGAATAGTCAAACGCGAAAGTATAATTATCTCCAGAGACTCGATGAACATCATCTCCAAAAGAGGAAAAAATAACTCTTAGCTGGTCTTTATAGCCAAACTATGCACACTACTACTACAAAAATAATTATAGAAACTATTTGTTTGAGACAACAATTTTTAATAGTTCTTTTAAACAATTTTTGGTTAACGTTTTTATAATAGTGTCTATTTCTGTTCCATCCATATCATTTTTTTCAAGAGTCATATGATTAATTAAGCGGGTAAAGGTGAAGTTCATATTTGCCGGTAAAATTTTTGTTGTTAAAAATTTGATGATTCGTTTTTCGTAATTATTCTAGTTTATGGATGATTGGAGTATTTGGGAAATGCTACTCTCACTGTTTCGGAATGATAATTCATTTGACTTTTTATGGTGAATATAAATGAAGTTTAAACAATTTTAATGTCAATTAAATTATTTTAGTGAAATTTTAAAGTTGTAACTGATATAAGATATTACATGATTTACTAATAATAATTCATAAAATTTTATAAATTGATATTAAGTTATGATCAAAGTTTTATGTATTGGCTATAAGAAAACCAAATGATATTATCTTTTTTTCAAGACGACGGAAAGGAGTACTCCATCCGTCCCAAAACACCTTGCACTTATTTCTTTTTTGTGTGTCTCATTGGTAAGTCCCCTTTCCTAAAATGTTCAAATTTTATTATTTTTCTATTCTCCCTACCCCACTTGTCATACTCACACACCTAATTTTAGACCTCACTTGTAAATCTCACTCAACTTATCCTACTCACAGCCTCTTTCCTACTCACATTACTTTTGAATTTTTATACTCATTCATTAATTCCCGTGCATCTCCAAAATGGTGCAAGGTGTTTGGATTCAATAATATACTCCCTCCGTCCCAAAATGATCTTCTCATTTGCCATTTTTCATTGTCCCAAAAAGTTCTTCCAAAATTTCTACAATTTGGGCTTAAAAATAGATGGACACAACATGGCTAGTGAAGCAAGTGTTCATGTTCTTAAAAAGTTTGAACAGTCAAACATGAAGATAATTTTGGGACGGAGGGAGTAATAAATAAAATAAGAAGATAGGTCCAAGCTTCCTTGAAGGTGGCCAAGCATGCAACATAGAAATGAAGGAAATAAGAAAAATGAAAGAGAATTAATTAATTAAGATGGAGTATATAGGTTGGACTTGTTCTGTAATGTGTATGTTAAAGCTCACTGATGTTGAGGTTTGTATAATTATATCTCCAGACGGCACTCCATGAACATCATCGTCAACAACTAGTCTTCACTCTTAACTTGTCTCTCTACTCTGTCTTATAAGTTAATGATTGTCACTTAATTATAATCCTAAATTAACAACTCTATTTACTAGGTAAACACCACATTATATTTTTAATTAGATTAGTCATGTCAGGTGCTTCTAGTTCTATTTTATGACCTCTTTCGGCCTTTATTTGATCATATCGACGGTTTCACACGTGAGACGGGTCTCGTTGAGAGAGTAAATAGTTTGCTCTCTATTGGCGGAGCGGAGCAAGCCTATATCTTTTCTCGTCGAGATCCGTTTCGTGTGTGAGACCGTCTCACACAAGGCTTCCTCTCAATTTTTTTTTTGTCAAGTAAGGCTTCAACTTTTTAATATGTCGGTCGAAATAGCATGACTCGATACTTTAACACATCATTTCAATGAATTTCGTAAAATATAGTGACTCGAGCATTTGATATCGTTCACTCGACGAACAATTAATCAAGCAAACACTTAATTTTAATCAAAATAAATCAATAAACAAACAATCAATTAATTGGTATGATCTAAAACACTAACCAATTAAAGATACACAAATTAAGCCAAGTTATTTTAAACACAAACTACAATTTCACTACTTTCACTTCACAAAATGACTTGACAAGGGACTGCTCTCCGGATTCGAACTCATAACCTCCCAAACTTTAATCTCCCCATCAAAGCTTCCACTAAACACCTTCATGTTCATCCCATTTCCGGACCCGACCCGACCCGGGACTGGTACAGCTACCAATGACCGCACCGGTTTCTCATGCCCGTCCAACACGGTCAAGCAACAGAATTTGGCGTCATGTCCGCGTTTCCAAATCCTGACCGTCCGATCAGCGGAGCCACTCAACAACAAATCAGAGACGTTGATTAAACACAGAATGGCTTTTGTGTGTCCTCTCAACGCTCCCGTCACCAACATGTGATTTGCGCTGTCTTCCTTCTCCCATACCAAGATTGATCGGTCACAGGCGCCGGAGAACAACACCGATCCGTCGCCGTTTAACGCTAAGGCGTTCACGGCCGATTTGTGCTTCTCTAATGTTGCTATAAGTCCGTGATTCTTCTCTCCTAACGGTTTCCCCCATACTTTGATGAGGCGGTCGGCGGAGCCGGTGTAAATTGTGCCGTCCGGTGATACTGCCACGGCGTTGATTGCATCGTCGTGAGCTTTGATGTTTTCAACGCATTTAGAATTGGAAGTTCTCCATATTTTCAAGCACTTATCCCAAGACACCGAGCACATGAATTGATCATCGGTGACGGCGAGTCCTGAAACGGCGTCGTTGTGCTGGATCCAGAGGCGTTTTCTATGTCGCCGGACGTTAACGTAATTCTTCGGTAATATCGAACGGCGTAAACGATCCTCGAGCGTCGGTAGAGTAGCGACGTGCTTGTGGCGTTTATTCTCCGTCAATTTCCAGACGCGGATCTTACAGTCCTGATGCGCGGTGAAGATTTTGTTGCTGGAAAACGTAACTGATTTTACCGAGCCGGAGGTGGAATCGGTGACGCCGAATGTCTCAATAAGCGTGAGCTCGGCGGTGAAATCGAGGACGTTGATGACGTTACCGGAGGCGGCATAGAGGAGGTTATTGCGGACGGTGAGGAAGTTGACGTGGTGGCGAGGGTGGGGGTTGATGGAGGAGAGACAATGGTGAGTGACGGCGAGGTTGAAGTTGTCGGAGGAGAGTTTTTGGAGGGAAGGAACGGAGGGGTTTGTTTGGAGGGAGAGGTTAGTTTGAAGGCCGCTGTAGGTGGTGTCGGAGGAGAGTGTTGTGGAATCAGAAGAGCTGCTGGAGTCGGAGTAAAGTTTGGGGGAGGTGGTGGGAATTTGGAGGAAGTCATCGACGGCAGAGGTAGAGGTGGAGGTGGAGCAAGTTGATAGTAACCATGACCGGACTTTCATGGTGCCGGCGGAGAGAGAGAAAGGGGAGGGGGAGGGAGTAAGTAAATAGGGAAGAGATTGAGAGAGAAAGTGTATATAGAGAGGGAGAAGTGAAACGCGGAGGAAGAGATTTAAAAATAGAGTAATGATTCGGGTGTGGTCCGAGGTAGTATAAAGGATGTATTGTATACAGGTATGTGTATAATTATAGGTATGTGTATAATTATACTGTATAATGTTGGCTGTATGTTGCCATTTTTTATTTTCGAGAATAGCTGTATGTTGCCATTTAAACTAAAAAGTAAAGTTTGATCAAATTTTGCATGTGTTGATCAAGGGTAACAAATGGTATTGCGGTTATTATGAGCGTTATAAATAAAAAATTATCATGTTTTTTTTTTTTGAAGCAAACAAAATACTAATTGCATTAATAAAAGTTAGGAAGATGGTGCTCCACAATGGCCGGAGACTCATCCCAAAGAGAAAGATTCATACAAGAACAAACCATCATCAATAATCTATCTGCTACAATAAAAAAGCCTAATACATCTTGATTAGGAACGTCTATTCTTAAACCAAATCTCCAACTTAAGCCGTGATGAACAATGACTTGTGACGTGCAAATGCATCTCCAAGTTACACTTGGACACGGCCTAACAATGGCCTTCAGAAAACCCCTTAACGGAAAAAATTTGGCGTTGAAGACATGACACAGTAATGCATTTGGGTAGGCAAGAAATGCCCAACCAAACATCGCAAGTATTGCAATAATGAATTGAAATAAAATACAAAATAAAGAGAGAAGGCAAGGGTTCCCGACAAATGGGAGAAGACAGTGGCTCTCGACAAAGGAGGGATAACAAACAATAAAACAAGATGTAAAGCAAAGACTTTAAGATATGAAAAATCCTAGATACCGAAATATTTTTGTAGCAAATCAATTGATCGGCACTGGATTGTCGCTTGAAATTGGGATTGCATGGAACAAATCTCCTTTCCATGGAAATAATGAATAACACTAATCCGTTTATTAAAAAAACAAGAAATTTCTCACTAATCATTGATTATAATCAATGATTAGTGTTTAGATTAAGAGAGAGAACAGAGAAAACAAAACGGTTATAATGGAGAGAGTAGTTGCGGAACCTTCTTTAAAAAAAAAAACCCGTTTAATACGCGTATTATACATGTATGTACGTACGAATAATTGAAAAAAACTTATGTTTTCGTGCATCAACCGAACTTAATTAAAAATACTCGTACTTTTGAGACAAACCGTACAGTACACGTAAAAAACGTTATACGTATTATACTTCCCGTATTAAACTCACCTTATACAAAAATTTAAAACAATTTTATCATTTGAAATATTTATTTTGTAATATTAATATTTTAAAAAATTAATTATTTATAATAATATTTAATTTATAATATTAATATTTAAGTAATACTTATATGTTAAAAAATAATATTAATAAATATTTTGTATATATATGTGAATATATTAATGTATTTAACACTAAAATTAAATAAAAATATTAATTTATCTACATAAAATATACTCCCTCCGTCCCAGTTTAAGGTTTTTAGTTTGACTAATCACGCTTATTAAGAAACCAAGACAAAAACAAAGAAAATGAGTTAACCAAAAGTAGAGAGTGGAGGATATAAATATCCAAAACACTATTCATGAATCAAGTGGGTGAAAGTAAGTTTGGTAAGTAATGGTTTTTTGTAATTAAATGAACTTTTTGAGGGCAAGATTCTCCAAAGCACTATTCATTCTTTTCCATTTATGGAATAAAGCAACTAAGAACCTTAAACTGAGACAGACCAAAAAGGAAAGTAAGAAACTTAAACTGGGAAAGAGGGAGTAACGTATTTTTACGTCCGTATAATTTATTGATATTCGTAATATACTCGTACTTACGTTTAGAAGTATTTTTACACTTTCCGTATTTTTATGCCGTATTTTTCACCGAAACTTTCAAAAATATTTTGTATTAAACTCGTACGATATTTTCAACGTTTTATACCCGTCCGGAATTTAACTAACTATGATGTACACTGGTTTAAAGCATCAGAAAATCTGACTCAAAACTGCTCACGCGAGCAACTCTTCCCCCCCCCCCCTTATGCAAGTGGCTACGAGCTCTCCTCGCTTCTTTTTGTAGCTGGGATTCATTTAGCAAATGTGAATTCCAGCGAACTCGATATCCATCCGTCAAGCATTAAAGCAGGTTATTATGAGCGTTATAAATAAAAAATTATCATTTTTTTTAAGCAAACAAAATACTAATTGCATTAATAAAAGTTAGGAAGATGGTGCTCCACAATGGCTGGAGACTCATCCCAAAGAGAAAGATTCATACAAGAACAAACCATCATCAATAATCTATCTGCCACAATAAAAAAACCTAATACATCTTGATTAGGAACGTCTATTCTTAAACCAAATCTCCAACTTAAGCCGTGATGAACAATGACTTGTGACGTGCAAATGCATCTCCAAGTTACACTTGGACACGGCCTAACAATGGCCTTCAGAAAACCCCTTAACGGAAAAAATTTGGCGTTGAAGACATGACACAGTAATGCATTTGGGTAGGCGAGAAATGCCCAACCAAACATCGCAAGTATTGCAATAATGAATTGAAATAAAATACAAAGACTCTAAATAATGAGAGAAGGCAAGGGCTCCCGACAAATGGGAGAAGACATTGGCTCTCGACAAAGGAGGGATAACAAACAATAAAACAAGATGTAAAGCAAAGACTTTAAGATATGAAAAATCCTAGATACCGAAATATTTTTGTAGCAAATCAATTGATCGGCACTGGATTGTCGCTTGAAATTGGGATTGCATGGAACAAATCTCCTTTCCATGGAAATAATGAATAACACTAATCCGTTTATTAAAAAAAACAAGAAATTTCTCACTGATCATTGATTATAATCAATGATTAGTGTTTAGATTAAGAGAGAGAACAGAGAAAACAAAACGGTTATAATGGAGAGAGTAGTTGCGGAACCTTCTTTTAAAAAAAAAACCCGTTTAATACGCGTATTATACATGTATGTACGTACGAATAATTGAAAAAAACTTATGTTTTCGTGCATCAACCGAACTTAATTAAAAATACTCGTACTTTTGAGACAAACCGTACAGTACACGTAAAAAACGTTATACGTATTATACTTCCCGTATTAAACTCACCTTATACAAAAATTTAAAACAATTTTATCATTTAAAATATTTATTTTGTAATATTAATATTTTAAAAAATTAATTATTTATAATAATATTTAATTTATAATATTAATATTTAAGTAATACTTATATGTTAAAAAATAATATTAATAAATATTTTGTATATATATGTGAATATATTAATGTATTTAACACTAAAATTAAATAAAAATATTAATTTATCTACATAAAATATACTCCCTCCGTCCCAGTTTAAGTTTCTTAGTTTGACTAATCACGCTTATTAAGAAACCAAGACAAAAACAAAGAAAATGAGTCAACCAAAAGTAGAGAGTGGAGGATATAAATATCCAAAACACTATTCATGAAGCAAGTGAGTGAAAGTAAGTTTGGTAAGTAATGGTTTTTTGTAATTAAATGAACTTTTTGAGGGCAAGATTCTCCAAAGCACTATTCATTCTTTTCTATTTATGGAATAAAGCAACTAAGAACCTAAAACTGAGACAGACCAGAAAGAAAAGTAAGAACCTTAAACTGGGAAAGATGGAGTAACGTATTTTTACGTCCGTATAATTTATTGATATTCGTAATATACTCGTACTTACGTTTAGAAGTATTTTTACACTTTCCGTATTTTTATGCCGTATTTTTCACCGAAACTTTCAAAAATATTTTGTATTAAACTCGTACGTTATTTTCAATGTTTTATACTCGTCCGGCATTTAACTAACTATGATGTACACTGGTTTAAAGCATCAGAAAATCTGACTCAAAACTGCTCATGCGAGCAACTCTACCCCCCTCCCCTACCTATCCTCGCTTCTTTTTGTAGCTGGGATTCATTTAGCAAATGTGAATTCCAGCGAACTCGATATCCATCCGTCAAGCATTAAAGCAGGTTGACTTGAGGAACTTCTTTCGTACGCAGCAACTGAAGCTCCGCATGGTGCTAAATTTAGGAAAATCTTAATGAATTTATAAACATTCTTATTATCCACATTCAAAACATCTAGTTTTGCAAATATAAAATGACCAGTGAAAAAAACTGACAAAGTTTTTAGCTAAAATTAGGGGTGAGCAAATTTTTTTTGGAACCAGTATATTGGTTCGGTCCTGGTTCTTGGTAAAATTAATTCTGGTTAGAACCAGACCGAACCAGTTGTGCATATATATACTATATATTTATTTTATATGTATTATTATATAGTTAATAATTTTTTTTTGATAAGTAATATAGTTAATAAAATTATATACATACTTTTGTATTATAATTTTTCAAAGATCCATTTAAATTGCTTAATAAAAAAGACTCATTTAATAATTTGTAACTTTGTACCCAACCCAAGCCCCAAGGTCCCAAATCGCCAAAGCCAAATCCTGGACTCATTATCCTTATTTAGTTATTTTTACTTTTCAACTTTTATTTTTCATAATTCATATCATATTTTCAGTTTATCCAAAGAGTGAAACATTAGTCTTCGACTCTTCAACTGCGCCGCCTCTCTCCCTCCCAAGTATTGGTTTATTTGAAAACAAATAACTTCAAGTGATTAGAACCAGATCAGACCAGACCAGTAGAACCAGAACCAATGTATTGGTTCTCATAAGTACTGGTTTGGTTTCGGTTCTAAATTTTTATAGAACCAGAGTATTGGTTTCGGTTCTGGTTCTTTGATTTTTTGTCAAAAAATAGACCAAACCGGACCATGATCACCCCTAAGCTAAAATGCCATTCATTTTGGGACAAATTGTTTTTGAAAGTGATTATTTAGAAACGAGAGATTACAAAATTGTTAAATGTTAAACTACAATGACAGATTTTATAATGCACCCTTTCACTAAAAGCTAGTCAAAGTAGTTGTGGATCCGTTAAAGAGGGGAAGAGGCATCACGCGGGAGAGAAAGAGAAGGATTGATAAAGAGAATAACGGAAATGTGGAAGGAGAGTAAAGAAAAAGAAAAAAATGCAGAAAAAAGTCAAATAAAAAATAAGAAAGGGACCGCTTGCGAAGACGCTCTTTCACTCAAAAATATTCAAAAAAATAAAATTCTATCACCAAGAAGAACTCCGATTTAATTCGAAACTTTTTTTTTTTTTATTGTTACACTTCTTTTAGGTTACATTAGATAAAATTTATACCTTAGGCCTCGTCCAAGCAAAATTAACCAACATTATTGGACTCACTCCATCTTTAATTAATTGTCAAATTTTATAGCAAAAAAATAAATAAAAATAGTATGACCATTGGTTCTGAACACACAGATAATTATTAACTTGAATCAAAATGAAAATATAAAAGTTATTATTGATTACATTATGTTAGACAAAATTTTCAAGCAAAAAAAGTAATAAATATCTTATATTTGGCACAAATAAATTAATTGACATTGCAAATGGAACAAATTTAGATGTAATCGTTTTCCCAATTGACATGTCAAAAGCGAACAAATCAAGAGTTACATGTTTTTCTTCTTTCTCAAGAAAACGCATATTGACGTATAGTGTTCATATATTTCATTATTGAACAAAATATTGGATTTTAGTTCGTGCTCTTTCAGTTTCATTATTAAAAAACTTTTTTTAATAAGTTTTTTTTTTTTTTTTTTTTTGCCCTCCAACATTTTTTTTCATGCCATTTTTTGTTCGTCAGGAAAAGTAACATTTTTTATAAAAGAAATGTAACACTTTTTTCTCATATGTAACACTTTTTTTTTCCATAAATGTACCACAATTTTACTGAAATAGATTAAAGATAATATGAGATTGACAACTAAACTAATGTTACATTTTATAATTAAAGAATTTAACCTTTTATTTTCTCAATTGTAACACTTTTCTAGGTTTTACATTCAATTGAAATCCAAAAAGCGATTACATACATGAATTTTTACTCTTGTTTTAAAGAAAAAGAGTAACATTTACTCTATAAAACTCTTACATTCATCTATATAGCAAATTACAATCATATAGTATGCATTGTGTTACATTTCAATTATTACTTTCTAACCACAAAATCTATTTTTTTTTCAAAACTGCTGTTACATCTTACAATAAAGTGTTACTTTTTAAAGACTGAACTGTTAATTTTATCAGAACAAAGTGTTACATCTCATGATACGAGCAGTCCAGTTTTTTTGTGTGTTAAAAATTATGTTTTTTTTTAAATAAATCAAACCATATCATGACCTATCTAGTTTTACACAACAGTATTTTTTTTTACTTCAAAATCTCAAGATATTGCATTTTAAACTTATTGAGAGTTTTCTTTTAAAGGCGCCACGTGGCGCGCGCTGAGAGGCCAAGAAGGACAGCTGAGCGGGTCGCTGGGCATGATCCATGGGTGGATCTGTCTCACTAGGTGAGACGGTCTCACCCAAATTTTTGTCTTTATAAATTGCTTATATCATGAACTATTTTCTAGTTTAAAATATTTATTTTAAAATTTAAAAAATAACACAAAATTATCATGAAATACATATGACGAGAAGAAGTATCCTCCCTTCAAATGAAGGAGAATTGACTTGCAACAAATCCAAGTCATTTTCTTAGTAAAAGTTATTTTTTGGCACATAAAAATGGAAGACCCGTTGGTTTAGTCATCATAGCCGTCTCACCTCCATATGAATTAAACATCAACCAATCAAATAACAGTACTTAAAATAAGTTTATATTACTCCCTCCGTCCCACAGTGCATTTCAACCCTCCCATTTGCATAAATATTAAGAAATAGTGGAAGTGATGTAAGTGTTGTGAGTATAAAAGTAAAGTAAGAGATAAAATGAGTGGGAGGGAATAGTACGCTGATTGATGTTATGAGTATAAAAGTATGTAGGAGAGAGAATGATGGGGAGGAATAATAAAAATCTTTGCCATTTTAAGAAGTGGACATATACTCCGGGACAGACTAAAAAAGAAAGGTGGACATATACTCTGAGAAATAGGGAGTATTAAATTAGTTTTACGTTGTCTTAATCAACTACACCGAAACCCTAATCATGCATTTAAATTAATCAACTTCAACTAGAATTATATTTCAAACCTCACTTCATAAGTGGGTTTAGTGCATAGATCAACATCTTGCTATATTTAAATTTTACGTGCGATTAAGTTTGCATAGTGATTATATATCCACTGAGTCTTAATTAAGAATGTTAACTTTGTGTTAATTAGTTTAACTAAAGTGTTATCGTTTTCATCGAATAGTTGCATAGGTATTATCATAAATTAAGCTTGTATTAGTAGTAAGAAAATGCCGATTAAAACGACGAAAGTATTAATTAGGAGTAGTTTAGTTATGCAGGTTAGATGTATGTCGTTGGCAGTGACGGAATAGGGTTCTTTGGATGGGTTCCTTTGGGAAGATCTTGATTACACAAGAGTGAAGATTTGGGTGTATTTTATGTGTTTTATATAATACTATATTTATCGTCTTTAAAAAAAGATAGTTTAATTTGATATTTTATGATTAATAATACAGTATTTAGTCATTTTAGTGAAATTTTAAAATTTGTAATTGATAAATCATTAAATGATTTCATAAATAATAATTTTTTAAATCTTATTGAGATAATTAAATTCATACTAATGTTTGATCAAAGTTCACATATAATATTGATCATAAAAAGTTAAATGAGATTATCTTTTCACAATAAAGTAGTATGATTACTCTCCCCATTTCATAATAATTGCTGCATTTGCCTTATAATTTTTTAATGAGCCGTAACATAACCATCTTAATTTATAATGGTTTTATATCCATAAAAATAATTTTTTAGCCAGAAAAGAAGCATTTAATCATACAATTATGGACATCATAGTGACATTAAGCTTTAGTCACACAATTAATTATAGTGACAAGATTAATTTGTGATAGTAATTGATTACCACAAAGTCGCTATATATATGTATACATGCATGCACATACTATGACAACCTTTATCACTATAATTAGGTGACAAATGCTCTTCTTCTACTTTTTGCCTTTTTCTTAAGAAAATCAAATTTCTGTCCATTTGTATATATTGTCCCTAAATTACACAAACTTCAAATAAAGAGTTAATGTCCCACAACTTTAAGTTTATCACCGTCATTAATTTTCCCCACTATTTATGTGCCTTCATTTGTCCTTCTGATAGGAACCATGTATCTAATCATTTCTCATCTTTCATTAACAACAGTTGCCCCACCCCCAACCCCCCACCCCCCCCAAAAAAAAAAAAAAAAAAAAAACTCATTTATTTTAAATAAATGTAGGGATGGATTGTTAGACTTTTATTTGGGCTTACCATTAATTTTGGATTTATTTTGTTTTAATAAAACGGGTTGACCATTATAGTCCTACTGAGTAGAACAATGCACGATAAGCCCAATTGCTAATATGATCTATTTATGGGCTTGTGCACACTTTATTGTATGATGTGGGTTGTAATTAAGTGTAGGCTTTGACCCAGTTTGAGTACGTGATGGAAAGACACAAATGGGAGTTCCTATTGAATAGGATATTGGAATCCTTATGAAACATGGTTATTGGTTTGCTAGGTCCCTTTCCCACTTTAAAACTGGGCTTATAAATATCGGCTATTCCATTAAGCAGGGAAAGAAGATCTAGTAGCCGTCTTCAAATTATCGCTTCCGCCTAGTTCAACGAGATGACGAATTCGGGTACGCAATTTACTTGTTACGTGTCTTATAGTTCATATGAGACAGGGGCGGACCTAGGTAGGGCCTTTCGGGGGCCGCGGCCCCCGTTTGATTTTTTTTTTTTTTTACAAGTGCAATTTTTTGTAAAAGTTAGGGGTGTTAGTGAAATTTAGTAAACTTTGCCCCCCTTAGATGTAAAATAAAAATACACTAACATTGTTTTTGGCCCCCCCTATGCAATTTTGCCCCCCTTTATACTAAATCCTAGGTCCGCCACTGATATGAGATCATTAACATGCTTACATGAATATGACATTTTTGCAGCAGTAAATTTATTGCTACAAATAGATGATACACTTGTCACTTTAAATAGTAGACAAAGATTAAACGGATTATTTGTGTGACCCAAATCCAATAGAGACGTGTTCACCAAATTTATTCCCTATTTTAAGCGTCTAGAAAAGAATACTTGAGCGAAACGCTTATTTTCATAGCTAATTGTGTAGCGCGAATCAAATTTGGAAGTTTATTGCCAATTATAATTAATCAAGAGTTAAATTAATAAATACATAATTTCATAGCTAGTTGTATACTATAGCGTGAATCAAATTTGGAAGTTTATTGCCAATGATAAATCAAGAGTTAAAATAATAAACACAAATTTTTATAGCTAGTTGTGTAGCGCGAATCAAAATTGGAAGTTTATTGCCAATAATAAATCAAGATTTAAAATAATGAGGGTATTAATGATTGTTGCATTCGCTTTCAAATATCTAATCATCTTGATTGTAATATAGCAGACATCTAATGACCATATGCAAATGCAAAACCTAAGAACTCTAACCGAAAGCAAACTAACCAACAACAAACTACAAACATTAACTAAAGATTACAAAAAATTGATAATCAATTTATTAATGGAGAAAGTGGTTAGCTAGAGAAGAATGCAGACAACAATCAAAGACAACCTTATTTCATCCATATGTAAATGAATAATACTAGGGGCACAAAATCTTGCTCACAAAATCTTAGGTGTCATAATAATTTTATTGGTGTTTTTTTATTAGAGTGTAGCGGGTCCATTATCGATGCAACCAATAAAATATCGTCACCTCATTTTGTGAGCTAGATTTTATGAGCTTATTTTGTGCCCCTAGCATTGCTCTATGTAAATTCAGTATCAAGAAACTTAGAAACATAAGAATCATAGTCAATAGTATGCGAATATAGAACAAAATAAAAACATAGAAATATTATCATCTTTCTGTCTCAAAATGATATTCTCTTTTTCTTATTTTATTTTTCCCACAAAAAAGTAGTTTAATTTCTAAAATCAAACGTTAAAAGTCGCTTTACTTTTTAAACTACCCACAACAAATAATACTCTTCATTTTATTTGCGCCATTCTTGTTTTTAGAGGAACAATTGTGTTAATATGATTATTCAAGACCACCAAAGATAATTAAGAAAAAAGGAATAAATCACGTTAGTAGTTGGATAGTCAAAGGAAACTATCAATCTAGGACGGACAGAGTGTATAAAATTATTAAAATGAATACTTCATTTGTCACAAAATACTTTGCACTAATTTATTTTTGGGTATCCTATTCCCATTCGTAAGTCTCATTTCATAAAATTTCCAAATTTTATATTTTTTATTCTCTCTACCCCACTTGTCATACTCACACACTCAATTTTTGGCTCCACTTGTAAATCTCACTAAACTTATCATACTCACAACCTCTTTCTCACTAATACTTTTGAATACCCCCTCTGTCCCATTTTAAGAGTAAAAAAATGGGTGGGTTCAAGACTTAAGGGAAAAAGTAATGTGTTGCGAGTGTTGATAGTTGGAAAGGAGAGAGTAAGTGAGGTAAAGAAGAGTTAGTGGATAATTGTTGTGAGTATGCTATGTAGGACCCACTTTCCATTTTAGGATTTTGACTTTTAAAATGAGACACCCTTTTAGAAAATTTTTGACTCTTAAAATGAGACATAATGAGAATATATACTCTTTATTAATTCTCGTGCAATTTAAAAATGGTGCAAAGTGTTTTTGGGTCGAAAAAGGTAGTAAGTAATTTATGGCTGTGAGTGGACAAGCTCCTCCTTTTAAATTAAAAAATATTATCACATTTCTATTTTAAGGATAGTATCATTGTTATGGGGAGGAGTAAACTGCTTTTCTGCCCCTCGTACTATGGCCCCAACATTAATTTGGCACTCGTACTATTGAAACGCTAAATGTATGATGCGTACTATTGTTTTATATACAAAATTAACCAACATTTTATTCAGTCGTTAAATTTTTCTAACACACGTTATTTTTTCTAACGAGCATTAATTTATTTTAACGGATGTTAATAATTTATGTTAACAAAATTAACTTTTGTTATCTCCATCATCTTCCCAAACCCAACATCCACCCCACCCTTCGCAGCCCAACACCGCCCCCATCGCCACCGCCACAAACCATCACAACCAGTCACCACTCCACCCAACCAACTCCACCATTGATGGATTAGAGGCATCCCCAATACCAATCGACCCCCCTCCTTGCAAATTAGGATTTGAGCTCCCATTTACACCTTCCACACCAAAAAAGCTGTACCAATCCCCTTCCTAGCCATGACCGCACCTACCCTAAACCTAGGCGCCGTCCAAGAGCAAGAAAACCTAGGAAAATTCTGGCCAAAAGGCCAAAAATCGAAGCAAAATCGAATCTCGTCACTTTCCCGATCTGGTCCAGAAAAAATCAATTCCCGATTCATTAACCGTTGGATCGCCTTCAAATTTCTGGAGCAGGTTCGCGACACCTAGGCGCACATACTGACCGTTGGGATCTAAAAAATATTTACCGGAGAGGGAGATATGGTCGTCGGAAAAAGACTGACGAAAATCCCCTATTTCAGATCCCTTTAATTGGCTTTATCTTATCAAAAGCGCTCCAAGACTATCCCCAAAACATTCTTCAATTATCAGTTGCATGCATTCCAGGGTCGCCGGGGTTAGGGGAGTGGTGGTGTCGCCGGAGGTGGGGAGGGGTTGCCGGAAGTGGGGAAGGTAAAGAGAGAAAGTGTGTGTGCGCGTTATGTGTTGGGGGAGGGAGTGGAGGGTGGGTTTTGTTTGGGTCTTAGGGGTAGTTCTGTCATTCAGGTAAATTAAAATTGTGTTAAATTATTAACATTCGTTAAAATAAATTAATGCTCGTTAGAAAAAATAACGTGTGTTAGGAAAAGTTAACGACTGAATAAAATATTGGTTAATTTTGTATATAAAACAATAGTACGCATCATACATTTAGTGTTTCAATAATACGAGTGTCAAATTGATGTTGTGGCCATAGTACGAGGGGCAGAAAAGTAGTTTACTCTTATGGGGAGGGAGTGTACATTGACTATCTACAATGAAGGGGTTGAGGGGTGGGTTGAATAAGTCTCAACTAGTTGAGGGGTGGGCAATGGTGAGTTGAGAGGAAGGGGGGTTGAAGTGGAAGGTTGAGAAAACTCAACCTGGTTGAGGAATTTTTGTAGGGCCCGTGGAGTGACACATGTCGGCCTGGGATTGGCTAGAATAAGGAGAGTGCATCTCACCTTCCACCAAGGCGTGTTTGCAGCCTTCCCTTTTTTTTTTTTTTTTTTCCTTTTTCTGATTGGGACACTTGTCTCATACCCATTGGCTCCTTATATTTTCGGATTAATTTTTTATCTCAATTATTTGAGCTCAATTATTTCATAGTAAATTGATTTTTTATAAAAAAAAAAATCACCAAAATTTATCATTTTTTTCCTCTATAAATTGATGTAAGTTTCATTTGATTTGGACACCGAAAAAAAAAAATCCTCTTTTCTCAATATAAAAAATTCAATTATACTTTATTAACCCTTATTTAAAAAAAATTCAACATCTTTTTAAGTGTGAAGTATTTTTTTAATAATAATTATCATCATTTTTCACATTATTTAATTTCAATTATAAAAATTAATTAAGTGTGAAGTATTTTTTTTAATTATAAATGATATAATAATTATTATTATTTTACAAATTATAAAAATAAAGATTATAAATAAAATAAAAGTGGTGGGGTATAGAATGATGAGTTGGGAGTAGTTGAATTTTAAACTAAACTAGCCATTGTAAGGGTATAGTTGAAAGGGTAGTTGAATGATTAAGTGAATGGAGAGAGAAGATGAGGTGGAGTGATATTAGGATAATTGAATAATTTTTGGGGGTTGGACCATTGTACATGGTCTAAGGGTGTAAGTGGTTTGGTTCAAACTGCGGTTTGAGACCAAACTATGCGGTTTGGTTTGGTTTTCAAGCACAAAATGTTTCGGTTCGGTCTCAAATATTGACAAACCACTTGGTTCGGTTTGGTTTGTGGTTTGACCTCCCAAACCGCGGTTTGAAACCACCAAGCCGAACCGCCAAACCAAACCACATAACATAAACTAATTATCCTAACCTCCCCCCATTTTGTATCTTATTTAATTTTTTTCGTATATTTATTAGTATTTAGTGTTGTACCAATAAAAAAGCGTTACATAGACTAATTCTAACCCATGTTTTGTATCTTATTCAAGTATTAATTTCATTATTTGTTATCTTAATTGTGACACATGAAAAACCAAGTTCTCTCTCAGATCGATATTGTAAAGTGTTTTTCTTCCTTCAGCCTCTCTCTTTCTCTGACTTTCCCCTTAAAGACACACATCTTTCGCTCTTCCTCCGTGCTCACGGAAAATTCAAACAAATAATGAGTTACAGTTGAATCGTGGTTTGAACCGTAGTCTAAATCACGGTCTAGACCGCAGTTTGGACCACACAATTAAACCGCGGTTTGAACCAAATCGAACCATAGTGGTTTGGTTTGGTTCGGTTTGAATTTTTTCATGGTTTGGTTCGGTTTGAGATTATCCCAAACCGATGACTAGTGGTTCGGTCAGTAAATTCTCCCAAACCCAACCGAACCGAACCGTGTACGCCCCTAGAGTGTACAAATGAGCTTGAGAAATTTAACAACCTCCCTATAAACAAACCAGCAAGGTGCAAGATTCCAAAGAGCAGTCGGCCCTCGGCAAGTTTTCCCCAAGCAGAGTCGCCATCGCCATGATCCAGAAACACGATTACTGAGGTAATCCGCTTTTCCTTGTTCCTTTGTCACACACACACGCACTTTTGGAATTAAATACCGATGCATGCCAAGTGTTTGAATTAAGTTCCATTTGAATCATTCTGTTTACATTTTCGGATTTTTTAAAGTTTTGTTCAAATTGATGTTAATTAGCATTACTAAATTTACGTTACTTCCGTTAGTTTGTCATGATTATTCAAATATTTTTAACGATGCAATGTTGAAAATGTACCTTTTTTTTAAAAAAAAAACCCACCTAAGTATTTGTTCTAAACTTTAAGGGCATAGGAACTTGCAATAAGTGCAAGGGGTAACATAATTTATCCAAAATTACCTATAATTATCTTTCTCTGGCTGTAGCGATTTGGAGTCAACTAGTTGATGGTAGGTTGTACATTTATTCGCACATTTATACTGGAATGTTGTTGCTCCGTATGTGTGCTTCGTTGGTTGTGAGTGTATATTTGATGTCCTATTCTGTAGATGTTTTTGAAGGTGAATGCATACTTGTATTGTTGGTTGTGAGAGTATATACGATGTCCTATTCTGTAGACGTTTTTGAAGGTGAATGCATACTTGTATTATGCACTGGAATGATCAGTAGGCATTAGCATGAAAATGTAAAATTATGTGTGCTCAATCTAGGTTTGCTAGTACTGGACATTCTGAGTAACGTAATATGCCATCTTTTACTCCTGGATTCTCTACTACATGGGACAAAAGCAACAAGTTCATAACTTAGTTACGCCCCAAAATACACACATAAAAACTACTCACGAAATGCAGGTATCTTGTAGATATTTTCTTATAACAATTTTTCTTGACCAAGGAAAAATTTGCAAATTTAAGTTCTAATGAATCAACTTCTACCTGATGTTCTTTTTCTTTTTTGTGTACTCGATATCTAAGCTATAGTTCATCATTATCTAAGATGACCCATCCATGATGATATATTCAAGACATGAAAACAAGACAGGCCTGTATTTTACATGGTATACTTGTAAAAGCCCACCTATTGTGGGTCGGGTTTAGGTAGTAGTACTTGATACAAACCTGGTAAGATTTAACTAGAATCTAAACCTAGACCATCCCTAACGGGATTTGGGTCTGGGTAGTGTTTGTGTTGTTGGACATTACTCCATTGCTGTAGACAGCACGCTTGAGTGACAAACTTCCTAGACTTGAGATTTGTATTTTAAGTACTATTTGGATAACCTCTTCGCAAACAATCAAGTTGTAGCTTCATTAGGGAATAATATGATCCATCATTCCCTTCTGCAAGCAGATCAGAGTGGGACCCTTGTTCAACAACCTTGCCGTTGTTCATCACTGCTATGCAGTCTGACTTCTGGATCGTAGATAACTTGTGTGCTATTACAACACAAGTTCTATCGACCATCAGTTTCTCTAATGCTTCTTGGAGGAGCTTCTCCGAGGCACTATCAAGCGCACTGGTGGCCTCGTCCAACAGAAGAATTGCTGGATTCTTCAGTATAGCCCGAGCAAGTGCTATTCTCTGTTTCTGTCCTCCTGATAGCTGAACCCCTCTTTCTCCACAATATGTTTCGTATCCATCTTTCATTGAGCTGTATTTGAATGAAATTCATTAGCTAGTAGGACTTAGATTTTATGTGCACTTTGTTAATATAAAGAAGAGAAGGTTGTGTACCTTATAAATTCGGTTGCATTGGCTAGCGATGAAGCCTCCCTTAGTTCAGTTTCTGTTGCATCTTGTTTTCCATAAAGAATGTTTTGGCGGATGGTTCCTGCAAAAAGAGTGGGCTCCTGACTGACTAATGCAATTTGTGATCTTAAGCTTCGTAAGTTGTAGCTCTTGATGTCATATTCATCAATCAATATTGAACCCTTTATTGGATCATAGAATCTTTCGATCAACCCTATGATTGTGGATTTCCCTGAACCACTTTGTCCCACAAGAGCCATGGTCTTCCCAGCTTCAATCTTCAGATTTAGGCCTTTGAAGATCATTTGGTCAGGTCTCGATGGGTATGAGAAGTAAACGTTTTTCAGTTCTATGCATCCTTTAAGTCTCTTTTCAACCTTGATCCCAGCAGGGTCTTCCGGCTCAATTTGAGTTTTCCTGTCTATAACTCCAAAAAGTGATCCGACAGCCTTAGCGCCTTTTGTAAGATCAGTAGCCATGCTTCCGGCATCTGCAATGCTTTTACTCATGTTTATCAAGATGAAGAAAACTTGGAAAAGATATTCCGATTTGACCGATCCTTGATTCAAGAGTCTCCCTCCGTACCAAAAAGTAATAGCTACAAAACCTGCGGTTAAAAACTGAGAGATGGATAACCCAACTCCGGAGATCCATGAATGCTTAACGCTATCCTTCTTGGGGCCTTTCATTGCCACTTCAAAGAGATGCAATATTCTTTCTTGAGAAGAAAATGCAGTAACAGTCCTGTGATTGACTGCTGCTTCGCTTGCTATAGTGCACCCTTCATTCTGGGCTTTCTTTGCTCTCTCGTAAGCACTCTTAAGTAAAACAGCTTTTGAGTAGAAGCACCCAATGATGATTGGCTGCAGAGCAATAAGTACAACAGCTAGCCTCCATGATAGCACTAAAGCAAGGGCATAAGAGATGGAAGCATTTGTGAAGACTTCGACAAGCAATGACATACGATCAACAACAAGTGATCGCACCGTGTTGGCTTCAGAAAATATCCGTGCACAGATTGCTGCACTTGTGTTCTCATCTTTGTCAAACCACCCTACTTCAAAAGTTAGTACATTTGTAATTACTTTCTCACGCACCCTTTTGGTTAATGCTTCCCCCATGACTGCAAAGTCATAATGCTGGAGGATACTGGCAATGACGTGTATAACTGCTAGACCCAAGAAGAGTAGGATATAGAATCTGGTCTCCGATTTGATCTTGGAATTGTCATGCAACATGTATACTGAGAGAAGTGATCCAATGCTGTACCCTATGAATGGCTGTGTTGCTCCAAAACCAGCGGCCCCTAAACATGCAAGCATTGATTTCTTCCACTCTGGTGCAATCATTTTCAATAAATGCCATTGGGAAGGGGGAGCATAGGAAGACTTGTGTAATTTCTCATCATTTTTGGTGTCGTAAAGATCCATTTTAATGGATTGAAGTTCAGCAGAGGATAATGCTGGACTGAATTGAGATGGGCTGCTCTCCATGGTTGACCTTGGATTGTAAGATGTCTTAATAGGTGAGAAACTTGTTACTTCCAATGTGGGTTCCTGATAAGTACCTTTGCTCTGCATTGCTGATTGTTGCAGCTGCACCATTCGTAGGTATGGCCCACTTTTCCCATCTTTCATTTGTGTGAGCTCACCATGGGTTCCTGATTCTATAATTCTTCCTGACTGAATTACCATGATAGCATCAGCTTCCTGGATTGTAGTAAGGCGGTGGGTAACAATGATAGTTGTCCTTCCTTTTGAGGCGTGGTCTAGTGCTCTTTGAACTACTCTTTCAGACTCCGAGTCCAATGCACTTGTAGCTTCATCAAGAAGAAGGATTCTTGGGTCTCTAATTAATGCTCTGGCAATGGCTATCCTTTGCTTTTGGCCACCAGATAATTGAATTCCAAATTGTCCAACCTGAGTCATCAATGAAGCTTGATCAAATTGATTTGAAGATAGAAAAGAAAGTCTGTATGCTCTACTTTGATTATACTTACATGGGTGTCGTATCCTTCCGGAAGTTTCTTGATGAAGTTGTGAGCATTCGCAGCCTTTGCTGCACTTATGACTAGTTCCATAGAAGCTTCATCCTTGCCGAACAAAATATTTTCCCTTATGGAAGTTGCAAACAGAATCGGCTCTTGACCAACCAGCCCAATTGTAGATCTTAACCACTTTAGCTGAAGTCTTGTTAGTTCGTTTCCATCGAGGAGAATATCTCCTTTGATTGGGTCGTAAAATCGTTCAATCAGTGAAATGACCGTAGACTTGCCAGAGCCACTGCTTCCGACAAGCCCTACCGTCTCACCGGCATGCACTTTAAGATTAAATCCTTGAAGAATTTTAGTATCAGGTCGTGACGGGTAACTGAAATCAACTTCCTTAAACTCTATCTCTCCTTTCACTTGGTCTAGAGTTTCCCCCTTCAGCTCTGTGGAGTCAATAGTTGGAGTTCTGTCGATAACCTCGGAGATCCTTAGAGCTGCAGCCTTGCCGTCTGAAAAGGACGGGATATTGCGGACGGCCTGCATCACAGACCTGTATTGTTCACAATTAGAGCTACGAGTTTGATTGCAGAAATCCCATTATTAGTGAAGAATTAAGGTAATGCTTCATCTTTTTTTGTTGCTCAATAAGCTCTAATGAATGCTTATCTTTCTTCTGGAGACTAGGGTGACAGAGCATGAAAATCTAATACTGTGTCACTATAGGTGTCATTATAACATGATGAAAATTTGAAAATATGCTATTTTTGACTTATATAACTCCACAAAAATCAAAGTATGTTTCTACTTGTGATGTAGAGCCAAAAAATGTTTAGGAAGACTCACAATCCTGCGAGGATAGCATTAGTTCCAGCAATAAAAACATTTCCACCTCTTTCTCCTTTCTCAGTAACGAGAATGCTTCCGACCCAAGCTAGACATATCCAAGCTGCATAAATTGTTGCCATGCTCCCTATAAGTATTCCCTTCGTGAGCCCTTGTTTTATTCCCATATCCGAACATCTTTGGAGAGCTTGGTTGAAGTTCTCTAGTGTTTGGCACTCTCCTACATAAGAATAGACTGTACGAATCGAGGAAATTGCTTGTTCTGCAATTCCCCCTGCGACCTCATACTCATCCTTCATCTTATTCCCTTGACTCATCATTAATGTTCCAATTCCCATCGCTGGTATGATAAACAGTAGTGTCGCTGGAAGACAAGCCAAAGCTATTCGCCATGACAATACAAAAGAAGCTAGGAGAAAGAAAATCAACTCGGAGATGGAAGCTAGGCAGTTTGGTATCTGTGCAAAAGAAACATAGAGATGTTACGAATCAGTTAGCTGCAAGAAGTTAGGATCTTAAGCAAAGGGAACCCGAGAATAAAGTCAGAATTAATATAAAGTATATATAATTTGAAATATTCATACAAAAGGGTCCCCTGTTTTCTTCTGAATTATTTATATAGGAGCTACTATGGTCTATGTTTATAATTACCAGATGCTATTTTTTTGCTTAATATTTTATCAGTTTTTATTTTTATTTTAGCATCTCTATTTTTTGCGTTGTTTTCTCATCTCTTCTTTGACGAGTCCATATGACAATTCATGTTTGCCGACCAACCAAATCTTTTTGGGACTAAGACTTTATTGTTGTTGTTATTCCTGAAGGCTGAAGTCTTTTTAGTAAAAAGAGCAGAATTATTTTCCAACATGGAATAGTTGAGTTTTCAAAATGTTACACCCTCTCTCCCAAATTATTATCCTTTTTTTTTTTAAAAAAAAAAGAGAAAAAAAATGGACAGTCATTTTGGGACTGTGGGTGTATTAGTGATTATGAAACATTGACTTGTTGAAGATTTTCAGTTAGAAAGGCGATTACCAACTATGAATAATGGAAGCATGTTTAGAAAGTTACCTACAATTTGTTGGAGAAATCACAAGTTTTGGGGTACTTTTGTAATATTGTTGTCTAAACACATAAAAACACTTGAATTTATATATATTTCAAATTAAGTGACAATCATTAAAGGATATTATCACTATATTAGACAGCAATGGATTAGAAATTAATACAGAGCAACAAGGTGCTGCTTTTTAGTTCTTTAAAAGAGGGTTACGACAAGGAGATCCCTTTGTTGGAACAATTTATGATCCCCGAATACCACACTCATATTCAGAATAAGATTGAGGAAGAAGATGAAGGCGGAAGCGAGAATTACCTGTTGAATCCATAGTTTATGTAGTAGAGAGAAATGAAGAACAAGTAGGAATTGTGTTCTTCTAAATGATAATGTCTCTTAATCACTCAAAGTCTTCCTAACAAAATGAAGATTATTTAGTTGAGAGAGTAAGAAATGTAGTAATCTCTAGGGTTGATGGAAGACCCTTTATATAGGAGACATGGTGACATTTCATTTAGGGACCACACCCTTTCAAGCTTTATGATGTTGTATTACCCTTTTGCCCATCACAATTAGATAATTATACATCCAGGAATTCTACACACTTTATTATAAACTATACTTTATATTAATATTATAATCATGACTTTATTTATGGAAGTCTTAAATAACTTGTATTGCAAGCCATGTTCTAACAATCTCCCACTTGGGTTGCAAAACAAATTATTCCTTTAAATCATGAAGATAACATAAATGACAACCCTTATGTGCACTCTGTTGTCATCTATAACAATCTCGTCCATTAGCCATATAAGTATAGGACTAAAGGGGCAGTCGTTGTAATTGATTCGCAACTAAACCCACTATAATCACATATACAAATCCTAACTAAATGACATAGATCAAAAGTATAAATGTGTAGCATGGAACTTAATGAATATATACATATTCTTCCAACTAGTCCAACTTTAACCAAATGAGATCAAACTTTAATAATAATAGAACAATAAAATGAAGAACAACATAACCTCCCACTATATTAAAGGTGATCAAAAGTTGTTACACCTATATGAGCAACATGCTCGTGAAACACTAAAGGTGATAACGCCTTAGTAAACGGATCCGCTAACATAGAGTTTGTACCAATAAGTTGTATTTCTATTTGTTCCTTTTGTACCCTTTCTCTTACAACAAGAAACTTAATGTCTATATGCTTAGACTTTGACGAACTCTTGTTATTGTTGGAGTACAAAACTGCTGCCCTATTGTCACAATATAGCTTGATTGGATGCCTCGAAACAAGCAACAAACTCGGCTTCCATGGTAGAGGAAGTTACGAGTGTCTGCTTGGCACTTCTCCAAGAAACTGCTCCACCGGCTAATGTGAAGACATAACCAGACGTTGATTTACGGCTGTCTTGGCATTCAGCAAAGTCGGAATCGGAATACCCAATGATCTCAAGATGATCCGACTTTGAATATGTAAGCATGTAGTCCTTGGTGTTTTGTAAATACCGCATCACTCTTTTGGCTGCAACCCAATGTTCTCTCCCCGGATTGCTTTGGTATCTACCAAGCATCCCAACAATAAAGGCAAGGTCTGGACGAGTACAGACTTGCGCATACATTAAGCTTCCTACTGCTGATGCATAAGGGATGTTTTCCATATACTTGGTTTTAAAATTATTTTTGGGACATTGATTAAGACTGAATTTATCTCCTTTAGAAACAGAGGTGTCATGTGGTTTACAGTTTTGCATGCTAAACCTTTGTAATACCTTTTCTATATAGGCCTTTTGTGATAATCCTAAAGTACCTCATGAGCGATCACGGTGTATTTGGATTCCTAATACAAAAGATGCCTCACCAAGATCTTTCATTTCAAATTTGTTTGAAAGAAATTTCTTAGTTTCTTTAAGAAGGCTTATGTCATTACCAGCAAGCAAAATATCATCCACATATAAGACTAAGAATATAAATTTACTCCCACTGAACTTATGGTATATACAATCTTCACCAAGATTCGTTTCAAAGCCAAATGAAAGAATTACTTGATTAAATTTTAAATACCATTGACGAGAAGCTTGCTTGAGCCCATAAATGGATTTCTTAAGTTTACAAACTAATTGATTAGTTTGTTCCAAATCATCCACCATTTCTGGTTTCTTCATGTAGATGGTTTCCTCATTGTCTCCATTGAGAAAAGCTGTCTTTACATCCATTTGATGAAGCTCAAGATCATAATGTGCCACTCATAATGATCCTAAAAGAGTTTTTAGAAGATACCGGAGAGAATGTTTCTTTGTAATCAATACCTTCTTTTTGAGTAAAACCTTTTGCACCAAGACGAGCCTTATATCTTTCCACATTACCTTGTGAATCCCTTTTGGTTTTAAATATCCATTTGCAACCAATAGGTTTCACATCCTTAGGTAATGGGACAAGATCCCAAACGTCGTTGTCTTTCATAGATTTTAACTCTTCATTAATGTCATTGATCCACTTATGAGAATTAGGACTATTAATGGCTTGATGGAAGGTGAGAGGCTCATCTCCCACTAGACCTAAGTGTCCTTCATTCTCGGCTAGATACACCTCATAATCATCCGAAATGGCACTTCTTCTTGCTCTATTTGATCTTCTTAAGGGCACCGGTTCTTCCTCATTTTGAGGTTGTTGAATTTCCTCATTATGTTCAACATTTTCATGTTGTTCATTATTTATAGGGGAGTCAATATTTTGAATTATATGTTCCTCTTGAATTTCAGGTACAAGTACTTGATTTCAATTGGAACTACTATGGGAAGAGGTATAGAAATGGATTCCTCTTCCTCTTCCTCAAATTCAAAATTATTATTCCTAATTTCCCCTCTAAATTCAACATCCTCAAAGAACCTAGTATTTCCCGTTTCAAAAAAGGTTCTAGTTTTCGGGTTGTAAAATTTATAGCCCCTAGATCTCTCGGCATACCCCACAAAATAGCTACTAACTGTCTTAGCGTTCAGTTTGCCCTCATTAGGCCTATAAGGCCTAGCTTCTGCTGGACAACCCCAAACATGAATATGATTTAGGGACGGTTTCTTATTCGTCCATAATTCATAAGGGATTTTATTATTAGTAGCCTTAGAGGGAGCCTTATTGAGAAGATAAGTTACGGTTTTTAAAGCATCGCCCCATAATGAGTGAGGTAAAGAAGTACAAGAAATCATACTTCTTACCATATCCTTAAGGGTTCTATTACGTCTCTCAGCTACACCATTCATGCTAGGCGTACCCGACATAGTGTAGTGAGGGACAATCCCACACTCTCCAAGATAGCGAGCAAAAGGACCCAGACGTTGTTCCCCCGAACCGTCATTCTGACTGTAGTATTCACCACCACGATCGGATCTAACGTTCTTAATAGTCTTCCCAAGTTGATTTTCAACTTCGGCCTTAAAAGACTTGAAAACGTCCAAAGATTGAGATTTTTCTTGAAGTAAATAAATGTATCCATATTGGGAGTAGTCGTCTATGAACGTAATAAAGTATTGTTGACCATTCCAGGAAGGAGTAGGGAATGGACCACAAATATCCATATGTATTAGTTCTAAGACACTTGATGCTCTCGAGGATACCTTTCTCCTTTTGTTTGTAAACTTTCCTTTTAGGCATTCAATGCAAAAGTCCTTTTCAGGAATATCAAGTTTATTTATGATTCCCTCTGACACAAGCTTGTCAATTCTCGTTTTGGAGATATGACCTAAACGCCTATGCCATAAGGTATAAGAATTTTCAATTGAAAACTTTCGCTTTTTACTTTTAGTTTTATTATTATGGGACTCATTTATTGTTTGAGTAGTGTTAAACAAATAAAGATTATCACTACTTGATAAAGTACTAGTACCAACAATAATGGAATTAAAATAAAGATCACATATATTATTACCAAACGAACAAGAGTAACCCTCTTTGTCCATAACTGTGATAGATATTAAATTCCTTCTAAATGAAGGTACAATGAATGTATTATTTAGTACAAAATAATAACCAGTACTCAATAACAACCTAAAGGTCCCTATGCCTATAACTTTAACCGGGTTCCCAGCTCCCATATAGATGAATCTTTCATCTTCGCTAGGTCTTCGGTAATTCAGGCAACCCTGCATAGCATACTTATGTGAGTTGTTGCACCAGAATCCAACCACCATGTATATGTAGGAATTGAAACTAAATTAGCCTCAGTACAAACAAGACCAAATGACATACCTTTCTTAGCACGCCAAGCGTGATACTTAGGGCAGTCATACTTCATGTGCGTTAGGTCCTTGCAAAAGAAGCACTTCTTTTCTTTACGATCATCAGATGATCCTTTAGGCTTCTTATTGTTTGTTACCGCAATTTCTTTCCCTCTTCTCTTTGTCCCATGAGAAGAGGTAGATGCTAAATGAGCACTTTCTATCTTAGATTGCTTCAACCTATCTTCCTCTTGAGTCAAATGTGAAATTAATTCATTAATATTCCACTTATCTTTTTCACAATTATAGGTCACCTCAAAGTGACCAAACTGAGGAGGAAGAGAGAACAAAACTAAATGCACGAGAAGATCTTCCGATATCTCTAACTTAAGTGCTTTTAGCTTTGTCGAAAGGTGAAGCATTTCTAGAATGTACTCCCTAAGATTTCCGGCACCCTTGTACTTCATGGAATCAAGTTTCCTTAGGGTAGAACTTGTTTCTGACTTTTCGCTTTTTGCAAAGCGTTCTTCAAGGGTCTCAAGAAAAGTCTTAGCGTCAACGTCCTCGGAGACCGTGTTCAGAAAGGTCTCCGGGACAACATTTTTCATAATCATTAGGCTCACGCGATTGGAGCGTTTCCATTTCTCAGAATGTAAGCGGTCCTCAGGAGTGCTTTCATCATTAAGAGGAATAAGAAACGGCTCCCTAAATGCGAGATCTATGTCCATACAGCCCAAGACCATGGTTATTTTATTTTTCCAAGTTTTAAAGTTTGTCCAATTTAGCATTGGAATAGTACTCATCGCAGCAGTAATTGACGAAGCTTAAGTAAATCTGATGGGAATCAAGAACAAGAATGAATACAAAACATTATAAGTAACTACATTATGAATAAAAAGATTAATTATATCAAATGAAATCCATCAATAAGTCAATTAACATGGCATCAAAACTAATCTTTGGATTGCGAGTTGATTCATAAATAATTGACTTTGATAACAAGTAATTTGAACAATGTTTGATTAAATGCTTAATCTTCCTTTGGGTAGTCTTAAGCATTTAACAAAACAACTTAATGTTCATTTTATTTGTCATCACATGAATGCTCAAGTTTAGTCAAATGTCAAGATCTTCTTTGGAAATTTCAAGTCATTCACATATTAACTTAAACGTTCAACACTTTAACAATTTTGGGTTTAACTAACGTTAATCACTTAGGTGATAATATTATTTAAACAATGAATAAAATTGTTTAAGCATATAATTAATCAAGGCTTTAAGGTTTGAAAAATGAATGTTTTGTCCAAAGGGGAAAACAAAAAATTGTGCAGAAATTTGAAAAATCCATAAACTGTGAACAGTGTTTGCACGGCCGAGCGAAGGAAATGACACGGCCGAGCACCACTTTTACAGAAACATTGTTTTTCGACATATTGTGCACGGCCGCGCTAAACAAAACGCACGACCGTGTTGCTCGGCCGAGCATAGGAAAGGATACGGCCGAGTACCTTAATCAGAAACATTTGCCTTTTGTCGACATACAATGCACGACCGTGCAAAACCAAACGCACGACCGTGCAGGTCTTGGTCCGACCGGGCATAACCAAAGACCCGACCGGGTTATTCAAGAGAACCGACCGGACTCGACCAAAGATCCGGCCGGTTTATATCATTTTTGACGCCGTTTCATGTGCTCGGCCGAGCAGATCATAAGACTTGGCCGAGCAGGTCATTTTCTGCACTTTCTGAATTTTGTTTAAACTTTCCCAAAATCAATGAATGGCAAGTAGATCCACATGGTATGTACTTAAAACATAAAACCACGCTATTTAGGATAATCTTGCTTTTAAAATTAATGGAATCAAGTAAGTAGATCCACATGGTATGCACTAAAACATAAAACCATGTTATGAAGGGATAGTCAAACTTGAACCATTGAGTTTAATGAACAAAACTTTCAAACCATTTTCATTAAATTCAGATGAAGATTATCAGTACTCTATGAATGAATTAGAGTCCCTAATCAACATCAAATCTTTATGATTCAACAGGAAAAAATGAATCAATTAAAACATAAAAGCTTTCTTAAAAGAACTCAAACTCAAACCAAAAAATGTACGGACTCTGATACCAATTGTTGGAACAATTTATGATCCCCGAATACCACACTCATATTCAGAATAAGATTGAGGAAGAAGATGAAGCGGAAGCGAGAATTACCTGTTGAATCCATAGTTTATGTAGTAGTGAGAAATGAAGAACAAGTAGGAATTGTGTTCTTCTAAATGATAATGTCTCTTAATCACTCAAAGTCTTCCTAACAAAATGAAGATTATTTAGTTGAGAGAGTAAAAAAATGTAGTAATCTCTAGGGTTGATGGAAGACCCTTTATATAGGAGACATGGTGACATTTTAATTTAGGGACCACACTCTTTCAAGCTTTATGATGTTGTATTACCCTTTTGCCCATCACAATTAGATAATTATACATCCAGGAATTCTACACACTTTATTATAAACTATACTTTATATTAATATTATAATCATGACTTTATTTATGGAAGTCTTAAATAACTTGTATTGCAAGCCATGTTCTAACACCCTTATCTCCTTTTTTGTACACCTTTGTGGCTGATATTTTGAGTAGGCTTTTATCTATAGGAGAAGAGGTTGGAATTGTGGAATGGTGTAAGGTGGGTAAGGAGAATCTTCTGGTTTCCCATCTTCAGTTTGCTGATGACACAATGTTGTTCTTAACTGAGGACGCATGAAATCTTAACAATTTGATGACCATTCTTCAACTACTTGAACAGGTTTCTAGGTTGAAAATTAATTTGGCCAAGTGTGAGCATCTTTAATTGGTTGTCTTTCTTGGCCTATATCATATCTTAGGGTAACTGGGGGGGGGGGGGGGGAGTGATAATCTGAGAAACATTTCCTTTTGGGACCCAGTCGTAGCGAGAGTTAATAAGCGTCTTGCTACCTAGCAAGACTGGATACGTGCCTATTTTTCTTTGGGTGGATGCATTACCCTAGTGCGAGCATGTCTTTCTAGTATTCCGCTTCACTATCTCTCTTTAAAATTCCAAATGTTGTTACAAAGACTAGAGAGCGATGAGGAAGTTTTGTGGGAAGGTTTGAGGGAGGAGAGGAGAGATCATTTGGTGGCATGGGATAAAGTATGTCATCCAAAAGAGGAGGGTGGATCGACATTGGCAACCTAATTAATCGAAACATCTCCTTAGTTAGTAAATGGCTATGGAGATTTTCTCGATAACCTCATGCTATTTGGCATAAAGTGATTAAGAGTAAGTTGGGATGCAACAAAACGGCTGTGATGCTTCTTTCAGCGGTCCAGGTTCACATAAAAGCGCATGGAAATTTATTCACCAGTGTCGTCACCACCTGTTTAATACTCTTAGGGCTTGTTTGGTAGCCTGATTAGAGCTGGATATGATTATTAGCCCAATAATAGTGGTGTTTGGTAGGCTAAATGCAATCCGATTAATAATCCTAGGTACAATTCAAATAAGCTTCTTATCCAATCTTATCCCTTCTAACCCCCTTCATATCTACCCATAAAAAAGGGTGGTGTAATTAATCCCCCGATTATTAATCTTCCGACTATTAAAACAGACTAATCCTATCAGGCTACCAAACGAGCCCTTAGTCTCTTACTCGGTTAAAGGTAGGTAATGGGCTCATATCCGGTTTCAGGAATATATTTGGATCAGTACTTCTTCTCTAAGGGACTTATATCCTCGGCTGTATCGCCTCTCTTTATTTTGATTGGCCCGTATCACTGATTTTCGGGTGTTTGGTGAAGGGGAGAATTTTCATGGAATTTTTATTTCTTCCATAACCTCAATGGTCGTGAGTCTGTTGATGTTAGTGTCCTGCTTAATTCCTTATCTCAAGTTCTCTTGTCAGAAAACCATGATTCTCTGGTTTGGGTTTTAGTGGGCACTGGAAAATATTCTTGTAAATATTTTCTTAACTTCTTGATTCGAAGCCCCAATCCATCTTCCTTTCCTCTTTCTTCGTATGTGTGGAAGTCTAAAACTCCTCTCAAGGTTGGGGCAGTTTTGTGGCTTTTAGTGCATAATAATCTCAACACAAACGACAAGCTGCAGATTCGTTGGCCTTCTAAATGTTTATTGCCTAATTGGTGTGTAAATTGCAGGGAGTTTGTTGAAACACATGATCATCTCTCTCTTCATTGTCGTATAGCCCGGTTACATTGGAATCGTCTGTTTGACGTTACAAGAGAAGGGTGATTGAGGCCAGAGTCCATCTCCTCCTTTTTTCAGACTAAGTTCATAGGCTTTGGTGAAGGAGTAGTTGCGAGATAGTTGATGGATTGTGGAGTGTTTGCCATTTGCTGGTGTATTTGGATGGAGCGGAATGCGAGGATTTTTAAAATCATTTGTTACCAAAGCACCTTTTGTGGGAAAGAGTAGTGTACTTAGCTTCTCTCGGGCGTATGCCAATGGTGCTTTAAAAGGTTTATCACTCAATGATTTGAGGGGAGACTGGAATGCTACTATAGGCTAGAGTAGTTCCTTGTATTGATTGTGTTTTTTTTTCTTTGTAGCTGGACCCCTTGTCCATCCTTTTGTATCCTATTTTTATCTTAATATAATCTTCTTTTTCTATGTATATATATAAAAAAGAAAGGTAAATGAACAAGGGTATATAAATTTAAAAGTTTGTACCTTCTCGCCTATAACATCTTGGATCAAAATGGCATCGGTTGAGATGCTCGAGATGACCTTAAATGTGGTGGAAGAATCAGCTTCACAGTCAAAATAACCAACTTCTTGGTTGAGGACTGATTTTAGATATTCCATCCTCATGCGCGAGGTTTGCCTCTCTGCTGTTCTTGTCCAGGTCACTCCTCCTGTATAAAAAGGAATGAATGGGTGAATGGAGTGAATATATTGTTGATGCTACCGGTGACCTTCCATCATTCTTCCTTCTCAACAGGGTGGTTTTAAACTATGGGATTATTTCTTGAGGAAGGATGCTACTTTTAGAGTCACTTTGCTGGTAATAGTGTGGTCAATATGTTTGTTCATATTGTTTTATTCAAGTATATAAATGATAAAAGCATATTTAAAGAGCCTCGTGTAAAACTTAAGATAGGCTATAAATTCATTTCCTCCTTTGAATTTGGCAATGAGAAGTTACCAGCTCACTGAAAGGAGACGTACCAATAAAAGCATTTAGTCCTCCTCCAATGGCGATGTACAGCAGCTTAAGCGAATACTGTAACGTAAAGTGCATTTGTTAATCATGTAATCAAATTCTATAAGAAAACACTTTCTGGGTCTTGCGAAATTTTAGCCTCTTTTTGCAAAGAGAAGTTACCAGCTCTTTGTTTTCTGTTTGTCTATGTTACACTTTTATTTTTACTTCATAGAAAATATATTACCTTGTCCACAACATGAGTGGTGAAATTGATGCCTGTGTTTCCATATGAGTTGAACAAACCACTTAGAACAAACATTAAAAGTGGTGACATCATTCCTTCTACGGTGCTACTCAAAATTCCAAATGTCAGCAGCAGCCTGTCAATGTTGTCAGTGTACCGTAGCATTCCCACTTTTTTACCCATTAATGCTGCCCCACAAAACTTTTTTTCACGTTCTTGATCAAGCTCAAAACTTATGCATCAATTTGCATGCAGATCGATTTTGATTTATATAAATGATGTATTATTCCTCATTGTTGGATAAGTGGTAGAACGAGATTTATATTAGGATTCCTGGTTGGTAGGTATGCCAATAGTATCATATTCATTTAGAGAAATTTTCTTGGAACCTCAGCTTTGAATGTGATTTTCAAGGTGAACTAGCTAAGGTTACAATATCTAAGTATCTGATGGCTGTGTTTTTTGTACAAAAGTCTAACAACTAAAGTTTATAATCAAATTTGATAATGTATGCTATTATACGTTTCTTGGATTATGTTACGTTCGGCAGGAATTCAGGACCCTCCTAATTAGGGCCCATGTAGTGACTTATTTAGTGACCAAGGTAATATCACATTATTTACCGAGCTGATTGGGCAGTGCACCGAAATAATCTCATTTGTGTGGATGTCAAATGCAAATACTTCATCCATTTAAATATAAATGTCCTATATTTGTTTCTGGAATGTCATTGTAAAAACTCCATCCATTTCTCTGCATCTTTTTACTTCATTTTTTTCTTAGTTTGGTTATGGACATATTTTATGAGACGAAGTATTCGTATAAAAGGTAAAGAGAAAATGAACATATTTGATCAACAAAAGATGAATTGAAAATGATGATGTAAAATGAGGCCTGGGGCTACGTAAATGAACACGACCTTTTTAGCATTTCCTTAATTATTTATTGGATGGTGGATATTGTTTTTCTTTGTCTTGTTGAATGGTTTCGTTATAATTCAGTTCATGCTTCATGTTTAGGATTTCGTTCAGCCGCTTCTATCATGGCCTCCATTCCTGTGGTTTGATGCTGAACTGATAGAAGACATCAGCAAGATTACATGATGAAGAAAGGAGTTTTTAGTTTGCTGCTGTTCCGACTAATGTTTTTCAAGATCCTAATGGTGCTAAACAAAAGAGTCAAAAATAGCATTGGATTCATACTGCAGAGAGTGAGGCTGGACTGCCTTTTTCCACCCTGTAAGTCCTTGAAAACAATGTTGATAAATTTAAAGAAAGATTGTCATTTTTGCTTCAACATGTACGGAAATAATTATGTCAGTCTGGGAACGCCTCAATAGTTTGGTATTAATCAAATTTGTACAAGAGTTGGCGTTCGTTTACGAATAAAATACAATACTCCTTCTGTCCCGAAAAGATAGTTTGACTACCTTTATTTCTTTGTTCTAGAAAGATAGTCCCATTTCGACGAATGACAATAATTATAGTAAAATTTCAAGAAGATAAACTTCAATCATAACAAGATTGGCTTGAATAGGACAATCCATTTGGGACGGACGGAGTACGTAGCGGCGTTCATTTTTTAAATATGTTTTGACTTAGGAGGTGGTAATGGATTTCACTGCTGAATCACGGTGTCAGTTAGCTAAGGAAGCTGATTTAATCTTAACATTATGTTAATTCAATGTATCTAGTATATCGTCTTATGCGCTTATATTTTTCTGGATACTACGGTTTTTCTTGTATCTTATGGTTGGACATCTCTCAGAACCTTCACAACCATTTAGAAAAATATATACATCACTTGAATAACCTTAGGATCTGATCTTGGGTAGATATTCTTATTATTGTTCTTATCTGAAAATGAGTTCCTCTAGGGATGTATGAAATAGCTGATGATATTAAATTATGTCTCCAGTCCAAAACAATTTGGCCTCAATAGATATTCCACCTTGAGTTTCATATTTAAGAAGTTATATTACGTACTTTACTTTTAAAAAGTCACGAACCTCCATGAGGAAAGGTTCACGTAATATTATATTACCAAATTAAACCAACAGTTTATATACTTTAATATCTGTGGACTGGGGGTATTCATGTTTGAATGTGGAGTGGTGAGACTGTCTGCCGATTGACTCGTGCGCAGATTAGAGAGAAAGCCTAGGATGCAGATATTCTTGCTGATGCGACATTGCCACTGAATATGAACTTCAAAGAGTTTCTAACTGTTTGATATACAAGTATAGACTCTTCTTAGGGGGCACATTTAGAATTTTGCTAAAAGTGAAGCGGTTTCATGGGAAGATTTCAACAATTATTTACTCACTAGTACAAGCTATTGCATGTGCATCTTTCATTTTCGATTTGTGATTTTAATATTTCACATAATAATGATTTGTGATGTTAGTATTTCCTAAAGTTGACGTAAGCAAATCATGTTACTAAGATGGTTTTAAGCCATGAACTTAAATCTAAGGGTCCAAAGAGGGACAGAGACTATGGTACAAAGTCGATGATGTTGAGATATGAGAACAATAGGAGGAAGTTCATAGATTAAAACATGCATTTCCTTAGTTATTACCCCCCCTTGGGTCTCAAATTAAGTGTCCGCTATTCCTTTTTGTGCTAATAAGAGAAGTGTCACTTTCTTATTAGCACAAAAAAGATTGCTGGATTTCCTTTAGCTTGTTTCTGTCCGCCTGACTGGTGTTTGAGCTTTGGGAATGAATGACCATTTTAGTTCATATTCTTTTTGTGTAGCCTATCCTAGCTAGCTCTCTAAGCATCAAATAAATGTATCTGGGACAATGCATAGTTTTGTTCCATGTGAAAATTAACCTTTTAATTTAGTTTCAAGGTAAATTTGACTAAAAGGACCGAGTATCACTATACACAGTACCCTACTACGGTTTATGTCTTCCACCCTTATGTTACGGAATGCTCATTTATTCCGAAAGCGAATAGACTTCAGATATGCTCTTTACATATCCTATTGCTCACTACTTGTAGTACCACTAATTTGTAGCTTCACGAGGGAATAATAGGATCCACCATTCCCTTCTGCAAGCAGATCAGAGTGTGTCCCTTGCTCAACAACTTTTCCGTTGCTAATCACGGCTATGCAGTCTGACTTCTGTATTGTAGATAACTTGTGTGCTATAACTACACAAGTTCTACCAATCATAAGTTTCTCCAACACTTCTTGGAGTAGATTCTCTGACATGCTATCAAGGGCACTAGTAGCCTCGTCCAACTAAAGGATTGCTGGATTCTTTAGTATAGCTCGAGCTAGTGCTATTCTCTGTTTTTGTCCTCCAGATAGCTGAACTCCTCTTTCTCCACAATGGGTATCATATCCATCTTTCAGTGAACTGCATTTGAGATGATTTCAATTTTATGATAGGAATTTTAGTGTAAGGAAAGTTTTGGTAGTTTAAAGAAGGGAAGGATGTCTACCTTATGAATTCGGTCGCATTGGCTAGAGTTGATGCCTCCCTTCATCTTCCGTAGCATCTTCTTTTCCATAAAGAATGTTTTGACGTATTGTTCCTGCGAAAAGAGTGGGCTCTTGACTTACTAATGCAATATGCGATCTCAAGCTTCTTAAGTTGTAGCTTTTAATGTCGTATTCATCTACTAGGATTGTGCCCTTTATTGGATCGTAGAATCTTTCAATTAACCCAATGACTGTAGATTTGCCTGAACCACTTTGGCCTACAAGTGCCATTGTCTTCCCAGCTTTAATCTTAAGATATAGACCCTGTAAGATCATTTGATCAGGTCTGGATGGGTAAGAGAAGTATACATTCTTTAGTTCGATATCACCATTAAGTCCTTTTTCTATCTCAATTCCAACAGGATCGTCAGGTTCAATTTCAGTCCTCCTGTCTATAACGGCAAATAGTGATCCTACAGCAGTAGCCCCTTTTTTCAAATCAGAAACCATGGTTCCTGCCTCTGCAATGGTCTTTCCCATGTTCATCAAGACAAAGAAAACTTGGAAAAGGCTGTTCAATTGTAATGATTTCTGATTCAAGAGTCTGCCTCCGTACCAGAAAGTCATACATACAAAAGCTCCTGCAAAAAAATGGGAGCTGAATAACCCAAAACCGGAGATCCAGGAATGTCGAATACTATCCTCTTTAGGTCCTTCCATTGCCAACTCAAAGAGACCCAATATTCTTTCTTGGGAAGAAAATGCAGTAACAGTCCTGTGATTTACTGCTGCTTCACTTGCGATTGTACACCCTTCATTCTGTGCTTTCTTAGCTCTTTGATTTGCGTTTTTAAGCACAAAAGATTTTGTATAGAAGCATCCTATGATGAGTGGCTGCAGTGAAACAAGTACAATGGATAACCTCCATGATATTGCTAGTGCAAGAGCATAAGAGAGAGAAGCATTTGTGAAGACTTCAACAAGCAAGGACAGACGATCGCTAGTGAGGGATTGTACCATGTTTGCTTCAGTAGATATCCTTTCACAGATTGCTGCACTCGTGTTCACATCTTTGTCAAACCATCCAACTTCAAAAGTGAGTATATTTCCAACCACTTTCTCCCGTACCCTTTTGGTTAATGCTTCCCCCATGACTGCAAAATCATAATGTTGGAGGAAACTGGTAATAAGTGTATAACTGCTAGACCCAAGAACATGAATATATAGAATCGTGTCTCTGATTTAATCATATCTCAGCATCCCAGCTTTTGAATCCATTTTGTGCTGAAACCCAGTCTTGAATAGTTGAAATTACTAAGCTTGAAAAACTCCTATTCTGCAGAAATGTGCAACCAACTTTGTATTTGTAGAAAAGTGACAGCTATCCCTTAATCTCAATAGAATAGTTGATGAATGTTCTTATATTGGCATGCAAAACAGGTACGTTGTCATTATCAAATTAGATTGGATTGACTTGCTTGGAACTTTTTTGTGTGTCATTGTAATTTTCAGGAAACTGCATCACTGCATTGAAGCTGATACAAGAATGCAGGCTAATACTTACTTTATTTTGACTGACCAGGTATTTTATTTTCTCTGATTGTGGTTTTCGTAATAGCGTACTGGCTGTTGCCATCATTTTGTTTGAGACATAATTAAATTCTGATTGCTGCTTATTCCTTTGAATACATCAACTTCTTTTTGATTACTTGTCTTCATATGTGTATACACCTTTATCTATATATGTGTGTGTGCCTCTCTCTCTCTCTGTTCCTATTTTTTCCCTCTTTCTGTTTTAGTTTGTTCAAAAGTTTAGTTCTATTTAAAAAGTTTATGCTCCCTTTGGTCAAGATAGCTGTCGCTTTTCGACATCAATTTTGGTTCAAAAGAATTATCACTTTTGGGTCTAAATCATTCTAATTCCTATGTTACCTTCACATTGGAATTTGTTTCACGCTATTAATTGGTTTATTGTATAAAGTAATGTAGGAGACATGGGCAATAAATAAAGGTAAACTTGGTAGTTTCATCATTAAAATGTAGCAATTGTCTTTTTTAAAACTGTGAAAAGTCCAAAAGTGACGACTATTTTGGACCGCAGGGAGTAATATCCTTCCATTATTTTCAAAAGATATTATTTCTCTTTGAAGACATGACATTTAAAAATAAAGTTGAGTTGTGCATGGAACACTTTTTAAGTATGTAGTTTTACTTTGTTGTACGTTCATGAAATTGCATTAAGAATATTTCTTCCATTAGAATGACAAGTGTTGCTTTTTTCGGAGCAGAAGGAGTAAATAAATAAATCAGTTATCATTCTGACGATAATTATGGCAAATATATTGAAGAAAATATTATAAATATTATTAAGTCTGAGAATGAGACTATTTTCTTGGACAGTGAGTGTTTAATGTAGAAGCAGAAAACCCAAGCAAGAAAATACAAGCAACTGTTGTGCATGACCAGTACATCACAATAATTTTGGAAACAGGTGCTCTGTGAGTGATTAGTTTTGGTAAAATATCTTCAGCAGTTTCAGTTCTTGCATTGAATAAGAGAACAGATTATTGAAAAAAGAGTGGCTGGCAGTTAGTCTTGGTGTTTGCGATCAGATTCAAACACAATCTCCAGATGCTAATTATATTCATTCCATTTGGCTTTGCTATGCTAAGTTATTGTTAGTTTGGAAACTGTAGTTATTGTCATCTCATATTCTTCCTTGTGTCATCTAGGGTGTATGGTCACATATTATATAAACTCAACTCCCCTTTTGTCCAAATTACTTGGGGCCGGCTGAATGATTCCTTTTAGGCCATTTAGTTTGATCTCTCCTGTTTTGTTATTTAACTAGTACTCGTGCCCGTGCCTATGGCACGGTGACGGTACTTCCGTGCATAAAGTGAGAAAATTGAAAAATGAACACCATTGAAAGCACTCTACAAACCCAATTCATAAAAATTAAAAATCCATGTGCCAAATTGATTCTACTTGTAGTTACGACAAAAAACGATGCTCAGTATAATATTGAGCCAAGCAACCAAATTCATTTATTTACGCTACCTTTTTCTTCAAATGAACCAATGTAAGAAATGTGTTTTCTAATTTTCCATCTCTATAAACCTGCACACACAGATTAATGGTTTGAATGAAAATGTAGGGCAAAGATGGTTAAAGATAATAAGAAAAATACGAAAATCACTGGCAAGATGATATAGCGAGAAAAAAGTATAGAGAAGTATTGATTCACTAAATAGTAAAAATTAAAGAAAACCTAACTCCAAGTTGAGCTATATATTAAGTAAAAACACATTGATCCTTTAATTATATGGAATTTAATTGGTCAACTATATACAAAAACTTTAACCATCAAAAGAGAACAACATCATCATAATTTTAAGAGCTTCTTGCCCCCCCCCCCCCCCAAAAAAAAAAAAAAAAAAAAAAAAGAATTAAAGATGAACTCTTCAAATCTCTCTGACCACTCTAACAGAAAATCTCCATACTTGACCCAGCTGCTAGGCCATAATTTCATAATTTGAAGTGCTATCCACGCTCCCAGCCTCCCACCTAAATCATACCAGTAAATCAAAACTTTTCAAACCATAACAAATTACTACTCCATGCTACTCTCTCTATCCCAAAATAAATACATACTCCCTCCGTCCCACCTCACTTGACACCCATGAGGTGGGCACAATAACTAAGGAAAAAGAATAAAATAAAGAAAATGAGTGGTAGAAAATGAAGAGAGAGAATGAGTGGGGTAAATAGTAGTGGTAGTCGAATAAATTGAATGGTGGAAAATGAAGAGAGAGAGAATGAGCTGGGACGGACCAAATGGAAATAAGTGTCAAGTGAGCTGGGACAGAGGGAGTATATCTAAACTTTAAGAAAAAAATACCCAAAATATGCAGTGATCTTCTACCTTGGTAAATAGTTTGGTAAAGGAGTTTCCTTGGCTGTTCTTGGAGCTGCGTTTCAACTGAGTTGGTCTTACAACAATGATTTGCAAAAAATACTCATTCTGGGAATTGGGATACATGAATGACAGAGAACCCCAAAAAATTTAAATCCCACCCAATGTCAATCATTCAAAACACCAAATACAACAATCAATTAAAAAAAAAAAAAAAAAAAACTGACGCTGGGACGGATGGGATACATGAATGGGAGGAACCAAAATTAATCAAGTTGCAATACCATAAACAATAAATTAATCAAGTTGCAATCACTAACCTTCCTTGGATTATCTCCTTTTGATATTGTTACTACCAGTGTTTCCACTCGACGGGTCGACAGATCACTTTCGATAGCATCTTCTCGATCCATATCAAATACCATCTACTTCCCAGTGGGATGCGCAACGATGACCGGAAGAGGAATTAAGTACCAATTTTCCTACGGAGAGGGATGTTTTGGGGAGGGGATAGCAGATTGATTTGAACGCTAGAAGGAAAAATCGGAGTGGTGAAGGATAGGGAGGAGTGCAATTTGACTGGGATAAGAAGAGGAGTCGTGAGAGAAAACGGAGACGGAGGAACCTTTTCCAATTTGGGGAGGGGATCACAGACTGATTGTCTGATAACCGTTAAATGAGGGCCGCACGATTAACTTTGGAGAATTCATCTGAACGGATGGGAAAAAATATGAAAAATAAAGAAATCATGTGAGCCTTTGGATGAGAGCGGTTATGAGTTAATCTCAGCCACTCTTTGTGTATTTTTAAGAGTTAGTTAAAACCATTGTGTTTTGTATTATAGATTGCATGGCAGTAACTCCTAGAATTCTATGGCACGGATGACTTTATTGAATACTTTTCTGCCTTGAATGCTTTTCTATAGTCCTTTCATTAGGTTTGTGTCTAGTTTATCAGAAGGGAATGTATCAAGAAAAGCTGCTGCAACTTCAATTGCGTCTAAGCAACTAGCTTTCTTACTGTTAAATACAATAGCATTGAACAATCCTTGTGTAGGTAAAAAGTTTCTTTGTGAAAGTTTGTGAGGATCACCGTTCACCCTTTACCCATGAACCTTGTTTTTTTTTAAAGTTTAGTAGTATAAGCTAATTGGGCATGGCAAACGATTGAGTTTGAGACCTCGTAGTTTTCAACCCCCAGGTTTACTACTACACCACCCGTTAAGAGTTGCAGATGATAAATTAAAGCATTCCTACATTTACTTGCTCGATGGTCATCTGGCTTACTAAACTAAAATGATGCTACCTCCCCCTCAAATATTTCAGGTTTGAATAATTTGGAGCAGAGTGGGATTCCCTTGGGGCTGAAATACAAAAACCGAAAGTGGTACTCCCTCCGTCCCAAAATGAATGACCATTTTCTTAAAAATTTCCTAACTGAATGTCTATTTTCAAAAAGAAATTGTCCCCAAGTGAATGATCAACTTTAAAAAAGTCATATTCTAATGTATCATCTTTGCTAGTAAATTTTATTAATAAGTCCACTTTTTCAGATCGTCCATAGAATGGAAAATGGACATTCATTAGTGGCAGAGGGAGTAATAAATAATATGGCTTTGATGTAGTGACACATGATCAATTTTGATGTTTTTAATGGTGACTTCTTTTCAATGTATACTTTTCTAAATGTGGTCGTCAGTGATGTGTAAAAAATATGCTGCTTGCTTCACTAGTTTATTGCTATTATCGTTTTCTTGTATGTTATGGTTGGACTTATCCCAAGCATGTCACATTGAATCCAAATATAAATTACTATCATAGATGAAGTCACTTTAGGATCTTAGCCAGTGATAAGATGGGCTGCACTTCATTTTCCTTCTGAAAACGACCTCTGATAGTATAGATGAAATAGCTGGATTTGATATTTGAAATTCAGTATTGAACCCGTACAGATTGAAATTAGCGGATAATTGCGCCTTAAATCTCATGGCTCTACTTTAACTGATATGTGGTTTTACTCTAAAAAAAAGGCAACGGTTTCTTGTAGATATGCTCTCAAATCTAAACAGCATCTCACTTTAGTTATCTTCAGCGTATGTGTATTTTCATATAAAGTAAATGAAGTTTATAGGTGCTCAAATAATTGGTTCTTTTATTGGCTGGGTGAATGAAATTTTAAAATCTTCATCATGTTTGACTTTAAAGTATTCTCATTTACGGGATAAGTTAGTATCTTCTTATAGTCAAGTGGCTCGTGAAAGATGTTCGACTGGGCACACCTTTTCTTAAGTCGCTTAAGGAGTATATGCATGGTTCATTTGTTTGCTTTATAATTTGTGATGTTTGTTATTTATATCATAACTTCATTTAAGTTGCTTTTTCTGTTTTTTTTTTCATTTTCATTTTTATATTAGTTGTTTTTACTATATCCTGATGCAGACAGTCATTGGAGTTTATAACCTAAATATACAAAAAAAATAAATTATGTGATATGTTTACAAAATAATATAATTCTTTTTGGACACGAGCCATATGGGTATGTGAACGAACCCATAGAAATGAAATGTTTATGTTTAGTAAGAACTCAGAGTCCCTTATGATATACTCCCTCCATCTCATAGTAAACTGCAGTTATTTCCTTTACGGTTGTCCGATAATAAACCGCACTTCCCAAAATGGCCAATTTTAATACTTCTTCATTCAATGGGATCACTTTTTATTCTCACGACCCTTACTCCACTACCAATATTCTACTCCCTCTGTCCCAGACTAAGGTTCTTACTTTCCTTTTTGGTTTGTCCCAGACTAAGGTTCTTAGTTGCTTTATTACCTAAAATGGACCATGGGACCCACTTGTCATTCTCACAACAAAAACTCCCTACCCACTTTATCTCTCCTATTTTCTCTTTTTCATTCTCACAACATTTACTTTTTCTTAATCTCCGTGTAAAGTCAAACTAAGAACCTTTGTCCGGGACGGAGAGAGTACTACTTTTCCTTAATTCCCGTGTTTTCCAATTTGGTGCACTTTATTATGGGACAGAGGGAGTATAGTACAAGAGGTGAAGGCCGGATTTTTTTTCCTTCGTCAAGGTCTTATGGCATCCTTTGCAGCCCGGCTTGTACAGAACGCTATCATGTCTCTAACTCTGCAGTTTGGTTTTCTAGGCTATTAGATTCTTGCATGTTTTCTGAACCGTGTGATATATAGGGCTGTTTCTTTTGCTATGTAGGTTCAAATCTAATCTCCTTTTGGGCCTCTTTTATGCATTGATACTTTATTTGTTGTCAACAAATATAAGACCTTTTTCTTTTTCCTTGCAACAAATTGTAGCAAAAGAGAGAGAGAGAGAGAGAGAGAGAAGAAGAGTCTGGAATGAGCGGAGTAGTCATGAAGTGCTCAACTTTCTTATGATCTGCTAGGTTAAGCGAGAAGTAGATTACCTGTATTTAATTATCAACTTAATATTTTCGAGTCTCAATGATTTCAACTGTTAGCCTTTTGTCTTTTAGCATATTCTTACAACTAAAAGTTTAACTTTTGTTCAGAAAGAAATGGAAATACTGGGGAGTACTTCAAGAAAGATATTAATGCACTCACATACTGGAACAGTGAAGAGCATAATAATAGATTATGTTTCAGAATAATTTGCTATACCAGAACGAGCATAGGCTGTGATTGCGCCACCAAAGAGAAGCATGTAAGTGGTATCTTCATCCCGAAAAGGAAAATGAGAATTTTTTTGGGATCTACAGCTTGTGAATGCTATTTTTTCCTTAAAATGACACACGACTATTAGATTTTAAGAAATGCGATTAGTTTTCTTGAGAAAACCAAAAAAGGAAAGTGAGAATATTTTTTGGGATCGAGGGTGTGGAATGTATTTTGTCATGGTGCAAAATGTTTTCATTATTACTATTGTTTATACAACTTTGAATGATCCAACGTTAATGTGAATCACTAAAAAGGAAGTGAGAAAAACAATGCCTCAGTTAGGTACAAATATATCCGCATTGTAACTTTTATGTTTCTTTTGTCTGTTTATTATTCATATTTTATTATCTTTGTTTTTACTTATTACCAAAAGAAAAATAGTGAATTGTTTAACACATCTTGGTTGATCATTGGTTCTACCCAGCAATCATTTGAAGGGTTTGCTCATGAGTCATGACCTCTTAGATAGGCTTTGGGGGAAGGAAACCTCTGCTCCAAATTACCTCAAGTACCGGTCTAGGAGGCGAGCAAACAAATAAGAAGCTGATCTGACAGTCTATACAAAGGAATGCCTTTCCTTTTTAATCACCAGTAAAAAAAAAGTTGTACTACCTCCGTCACCAAATGAATGTGGGTTTTGTTCTTGATCAAGAACAAAAATGGACATTCATTTTGGTAGGGAGAGGGTACCATTTATTTTTGACCATTGGACGAGGATCATTAATATGTTTGTGTTATCCCCAGGAACGACTTGAGGGACTGGTGGTGGGAGGGAATGGAGAGGTTTCATTGCTGGCTTTGATAGAGATAAAGCTTAATACATTTGAATTCAGGAAAAGGTAAATTTTGTTGCTAAACTTGAACAAGTTATTTCAAATGCAGTTCTGTGTTTGATTTTGGTTTTTAATTATGGAATATGTGTATAACTAATACAAGCAGCTTAATGAAGTGTTCATTGAGCTGTTAGCAATTGAAAACCTCAAAGTTCCTAGTAAGTAATTGTGTTTAGCTTCATCTTTGCAGCTTCATAAAGGAGTAGTAAGATCCTTGAGGTCCCATTGAGAGTAGCTCCGAATGTGATCCTTGCTCCACAACTTTCCCTTGGTCAATCACAGCTATGCAATCTGATTTCTGAATCGTGGATAATCGATGAGCAACAACTACACAAGTTCTACCAACCATCATTTTCTCTAATGCTTCTTGGACTAGATTCTCCGATACACTGTCAAGCGCACTTGTCGCTTCATCCAAAAGAAGGATAGCTGGATTCTTCAGTATAGCTCGAGCAAGTGCAACTCTTTGCTTCTGGCCTCCTGACAACTGGACACCTCTTTCTCCACAGTAAGTCTCATATCCATCTTTCATATAGCTACAAATTCCCGTAAACTTTCATTCAGAAAGAAGTAGAATTAAAGTGTTTTAGTTGAAATTTGAATTAGAGGATGGATATGTACCTGATAAATTCATGAGCATTGGCCAGCTCTGCTGCCATCCTTATTTCAGTTTCTGTAGCTTCATCTTTGCCATATTTGATGTTATCACGAATGGATCCTGCAAAAAGAGTGGGTTCTTGGCTTACTAATGCAATATGTGATCGTAACTCTTTCAGGTTGTAGCTTTTGATGTCCTGTTCGTCTATAAGCACTGATCCTTTTAGTGGGTCGTAAAATCTTTCAACCAGACCAATGACCGTTGATTTACCCGAGCCACTCTGCCCAACAAGTGCCACTGTGGTTCCTGCTTCAATTTTGAGATTCAGGCCCTGGAAGATCATAAGTTCAGGCCTCGACGGATAGGAGAAGAAAACACTCTTCAGTTCTATTGCACCTCTAAGTCTGTTCGTCACTTTCAACCCGTCAGGATTATTTGGGTCGATTTTACTTTTCCTGTTTAAGATTGTGAAAACAGATTTAATTGCACTTCCACCTTTTGAAAAATCAGAAGTCATGCTCCCTGCATCTGCAATAGTCTTGCCTGTGGTCATCAAGATGAAGAAAACATGAAAAAGCTGTTCGGGAGTAACTAATTTTTGAATAATTAGCCTTCCGCCGTACCAATAAGTCAGAGCTGTTGCAGCAGTTGTCACAAACTGGGAACAGAACAAACCTACACCTGATAACCATGAATGCTTAATGGACTCCTTCTTCGGTCCTTTCAGTGTTTCAGCAAAAAGACCCGTAATTCTTTCTTGAGAAGAGAAGGCAGTTATAGTCCTGTGATTGACTACTGCCTCACTTGCTAATTGTGTTCCTTCATTTTGCGCTTTTTGAGCCTTTGCAGACATGTTTCTCATCAGAACGATTCTGGAGTAAAAGCTTGCTATGACCAAAGGCTGTACTGCTATCATTATAATGGCAACTCTCCATGTGATTATTAATCCAAGCACAAAAGCAAGTGATGTGCAGACGGAGACCTGAAGGAGTAGTGATACACGATCTCCGACCAGGGACCGTACGAGGTTTGCTTCAGTGGCAAGGCGAGCGCAAACTGCTGCACTCGTGTTATCTTCTTGATCAAACCATCCAATCTCAAAGGTGAGCACATTCATAAGAAACTTTTCTCGTACTCGCTTTGTTAGTCGCTCTCCCATAACTGCAAAATTGTAATGTTGAAGTAGATTGGCGATGAAGCTAAAAACTGCTATACCTAAAAAGACGATGCAGTAAAACCTTGTCTCTGATCTTATTTTTGCGCTGTCTTTGATGAAGAATACTGAGACAACGGATCCCAAACAATAAGCGTAGACTGTTTGTATTGTCCCAAAACTAGCAGCCCCTAGACACCCAAGTACAGCTCTCTTCCACTCAGGTGCATTCATTTGCAATAGACGCCACAAAGTAGGACTTGGATAAGAAGCCTTACCGAACTTGTCCTTGTCACCATCATGATTAGAAGGCGTAGTGGATTCAGCACTATTTTGCGAAATTGATCTTACGATTGTGGATGTTTCAGGAGCTTGTGCATTAATTGTTCCTTGATTCTTCTCTTCAACTGTTGGATTTGGACTAGCGGAGGTTTCATTTCCTGTTGCAGATTGATGGATCTGCAACATTAGGGAGTACGCTCCTCCTTCTCCATCATTAATTTGCATCAAGTCATCGTGAGATCCTGATTCAATCACTTTCCCTGACTGAAGAACCACTATTTTATCAGCCTTGCGAATTGTTGTCAGACGATGGGCAATGATAATTGTTGTCCTTCCTACTGAAGCCTTGTCAAGGGCTTCCTGAACTATTTTTTCGGATTGGGAGTCCAGTGCACTTGTAGCTTCATCGAGCAGAAGTATCCTTGGTTCTTTGAGCAAAGCTCTTGCTATAGCAATTCGTTGCTTTTGTCCTCCAGACATTTGAATCCCAAATGGTCCCACCTGATAAATAGTCAAAACACCAAAAGTTAAATTTAGCCATAAAACAGCTTAACCAAACTTTTTCAAGCTATACGTAAAGATATTAATACCTCCGCCCCAAAATGAATTGTCCAAAAAAATATTCATATTTGCTCTTGATCAAGAGTAAAATTGAAAACCTTTTAAACATTCATTTTGGGATGGATGGAGTAATGTTCTTGAGTAGGAATTAGTTGCTTACTTGAGTTTCATAACCATTAGGTAGTGTGATGATGAAATCATGCGCATTTGCAGTCTTGGCTGCAGTTTCAATAAGTTCCATTGAAGCTCCGTCTTTGCCGAAAAGGATATTTTCTTTGATTGATGATGCAAATAGAACTGGTTCTTGATTAACTAGTCCCATCTGAGATCTCAACCATCTGAGCTGAAGTTTCTTTATTTCGTGTTCGTCAAGAAATATGTCTCCTTTGACAGGGTCATAAAATCGTTCGAGCAGAGAAATGACTGTGGACTTTCCTGAACCGCTTGATCCAACAAGACCTACTGTCTCACCAGCTTCCACTTTGAGACTGAGGCCTTGAAGGATTGGGGTATCAGGTCTTGACGGGTAACTGAAATGAACATTCTTAAATTCGATTTCTCCTCTAACAGATGTTAGAGTTTCTCCATTTCCATCTTCAGAGTCTATATGAGGAACTCTTGCAATCATCTCGACAATGCGTCTTGAAGCATTTGTTGCCTCGGAAATGAATGATATATTGGGAAGTGCGGCAATACAGGACCTGAAATTGCAGGATTGAAGGCGTGGATCAAAATAGTTCAGAAGGTATTAAATTCTATGACTTTCCAGATTTCCCTTATTTGATTCAAGTTTAAGCATTGAAAATGTTTTTACTCTTGAAAATAGGGATATTGCAGCGTCTGACTTTCTTTAAAATGTTTGACTTTTGGACGTGAAATCTTTTGAGTGGACCAGAGGGATAACAATAAGGACAGTAAAGAACTTCTCCTTCTGTCCCGAATTATATTCCCACTTGTTTCGTTATTGATACGAAGGTATTTTAAGCAATAAATTTAGGTAATTTAGTTAATCTAGTGAAAAACTAAAACTTGTTATTGATACACCATTATAAATACTATCAGTAACAATATCAAGAGTTTTATTAGGATAATTAAATTAACCTAAAATTATTGTTCAAAGTACGTATCGACAACAAAAAAAGAGCAGGAAGATCATTTTGGGACGGAGGGAGTGTTATGTAAGATTGAAGAGAAATAGTTTCTAGGAAAGTGACTTACATTCCGACCATCATGACACAGATTCCTGACACGAAGACACGTCCACCACTTTCTCCTTTCTCTATTACTAGAATGCTCCCAATCCATGAAACAAATGCCCAAGCCACATAAACCATTCCCATACTTCCTATCAACAAGCCCTTCGTAAATCCTTGCTTTATGCCAAGTTCCATACTTTTTTGAATTGCATTGGTGAATCTATCAAGTGTTTGATGCTCCCCAACATATGAATAAACAGTTCGGATAGATGAAATTGCCTGCTCCGCGACCCCACCCCCTACCTCATAGGCATCCTTTACCTCCCTTCCTAGTCCCTTCAGTAATTTCCTGATTCCTAATGCAGGAACAACAAACAGAAGAACAAATGGTAGAGAAGACAGCCCGATTCGCCATGATAGTAGGAAGGCTACTATGATGCTGGCTATGAATGTACATAAGTGAGCCAGAGAGTTGGGTATCTGCATAAAAAACATTTCAACATTAATATAGCAGAGGAGAGAAAGAGAGGAAAAGAGAGAGAGAGGGGGGGGGGGGGGGACGGAGAGAGAGAGAGAGAGAGAGAGAGAGTGAGAGACCTTTTCAGCAATGACATCTTGGATCAAATGGGCATCAGTAGAGATGGTCGTAATAACTTGGAAAATGGTGGTGGATGCAGCTTGGGTGTCGAAGAAACCTACTTCTTGCCTCAGGACCGATTTCAGGTATTCCATCCTCATGCGTGATGTTTGCCTTTCAGCAGTTCTTGTCCAACAAATTCCTTCTGCAAAAATGGATGCATAAACAGAAATATCAAGACAATCAATTGTTATCTCTGTGAGCATTCATTTAAAGGTACTCATCTCTCGTAATCAAATTCTTCTTCTTTTTCAGTTTTTCTTTAATTGTACTTAGTACTTACCAATAAAAGCTGCTATTCCCACTCCAATAGCAACATATAGCATCCTGAGTGAGTACTGCAAAACAGATGCATATATATTACTCTTTCTGTCCCAAAATGAATGACCAAATTATTTCAAAATTTGCTCTTGATCAAGAGCATATTTCGACAAAATTTGGTCATTCATTTTGGGATGGCGGGAGTAGTCAACTAGCATGTGGTAGTGTCAGTTACTTGTACGCTAGTTTTTAGAAATTCTGTAGCCTAAAAACCAGTGACAGAATAATGATTTGAGTAAAACATTCATACCTTGTCGACGATCTCATTAGAGAAAGTAATGCCAGCGGATCCATACTTATTGATCATTCCGCTAAGGACTATCATTGTAAGTGGAGACATTAGTCCATCTCCAATGCAACCTAATGTACCAAATAGCATGAGTAGCTTGTCTATACCATCTGCATACTGAAACATGTATCCTTTACTCCTCATTTTATCCTGTTCAGCTTAACGCTTATTTATCTTACACTTTTTCTTTTTTTATGCAATATTTACTTGCATATGCATTTTGAGTATCCCTCAAAGCTACATTACTCTTTATAGCTTAAGTTCTCTATATAAGGACAAATCTATAATATAGTGTATCTCGAACGACAAGAGTGATAGGTGATGACTACTTCAGTGGTGAAGCCACGTGGACATTAAGGGGTCACTCTGTTTATTTTCAGAAACTTACTGTACTTACTATGGAGCTTGTAAGATCTTAAAAATATTCAACTATTTTGTAATTTCTTGAACTTACGTGTTATGAAACCCTCTTTCCATGAGGATTTTTTTGCAGTATTAGGAATTTTACCATGTTACCATCATTTCGGGAAAAATCTGTTCACTCTACATTTATTTTTAAAAATTACTACTTCTCAAAAATAGTCATATTTGACAAGTCAATCTTTTAAGGATGTTGTATACTTGAACCTACTTGAAATCGCACAGAAATTATTATTTTTTTGATAGATGTGGAACTATTTTTTTTTTTTTTTTTTTGGGGGGGGGAGGGGGTGGGTGGGTGGGAGCATTATTGGTTTAGTTTAATTTAGTTCTTTATGAGTATTACCTTTAATTTCGATGCTGTCTGTTTTAACTCTGATGTGAACGCATTGAATTATGTTCAACCCACTGGGTGAATAAGTCCTGCTCAGTTTATGCCATTTGCTTTAATCTCACAGCTTAAGTCGAATACTATGATGTTTGGTAATACTAGGAAATTTAATAATATGTTACTACGTAGTACGGACAATATAATTTCTTTGCTTAAGATGTGACCAAATGCCTGAGCTAGAAGTCTAGAAGTTGACTTGCTGAGGACAGACATTTTTTATTTTATCTGAAACACTGTGCGCATGTTCATTCGTCATAGTGATAGAACTGTTAAGTTGTTTTAAATCCGAGCGACAACGAAAGGTATATCTTGGATTAGCCGGCAGACTTGGCTAGTTTGTAGGGATCTTTGGATTTGATTCCAAAAAGCTCTGTTGTGTATACAGGCAAAAAAAAAATCTTGACAATCTTTGATACATTTACATGATGTACTCTCTCCGTCCCAAAATGAATGTCCAATGAAGAGCAAATTTGAAATTTTTTTGGACATTCATTTTGGGACGGAAGTAGTAATAGTTTGGGATTTGGAAACAGTTGCTGCGTTTACACGAACTCTTTGACCTAAAGTCCTAACAATTGAAACTGTGATTTAATTTACGCTCTGTGATTGGATTGGAAATTCATTTGAATGATTCCATATATGCAGATTTGATGAAATTGGCTTTATGGATGAATAGTCCAATTGTTAGTTTGCGACTACATCCATCCCAAAATGATGTTCATACTTTTCTCGCCGTTACTAAGAAAGAACTTTGAGCAATAATTTTGAGTTGATTTAATTATACTCCACTAATGAATATCTAAAACTTGTTATTGATACACCATCAACAATACTATCAATAACAAGTTTTAGGTTTTCATTAGAACAGTTAAATCAACCTAAAAATATTGCTCGAAGTTCCTTTGCAATAACAGCGAAAAAAGTATGAAGATCATTTTGGGACGGAGGGAGTATATTACTTTGAAGCTAGTCTGCTATTCACGTGATTTTGTTAGGCATTTTTCACTTATTGGTTGGACATATGACTTGACCAATTATCCGATCGGGATAATTTCACTACAGAGTTATCACCCCCTTTCTAAAATGTCTGCACTGCAAGCGAGACTTAACCTGCTTACAAGTGGAGCTGTGAATCAGCTGGGCTTGAAGAGCTGGACCTAGCTTTTTCCTTACTCTAATCTATGCATGTCTAAGACCAAGATCAGCCTTAATAAAACTTAGTATCGTTGCTTAAATAAATATGGATACGGTTTGTATCCATATTTGTTTCTTGGTGAATGGGCAAGTAGATGATGGGGGTGGATTTCTGATACGCATTACCCAGCTTCTAATATTCAACTACGTGTTACTCATTCTCAACCGAAAAAACTGTGGAAATGCAGGAATTATAGAAATCAAAGCTGTCTTGCCTTGATAGACTTGTGAATAATGTCAAGCTCTGCTGCTCTCATTATTCGGGATTCTGTAGCTTCCTCTTTGCAATATACTCCCTCCGTCCCATAACAATGTGGACAAATTGACTTTTTTGGTCAACTGTATTAATCTTTGACCTTAATTTTATGAATATCTAGATATTTTTATGTAATTTTAAAAAGTGTTATCGTTTCATCATTAGAATTACTATCAATAATTTTTTTTTTTTTTTGAATTGCATAGAAATATTTTAGATATTCATAAAATTATAATCAAAGATCAACTTAGTTGACCAAAAAAGTCAAATTGTCCACATTGTTATGGGACAGAGGGAGTATGATGTTATCACGAATAGATCCTGCAAAAGGTGTGGTTTCCTGGCTCACTAGCTAGTGCAAAATGTATATACTTGCCATGGATTGAAATTGCGGCTTTGGTGCTAAGTGCGAACTTATGAAGTTTAGACCTGCTTCTTTTCTTTTCTTTTCTTTTCTTTTTTTCATATTTAGGCCTGTTATCCATCTTTGCGCCAACCGATTATTATTAATAAAAAAATCGCATCCCAGGATGCTTGTTGATATTGGTGCTACCATTGCACCAGGAATTGTGTCTAATTTGACAGATTGAGGACCTGGACATATTTTGATGTTTTTGCTAAAAAAAAATACTACCTCTGTCCCTAAATGAGTGTCCAAATTTCATTTTAAGGGAAACTGAAAATCTCAACATTTTGAACAATTTGGTAACAACGATTCATATATAATCTTGTAATCTCCTTTCCAAACCTTTAGTTTTGCACGTATAAAGAAACCGGTGAAATTTTTTTCGAAAAAAAACATTTAGGGAGAAAGTTATGTTCAAAAAAGACACTCATTTAGGGACAAAGATTTCTTGAAAATGGACACTCATTTAGGGACAGAGGGAGTACAATTTTATCTGATTATAAATCTTGTTGGGATGTCATTGTGATAGAACCATTTAAGCTCTTTTAAATCCAACTGGTAATGACAGGAGAACTGTCATGCATGGATAAGCCGGCAGCCTTAGCTAGTTTTTACTCCCTTCGTCCCAAAATGAATGTCCAAAAAAAATCAAATTTGCTCTTGATCAAGGATCCGCTCCCGAGTTTTTAATGGAGAGTAAGGAAAGGGAAGGGATGGAAGGGGAGGGGAAGGAAGGGGAGGGAAGGGGTGCTCCTTAGTTTATGAAATAAAGGGAAGGAAAATACTTTGAATTACTATTGTACCCTTAATGAAAGAAATAGAAGGTTATATTTGAGGGGTAATACAGGTTCATCATAAAAGTATGTTTATAAAACTTTCTTTCCTTCCAATTCCTTCCACTTTTGGGAGGATTGTGTAGGAGGGAAAATCTTATTAATTTCCCTTTCCCTTCCTTCCATTTCCTTCTTAAAAAAATCTTGGGAGCAACCTTAGGAAGGAAAATATATCACATTTCCTCCCCTTTCCTTACCTTTCCTTTCCTTTCTCTCATTTTAAAAACTCGGGAGCGCACCCCAAGAGTAGTTTTGACAATTTTTTGGACACTTATTTTGGTATGGAGGTAGTAATAAATTACTCTCTGGTGCCAGTCGAAAGAATTAGTTTTTCTTTTACTCGTAATGGTATGGGAATTGGTAATATGAGTTGACTTAATGTAAATTCTTCAACCCAGTGTGTAGTAATGTTTTATGGCCAGCCGCATAAGTACAAGAAAATGATTTGTGATTTCTTCTCTAAGCTTGGATTTGTAACCTGCCAGCATGATTCTATCGAGTTCGGATGTTGATGGACTTGGTTGTACAGATGAATAGATCCAACTGTTAATTTTTCAGACTTTTCTTTTACACAATGTGAGTTCTTTATCGCGTGTATTAGATACTTATCAGTTGCTAGTAGGACATAGTCAATCAGGAAAACTGCAAATTAGATGTGTCGGACCAAAAGTTGATGATACATAATAGAAAAGATTTTGCTAACAAGTAGCCAATCCTAGTTTGTAGAGTGTGATTCAGGGGTGGCGAGGGAAAGATTTGATGACCCTAGTGATCATATACTCCGTATGAGTTTGGAATATGGAATCAAACGAAGATCAAATAGTGGTACTAGTAATATTTCTCATTAGGAGCCCCTATGTAAAATCAGAATTGTTTGTTGATCCTTGTTGCATGATGTCTTCTGTCAGTCTGTGTCTATGTTCTAAATAACTCATTTGTGACATCTCAACCGAGATTTTACCTATTTTCATGGGGAATTCTCCCAGTTTGATATGGTTTTAAGGTTATCATGAATGATTGAGAAGCCGTAACCTAGTATCTGGTTAGGAAAAAGCATCTATGCTCTTAGAACCATACAGATTTACTCTTACAACAATGGAGATACCTAATATGCATCAATTGCAATCATGCATTTGATTTGTTTTAAACAGCAAGATTCTATCGTTCCAGCAAAAGGAACTTTTGATTTTCAACACACATCCGGTCATAGCCAATAGTAAAACTTAGAGAGTAATGGGCTTATGACAATCAACATTTCACAAGAACTTTCATGCTGAATTATTGTTTGCCCATTCTTCTTCCTTGAGGAATTTGGGTTGTAGAAATCAAAATTTCTTGACTTAATTGTATGCATACTGCACTTTGAATCATTAACTGTGAATGAGAATCCTAGTTTGTCATTGCACTGGAATCATGGCTTTATGAATCTTGTTAGAACTACTTGGAAGAAATGCATGTCTTACTAGTCTCCCATCTCATATTTTACTTGAGAATTTGTGGTTGTATTGCCTGGTTTCATGTCAAAATTTACTTCCTTTACACGGGGAAAAAAAAAAAAAAAAAAAAAAGACAACAAATTCGAAAGAAATTTCTTATATCATGATATTAAAATTACAGCTTTAATGACTCGTAGTTTGTCCTCTTTGCAGCTTCATTAGTGAATAGTAGGATCCTTCATGTCCGATGGAAAGCAGTTCAGAGTGTGATCCTTTTTCCACAACTTTCCCATTTTTAATCACGGCTATGCAGTCTGCTTTCTCTATCGTGGATAATCGATGAGCAACAACTACACAAGTCCTTCCGATCATCATTTTATCCAATGCTTCTTGGACAAGATTCTCCGACACACTGTCAAGTGCACTGGTGGCTTCATCCAACAGAAGGATTGATGGGTTCTTCAGTATAGCTCGAGCAAGTGCAATCCGTTGCTTCTGTCCTCCTGACAGCTGGACTCCTCTTTCTCCGCAGTAAGTGTGATATCCATCTTTCATAGAGCTGAAAATGGCGGTCCATTTTTATTTTAAAGAAGTAGAAACTAAATTTCTATCACTGAAATTTGAATTAGAGGAAGGATTGTACCTGATAAACTCGTGTGCATTGGCAAGCTTTGCTGCCCTCCTTATTTCGGATTCTGTAGCTTCCTCTTTACCGTAGATGATGTTATCACGAATGGATCCTGCAAAAAGAGTCGGTTCTTGGCTTACTAGTGCAATATGTGATCTCAATTCTCTCAGATTGTAGGTTTTGATGTCCTGGTCATCAATGAGAACTGTTCCCTTTATTGGGTCATAAAATCTCTCAACTAATCCTATAACTGTCGATTTACCCGAACCACTTTGACCTACAAGTGCTACCGTTGTTCCCGCTTCGATTTTGAGATTCAGGTTTTGGAAGATCATCTGTTCTGGCCTTGCTGGGTAGGAAAATAAAACGCTCTTCAGCTCTATACGGCCTTTAATTCTCTTGGTTATTTCTAAACCATTGGGGTCATTTGGGTCTATTTCACTTTTCCTGTCTAGCATTGTGAATACGGATCGGATTGCACTGCCACCTTTTGACAAATCAGAACTCATGCTCCCTGCTTCTGCAATAGTCTTCCCCGTGGTCATCAATATGAAGAAAACTTGAAACAGTTGCTTAGAAGTTATCAATTTTTGATTTATTAGCCTTCCACCGTACCAAAATGTCAAAGCTATTGTAGCTGTGGTCAGAAACTGGGAGCTGAAGAAGCCCAGACCTGTGAACCATGACTGCTTAATGCACACTTTCTTGGGTCCTTTTAATGTCGCTGCAAATAGACCCATAATTCGTTCTTGAGAAGAAAAGGCTGTGATAGTCCTGTGATTGACCACTGCCTCATTTGCTAATTGGGTTCCTTCATTTTGAGCCTTTTGAGCCTTCGCTGACATGCTTTTCAACAGAACAATTCTCGAGTAAAAGCTTGCAATAACTAAAGGTTGTATAGCTATCATTACAATGGCAACTCTCCATGTGATTATTAATCCTAGCACAAAGGCCAGGGCAGTGCAGACAATAACCTGAAGGAGCAATGATATACGATCTCCAACAAGAGATCGGACGATGCTGGCTTCAGTGGCTAGGCGAGCACATACTGCTGCACTTGTGTTCTCTTCTTGATCAAACCAACCAATCTCAAAGGTAAGCACATTCTCAAGCAGTTTCTCTCGTACCCTTTTGGTTAAACGCTCCCCCATAACTGCGAAATTGTAATGTTGAAGTAGATTGGCAAAGAAGCTAAGAACTCCTATACTCAAAAAGATGAAGCAATAAAATCTCGTCTGGGACTTTATTTTGGAGCCGTCTTTGATGAAGAATGTTGAGATAACGGATCCCAAGAGGTAAGCGTAGATTGTTTGTATCGCCCCAAAGGTAGCAGCTCCTAGGCACCCAAGCACTGCTCTCTTCCACTCAGGTGCGTTCATTTGTATCAAACGCCACTGTGAAGGGCTAGGATTAGAGCGCTTATCGAGGTACTGGTCATCATCACTGTCGTAATAAGAATACATTTGGATGGTTTGAGCTGCACTGAATGTTACTGATTGGCTAAAAGGGGTAGCAGGACTATTTTGCCAGCTTGATCTTACGCTGACAGACGTCCTGGGAGTTCGCTTATTCTCCGTCCTCTGATAGTTTCTTCCAGCTGTTGGATTATATGGACTATCAGACCTTTCTTTATCTGCTGCTGATTGTTGCAATTGAACCATTTGGGAATAGGCTCCCCCTTCACCATTATTCATTTGCATCAGGTCATTGTGAGAACCTGATTCTATCACTTTTCCTGACTGAAGAACAACAATTCTGTCGGCCTTGCGAATTGATGTTAGACGATGGGCTATGATGATTGTTGTCCTTCCTACTGAAGCCTGGTCAAGGGCTTCTTGAACCATTCTCTCAGACTCTGCATCTAATGCACTTGTAGCTTCATCGAGCACAAGTATTCTTGGTTCCTTAAGTAAAGCTCGTGCTATGGCAATTCTTTGCTTTTGCCCTCCCGACAGTTGAACCCCAAATTGTCCCACCTGAGAAATATTGAAACTTTACAAAGTCAAGTTCAGTTATTGATGTACTTTTATATGGCACGGAGCTTTCAGGAGCCGAGCTCAAGATCTTTATGAATAGCTTCTTACTACCTCTGTCCCAAAATGAATGTCTAAAAATTCAAATTTTCTCTTTATCAAGAGTAAATTTGAATTTTTTTTGGACATTCATTTTGGAACGGAGGTAGTATTCATGTGTTGGAAGATCTAACTTACTTGAGTTTCATAACCATCAGGTAAACTGGCTATAAAGTTATGTGCATTTGCTGCCTTGGCTGCATTTTCAACAAGTTCCAGCGAAGCTCCTTCCTTGCCGAAAAGGATGTTCTCCTTAATTGATGTTGCAAAAAGAACTGGTTCTTGATTAACGAGCCCCATTTGAGATCTCAACCATTTCAGCTGAAGTTTCTGTATTCTGTGTCCGTCAAGAAAGATGTCTCCTTTAACAGGGTCATAAAATCTCTCGAGAAGAGAAATGACAGTGGACTTGCCCGAACCACTGCTCCCAACAAGACCCACTGTCTTACCAGCTTTCACTTTGAGAGTGAGGCCTTGAAGGATTGGAGTATCAGGTCTTGACGGGTAAGTAAAATGAACATCCTTAAATTCAATATTTCCCCTTAAATCTGCTAAAGTTTTCCCTTTTCCATCTTCTGAGTCTATAAGTGGAACTCTTGAAATCATCTCGAAGATTCGTTTTGAAGCAATTGCAGCCTCGAAAATGGATGATACGTTAGGGAGTGCGCTCATACAGGACCTGAAATTGTATGATTGAATTAATAATAGTCACAAAAGAGGACTTTCTATTTTGGGACATTGAAAGAGAATGTGTATGAAGGAAAGTGACTTACATTCCGACCATCATGAGACAGATACCAGAAGCGAATATACGGCCACCACTTTCTCCTTTCTCAATAATAAGAATGCTTCCGGCCCATGATATAAATGCCCAAGCCACAAAAACCATACCCATGCTGCCTATAAGTACACCCTTTGTAAACCCTTGCTTTATACCAAGTTCCATACTTTCTTGAAGTGCATGGCTGAACTTATCAAGTGTTCGCTGTTCCCCTACATACGAATAAACTGTTCTGATTGATGAAATTGCCTGTTCTGCTACTCCACCTCCTACCTCATAAGCAGCCTTTACCCTCGCCCCCAAACCCTGGAGTAATTTCCCTATTCCTAAGGCTGGAGCTACAAATAGAAACACGAATGGAAGAGAAGACAACCCTAGTCGCCATGAAAGTAGTAACGCCACTACAGTGCTGAATATAAATGTTGATAGGTGTGCCAGAGAGTTTGGTATCTACAAGATGAAAATATTGGGCTGCTATTATTATTTTATATATATGAGCATAGTATAGGTAGGTGCTCAAATGAGAACCTAAATATCGTGAGAACTTGGATACATTAGGTAAGAACCTAATGTATCAAAGTAATGTATCCAATGTATCCAAGTGAACCATTGGATACATTAGTTTTTACCTAATGTATCCAAGTGAACCATTGGATACATTAGGTAAAAACCTAATGTATCCAAGTTCTCACGGTTCTCACGATATTTAGGTTCTCACAGAAGCACGACCCTATGAGCATATATATATATATATATATATATACTCACTCCGGTCCAAAATAACTGTCTTTTTTTTTCATTTGCACAAATATTAAGAAATGTAATAATTATCATGACTTAGTGACAAAAGTTCCAACTTTACCCCTATTAATTGTGTAACTTTCTTACATTAATGTCTCACACTAAGATAATTAATAAAAGAGAACAAGTTTCAATGCAAGGATAAGAGAGACATTTAGCTCAAAAGTTACAATTATTTTGGACCAAAATTTTGGTCCAAAAGTGACAGTTATTTTGGACCGGAGGGAGTATATATAGAAACCTTTTCAGCGATGACGTCTTGGATCAAATGGGCATCTGTTGAGATGGTTGTAATAATTTGGAAACTGGTGGTAGAGGCGGCTTGGGTGTCAAAGAAACTGACTTCTTGCCTCAGGACTGATTTCAGGTACTCCATCCTCATGCGTGACGTTTGCCTTTCAGCAGTTCTTGTCCAACAAATTCCTTCTGCAAAATGGATGCATAATCAAATTAGAGGTACTCTTCGTTCAATACCAAATTCTTCTGTTTTTTCAGTTTGTTTTAAATTGTGCTTACCAATGAAAGCCGCTATTCCCACTCCAATAGCAACATAGAGCATCCTGAGTGAGTACTACAATTGAGAAACATACATATTTGTCAGTTTCTTACATTTCAGTTTCCTAAAAACTTGTGAAAAAAGCATACGAATTTGGTTTCTTTAAAGTAAACTCTCGTACCTTGTCCACCACCTCATTTGAGAAAGAAACATCAAATGATCCATACTGATCGACCATCTGACTAAAAACTATCATCGTCAGAGGAGACATCAGCCCATCTCCAATGCAGCCTAATGTACCAAACAGCATGAGCAGCTTGTCTATACCATCTGCATACTGAAACATACCACCTTTATTCTTCATTTCTGTACGTTAAATTTATCCCTCAAGCTAGTTCCTGTAATATAATCTCACAACTTTAAACTGAAAACTTCTTTATCTCAAAACACTTGATATAAGCAATCTTGACTTGCATACGTCTTTCTAGTACACTCCAAAAAGCTGGATTTACCTCTTTATCGTTTAAGTTAATGGCAAACCTTGTTGATTAAAGACCAACAGTTACTTCTCCATTGCACTCCCTGTCATTATTAACGGGACTCGTCAGAGAACAACGTTCATCTTGGACTAATTATCTTCAAATGTCGGTTCAAAACAAAGAGAAAAACAGAAATTTCGGCATTGTCTATTGGTAGCTGTTTCAAGTTGTACACTTGAAAACAATTTACTACGTACTTGATCAACTGCAATATCTTTTACTACTTGTTTTGTAGCTTTCTAATGATTTCTTACTACATGATGCAGGGACATAGAGAGATTTTGACTTTGGTGTGAAGCGGGAGCGTGTGGAGGTATGTATGCTGTAAGCTGGCCTATGATCAATCTGCCGGCCAGAAAATGCCGACTTCTGAGTTAACATCATTCTTGAATATCAGGTCTTTGAGCGATAGAATATGACATGTAAAGAAACTTGGTGTCCTTTTGTGTAGGGATGGCAACGGGTCGGGTTCGGATCGGATCATGGCCGACCCGAACCCGATCTGAATCTCAATCATACTGATCCGAACCCGATCCGATCCGAAATCCAAGAAAACGTGACCGACCCGACCCGAATCTTATTAAAAGTATTTTTTAGCTCAAAATTAATTAATTAAAATATATTTTTAAGCACAATGTTGAATGTTGTATGGAAAATAGTCTAAAATCATCCAAATCTCACTTACAAACACAAAATAGAAAAAATAAATTTAAGATAATATTAAAAATATTTAAAATTCACCTTTTATTAAGGGTTCGGATCGGATCATTATGGTTCGGGTCGGGTTCGGGTCATCATTGTGATCCGAACCCGTTCGGGTTTTAAAAATTGCAAACCAAACCCTATTTTTTCGGATCGGATCGCCTTCGGTACGGATCGGATTCGGTCAAATTGACATCCCTATTTTTGTGTCTGTCTTTAGCTGAAATTTAAGGAAATTTGTTTGATCTCAATCCTTGTACAGTACCAAAGAGCTCTCAAGCGGTATCCGGTGTTAGTTTCTCATGTGGAGGTCACGAGTTCGAATCTGTTAGGGATATTTGTGTTTGCCTATTTATAGGCCCAGTTGTACAGTAATACTCCCTCCGTCCCTAAATGATCTTCTCATTTTCTATTGTTGATACGAAGGTACTTTGAGCATTAAATTTAGATTAATTTAATTATCTTGATGAAAATTTAAAACTTGTTATTGATATACCATTACAACTACAATGAAAAACAATTTTTAGATGTTCTTTATGATACTTATATTGACTTAGAATTATTGATCCAAATACTTTGGTAATAACAATTAAAAAAAAAGTTGAGAATATCATTTCCCGGTAGAGGGAGGGAGTATGTTGTTTTGATTTTAATTTAGGATATGATTGCTGACTTATTATAAGGGCCGTGTGACAATGATTGATTAACCACGTTGTGAATTGGCCTGGCCGGCACTAGTTTGGAACATTATTTGATCCTATTGCAAGAAATTCTTGCCTACTGGACATTGAGGGTACCTACCATTTGTTAATATAGGACTTAGCTCCCCCGGGGTCATGTACTCCCTCTAGTTTCATAATAAATGTCGCATTTATTATGAAAGGAGAGCCCACTTAGGGCATATTGTCCTTGGCAACTTGAACACTGGAGAATAGTCGGTTTGGAAACACCCTTCATCAGATTATGCGAACTGGCTAAACGACTTGATGTGTGACTTGTGTCACACGACCTGGCTTGAGGAAAGTTCGATTCGACATGCCCCTCTGACGTCTTGAACCTGTCTTGTGCCTGTCTTGTGCCTGTCTTGATCCTTGAGGGTCCAGCGTGGAACTCAGTAGGGAAGTGGTGCCTAGTGACTCCCCTTACCTGTCAATTCCATTGTCAGACAACATTAAATGGAAGTTATGGAGAGGATATCTTCTGTTTATCAAAGCCGTCTTCCTGCACAAAGGACAAATCACATCTTTTCACTACTCACTAACTCTCCCGCTATCCTGACGGGCCAACTTGATGAACGAGATTATTTTTGTGGTAACATCATGTAATAGGATTTTTTTTTATTTTTTTTGAGAAAATCATGTAATCATTACTATATTAATAACACAAGACATGCCAAAAAAGGCAATTTGGCGCTCAAAAACGTCACTTTCAAACTGGCCAAAAACGGAAACCTCAAACGTCGTCGTATGAGACGAACTTACATTTTTATTTTTATTTTCGGTTTTGATCACTACACGCGTACCCTCACCTCCCCTCCTCCCTCCTCATTTTTCCTCTTCTTCTTTCTCTTTATAGAAACACACACGCACACACACACACACACACACACTCGCTCTCGCTCTCTCCTTCTTCTCCCACAAATCAGTCTTCATCTCGACCTCTCTCTTTCTCCCCCACCGGCAACGCTACTGTTACCGCCACCACCGCCAAAGCCACAGCCATCATCTGGGTCACCACCTTCACCATCTCCACCGGCACCGCTACTGTCACTACCACCTCCACTTTGCCCTCCGTCTTCCGTCCGTCGAACGGCGACCTCCGCCCTAGGTAAGATTTCTCGGTTTCTTCTCTTCCTCCGTCTTTCTTTCCGACACACACTGCCTCTCTTTCTCCCCAAAATCTGTCAATTTTTCTGGGTTTAGATGCATCTGATCATAAATCAGATCAATATTCAGAGAACTGGAGAGTCGCCGATGAGTGATTCCCCTCTTCGACCGACATATTTGAAATCAAAATCAGATCTGGATTTTTTTCCCTTATCCCTTTGAGTGATTTTGAAAGCGAGTTACAGATTTGGTGAAGTTTAGGTTGTTGATAGAGAAAGTGAGAGATCAAGTGGCAGAGACTAGAGTTTCTGGAACCAAAAATTGTCAAAGAGTCGGAAATTGCAAGCTTCATTCATGAACTGAGAATATCTAAGAATGTCAAGATCTGGGACTGGGAATAAGGGGAAGGGTGTGGGCGTTGGTGAGGGATTTGAAGTCTTTACACTTTATTTTCTAACAAACCAAAATTTCTGACTTTAAAAAAAAATAAAAAATAAAATTTATGGAATATTTAGTTTCCCTTTTAGTTTTTTATTTTAAAGGTAAAACCTTGGCTATTTATTTTCTTTAGTTTGCACTGAGTTCCAATTTTGTACTTCAAATTCCATATTTGTAGAGGATAAAAAGATGTTGTTCATCAGTTGATGAAATAATAAGTGTTGAAACTAAAAAGGAGTTGAGGTGATTAAAATATTATGGGTTGAGAGATTTTTTTTTTGGCAATGAAAGGAGTTGAGGTGATTAAAATATTATGGGTTGAGAGATTTTTTTGGCAATGAGAGATATATCAATGGAATAATTAAATTAAATTTTTTGGAACCTAAATCAGATGATAGAAAAAATGTATTATAGGGCTTTGCCGAGGAAAAAAAAAACATCTACGTATTTGAGAAGATAAAATAGTATACTCCCTCCGTCCCAGCACAAGTAGGGCTATAAGAGGGAGAACACTAATTAAAAGAAAAGTAGTGTATGTGTGGTAGAAAATGTAGAGAGAGAATGAGTGGGGTAAATAGTAGTATTGGTTGAATAAATTGAGTAGTAGAAAATGAAAAGAGAGAATGAGTGAGTTTAAATTGTGGGGTTGGTTGAATATAAATATAGGAGTAAAACATTTTTTTTGGACAGTCTCAATTGTTTTAAGACTTCTTAAAAATGAAAGAAGTCATACTTGTGTTAGGACGGAGGGAGTATTGTAGAGAGCAGGGAGTTCCAAGTTTTTTATTGCTTTGACTTGGGAAGTGAAATTGAGAAAAACTAGCAATAGTTACTCTTAAAAAATTGTGCTACAAGGGTAATAAATTTTTCTTTACACAATGATATGCAATTTTTTGCGCAGTAAAGGCTCTGGTTTCAAAGTCTAATTTGCAATTTTTTAATATTTTTCTTTTCTTAATTTATGTGTTTTAATACCAAAACCTCAGCCCTGATATCGATATTTAATGGAGACGGGATTTGTTACACCTGCTCTATTTGCGAACCATAAAATTTTGAACGTGTTAGTTCTGACAAAGCATTTACTACTGATTAGACTTCAAGCAATTAAGAGTAAAAAAAAATACTACTTGCATCTCATTTATATTGGTCACATTTGAATTTTTTGATCAATACAAGTAGAGTTTAACCAAATTTTAATGTCAATTTAATCGCTCTAATGAAATTCTAAAAATTGTTATTGATAAATCATTTATTGATTTATAAATTTCACTAAATTGATTAAGTTAGCTTTAATGTATGGTCAAAATACACTTATAGTATTGGTTAGAATACAAAGTTGGCTAAATTTTTAAACGAGCTTTTGTTCTTCCCCTGTGATTTAACCTTAAAAAAAAGTTGGGACTAAAATGATTTATTTCCCCAGTTAATTTGCAGAGGGTCTTTATTTTTTTAATTATTACTATTTCTTTACCATGAAGGAAGCTGAAGAACTGTACAAGGAAAGAAAGGCGTAGGGCATGTAGGGCATGAAGAGGCAGGTTGATCACTAATGAGATAAGGTACTTCCTCTCTCCTTATCCAACTTCTTGACTTGCTTCTTTGATTAGTTCGATTTTTAGGTATTTGGTTTGGGTTAACAAATTTTGGGTATTAATTTCAGTTTTTAGTGTTTTTGTTGTGTTTTATTTGTTGAATTGTGTTTAATTTAACGTTGATTTGATAGTACATATCTCACCGGCACCGTTACTGTCACTACCACCTCCACTTTGCCCTCCGCCTTCCGTCCGTCGAACGGCGACCTCCGCCCTAGGTAAGATTTCTCAGTTTCTTCTCTTCCTCTGTTTTTCTTTCCGTAAAACTCAAAAGCGGACATTCAAATAGGGACGGAGGGAGTATATTTTCAATCAAACTCTAAACAGCATGGGGCGCTGTGATGCATTCAATAGTTGTTTACAATTTTTACTACTAATATCGAGAATGGTGCATTTTATCTTCTTTCTTCTCCTTGACCTTTTCCATGTTTCTTTATTCCCGCAAATGATGACTTTGCGGCAATCTATGATGTCTCAACTTGGTCGGCAACAGTCTACTCGGTAAATCTATTCATACCTTCACTCTAATTCATGTAATTGTGCATCCCCTGATGACTCACGTGAAAAGTACCTTATTTCTAAACACCAAACAAATAGTCCCTTCTGTGGAAATATTTTGAGGATTGAAGCAGTTTTACGTATATACGCTAGACTTAAGAATCAAAATAGTTACATTGGTTTTACCATAGTTAATGTGGTTTGCTAAGTAGTTTCTTTTACTTTGCTTTTACTCTTATAAGTATTTCAGAGTGACCAATTGTGGGTTTACTGTCAAGTAGTTGGAATAGAACCTATGTTTGAGTGGTTCTATGTGGCTTGCACAAACTGTTATAAGAAAATGGCAAAAGCTGGTTCGACTTTTTACTATGTTAAGTGCGACCAACCTGATCCAGTGGGAACTTTAAGGTACAAGATTTTGGTCCGTGTCGCAGACAACTGGGGTATTGCTTGCCTTAACTTGTGGGACAAAGTGTGTATCCAGATGATAGGAAAAACTGCTGAAGAACTGAAGGCAGTTTCAAATGGGGAGGTCAGCATCAGTTTTAGTGTAAAAAATATCTCTTGGTGTGATTTTTTTCCCAATAAAAATGGAACTGATGTCTGTCCATATAATTTTCATGTCACAGGGCATTCCAAGAGCTGTTTCAAGAATTGTTGGTCTGAAAGCATTATTCAAGATTAATGTCAAAGATTTCTCGACTGGTGTGAAACCTTGGGCCGTTTCCAGTCATGAGGATGACATCTGTTCATCTTATTAATGAGTTTTCTAACGTCAACAATGTATCTAATGTTTGGAATGACAACGTCGATGACGTAATTCATGTTCCCGCACCTATTAAGCCAGTCAAAGCTAAATCTATTGGTGTGGAATTTTCTGAAGGTGTGAAACGGAATCTAATGGATGAGTTTACTGATAGTGATGAAGAGAATGTGGCAAAGAAGGCTAAAACAGAAGGTGTTTAGTTGCGTTAGTGTGAAGTGGGGTTTAGAAATTTGTTTTTCTTTTGTGTGTGGTTGTAAGCCTGAAGTATAAGATACTTCTTTTGTTTTATGTAATGGGCTGTTAGTACTCTAATGTATAGCCAGTTAGTGTAGGCTAAGTTGTGTGTAATAGCCTACGTGCTTCTCCTTTTGGGTAGTTTGGGTAGTGGAGAAGCACATTATAACTATGGAGAATTATGGTCTGTAATCTCCCTATAGTATGGAGAAGTAAGTCTGTAATGTCCTGTTTCAATGAAAAAAAAATGTTACTCCCTCTGTCCCTAAATGACTGTCCGTTTTCAAGAAATTTTTGTCCCAAAATGAGTGTCCATTCTGATCATAACTTTGTCCCTAAATATTTTTTTCAATTTTTTTCCACCAGTCTCTTTATACTTGCAAAAACTAAATGTTTGTAAAGAGGATTATAAAATTATTTATGTATTTTGCCACCAAATTGTATAAGAAGTTATGTCCCTTAAAATGAGATTTGGACATTTATTTAGGGACAAAGGTAGTAGTATAATTTTCCTGTCTAACTGATCCGATAGCTGCAATGGTTTTTTTTTTTGAAATCGATAGCTGCAATGGTTGAGAATATATATTTCGACTACTTAATATATGAATGATATGAAAACATATGTCTATAATTATATCTAATATATATTTTAAGAAAAACACTTCCCCGTGCAAGGCACGGGGTTACACTAGTAGGAGTTAAAGAAAGTCAAAATTGAAACATGTGCATAATAAAAAGCACTCTGCATTAGTTAAATTAGATATTATCAAAAAAAAAATTAGTTAAATTAGATGGCCTAGTTTTATGCCTAACCCGGTCCGATTTAGTTTTAAGAGATACCAAAAAAACGGCATCGTTTAGGACCTTTCATCGAAGCAATCGAAAGTGGAGACGCTGACTGTTGGTGTGAAATAAACTAGGGCTGGTTGGATCAACCAAGAAGAAGAAGAAGAAGATTGGAAAATGGTGAAAACGGCAACGTTCTTCGCGATGACGCTTGGGGCTTTCGTTTTCTGGCAATCTATGGATAAAGTCCATGTCTGGATCGCTCTCCACCAAGATGAAAAGGTTAATTCAATCTCCCCCTCTCCCCCTCTCTCTATCTCTTGATTTCATTTTACACTTTGCTTCAATTGTCCTATTCATTCTGCTTCTTTTTTTTCTTCAGTTTTTTTCATTTGCTAATTTGACTGTTAGACTACAGATTTCTTAAATGGATTAATAATACTGGACAACAAACAAATTACACATCTATGTGTGTTTATGTGCTGTTTGGATTCGATTGGTTTATGTGTTTGTCAGTAATTAATACCACTTTTAACTGCAATTTGATGAGAGAAAAAGAGAGATTTTTTTTATGGAAATTTTGAGATCAAGCTTTTTGTAAAGCTTGTGATTCGGCTTAAGTGGGTATGGTGAACCCTCAGTTCTGCAAAGGACATTTCTTTGAGTCAAGATTGTGTTGTTGTTGTTCTAGTTTTGGTTTGTCTTAAAAAAGAAAAAATAGTCCAACTTCTTGGACTAGCTATAACTTTGGTTCAATTTCAGATGTGTGTTTTGAGCGTCTCTTTGTTTACTCACGCCAGTGACATAACTGGTGTGAACTTAGGAAAGAGGGAGTAGATAGCTGGATGAGGAAGTCATTTCATAAGATAATCCCGTTTGACTTGTCAAATTTGGGTACTTTTTGGAAACTTTACTTATAGTGGAGTAATGTTTGAAGTTCTTAATCATCAACTTGAAAATGAAGTGGCGTTAGAAAACACGGAAGGGCTCTCTGAACATCTCCTACCATTGTGGATGATTCAACTAATTTAGCAAATCTTCTTAATGGTTTGGTTATTCACATCAAATAAAGACCCACCAAGAGTTGATAGGTTGAACGTTTGTGAGCTTTTGGGAGTACTTGTTTTCACTTATGATATCTTTTTTCATTTAAATATTATATGTAGAGCTGTATCACCTTGTCCTGCAGTTTGAAGGTTGCCACAACAGTGTCCCCAAACTACTTTGTGTCAAGGATCATAATAAGTGAATTAAGTGGACTACATTTGCCGAGTACATACGTTTCTTTCCTCCCCATATGGATAGAAGTAGATAAATCGGAATTAATTCTAACTCCCACATGATGAAAAAAAGTGTTTGTAAGCTACTTATTTTGTTCGTTTTGATGCATAAGATGGTTCCTATTTATGAATAGGATAAGTTGACCACTGACCAGTGTGCCTCATGGCTTTAAGAGGCAATAGTGTAGTACCAATTTGGTGATACAAATTCCCAACCAGAAAATGCACTTATATATCTGAACAAAGGTATTAGCTATCAAAGGCGAAAGACGAGAGGCGGGTGAGAGGTACCTAGAAAAAGTGAAAGACGAGGCTATTGAATGGCGACTGAAAGGTTTGCAAGGTGGTAGAATTGGGCAAAAAATAGTGAATATATATTTCGCATTAATAAGGGTCACAATTCTACATGTAATATCAACTTAAGACCATTCAAACCCCAAAAGTGAGAATTCTAAGATAAATTGCACATTAATTTAAATGATGATGTTCCAAAGTATGTTAGAAATGTGAATAATGTACTCCCTCAGTCCCATTTATATTGGCCACATTGGTCAACACAAGTGAACTTTGGCCAAACATTAATGTCAATCTGATCATTTTTATGAAGTTTTAAAGATGGTTATTAATAAATCATTTGGTGATTTACCAATAACATTTTTTTTTATTTCATTAGGATGATTAGATTGACATTATTGTTTGGTCAATGCTCACTTGTTTTGACCAATGTTAACTTCGAATAGTCAAATGCGAAGATCATTTTGGGATGGAGGGAGTATATGACGTTGTTGTTTATGTGTGTGCTTTGTTGTTGGAAAAAAAAACCTATTAATTCCATACCTAGAGGCTAGAGATGGACATAACATAAGAGATTATTAAATCTTCAAAGAACAAAAAGACGCAAATTAAGTTAAAATCACAAAGCAACCCAATTTAACATTATGTATGCAGCTATTATGCCTTGTGCTAAAAGCGGATGCCTCACGTACTCACCACAGGCGTCGCCTAGGCCAAAAATCCAGAACCCCCCGCCACAATACCAAAAGGCTGACCGTTAAAGGCACCAAAAAGGCAAGCTGGACATTCGCCTTTCAAAGCTATGCCCAGGGCACTCTTGATCTGAACCTTGTGTGAATATATGCTTTCTGACAGTGCTTTAAAGTGGGTATTATGCAGAAAAATTATCAGTGCGTTTTCTGATTTACATAATTGCAGAAAGAAAGACTGGAGCAAGAAGCAGAGATCAGGAGAGTGAGAGAACAGCTACTGGAAGAAAACAAACAGCGAGGCCCTCTTCCCTGAGCAGCTATTTTATTTAATTACGATATCCCGGGTTGAAATTCTTAAATGGGCATGATTTATGTACTGAGAACATATGTTTATGTTGTTGTTTTTTTTTTGTTAATGGCTTGTACTTTCGAAACCTTGCCTTTTGCCTTTCTGCTGACAGCAGTTGCTGTAATAATATGGATGCAGTGGTGAAATTCTTGGATGATTTTCTATATCAGTAATAAAATGGAAGTTTTATCGCAATTGTTTTTTTCTCAATGAATGTGCCGTGCCTCTTTCTTATCTCTGATTGTTTTATTTGTTTTGACGCATAGTATTGTTCCTTCTTTTTTTCGTTTCTATTTTTTTACTTGTTAGGTTCTACAAGCTGCACGACGGATACGTGCCTATTCTCCCTGATCAAAAAACCCTTGTCCCGGATTTTCCAGGGGTGTTGGATTGGTATGATCATGCACTCATTGACTAAATTTTCAACAAAATGTTGCGGTGCCGAAAGTATCGAAAAACTTTTATCATCACACACCTTCAGATAATCGTGTCGCAGAGATATGTCAGACCCTCCCTGAATAACAACTCTAACAAAACTTGTCAGCTCTGTCAAAAGTAGTAGCAAATATAACGTGTTGTGCCATATACAAACTAAAAATCCCCTCTAAAAATAGCAAAATAATCTCTAAGAAAAGTGGATTTAACTTTTCCTTATATTCTTCAAAAAGGAAGCTGAACCAAGATATAAATTCATTCAATCCATTCCTTTATCCAACACAACTCATAATTTAGAACAACATAATTCAATAGTCATGGAGATGGGAAAATATTTCTTGGTTGCTCTTTCTTTGTCCTTAGTTTTTGCAGTAGCAAACTGCATGGAATTTACCGAAAAGGACTTGGCCTCGGACGAGAGCTTATGGGATCTGTACGAGCGGTGGAGGAGCCACCACACGGTGTCTAGAGATCTCAGTGAGAAAACGAGGCGTTTCAATGTGTTCAAGGCTAACGTGAAGCATATTCACAAGGTGAACCAGTTGGACAAGCCTTACAAGTTGAAGCTCAACAAGTTTGCTGATATGACTAACCACGAGTTCAGGAGCGGGTATAGCTCCAAGATCAAGCATTACCGTATGCTCCGGGGTGAACGTGGTGGGACCGGAGGGTTCATGTACGAGAAGGCCGATAATTTACCGGCTTCTGTTGATTGGAGGGCAAAAGGAGCGGTTACGCCTGTCAAGGACCAGGGAAAATGCGGTATGATTCATTTCTCTTAGTATTTTCATAAACAAAAAGGCTACCTGGTGCTACAAAAGCTCTTATTATGCGTGGGACCCATAGAAAAAAATTGTTTTTTTTTATTTTTTTCGTTATTTTTCCTAATATTTCTACGTATTACAGGAAGTTGTTGGGCATTTTCGACCATAGTTGGTGTGGAGGGTATTAACAAGATCAAGACAAACCAACTCGTTTCTCTATCCGAGCAAGAGCTAGTAGATTGTGAATCGGATAACCAAGGGTGCAACGGAGGACTAATGGAGAACGCGTACGAGTTCATTAAAGAGAATGGTGGCGTGACAACCGAACGAATCTACCCTTATAGCGCAAGGGACGGGGGATGTGACTCATCAAAGGTACGTCAAAGTACTCATTTACGTATATTTTGAAGCAAACACACGCGCGCACACACATATATAATGCATGGAAAAATTTCATTGTGCATATATGCAGATGAATGCTCCAGTGGTGAAGATTGATGGGCACGAAAATGTTCCGGTAAGTGACGAAAATGCCCTTATGAAAGCAGTGGCCAACCAGCCTGTATCCGTGGCCATGGATGCCGGTGGCTCTGACTTGCAGTTCTACTCTGAGGTAATTTTATGCTCTACTATGTAATAGCTAAAGTATATGCTAACTTTGACCACACCCCGGTGTGAATTTAGTGATCACAATAAAATTATAAAAATTGCTATTGGTAAATTACTTGATGAAATATCAGTTATATTTTTGAGAATTTCACTAGGATGATTAGATCAACATCAATATTTGGTTAAAATTCATTTGTGTTGATGTTGAGCATTAAAAATAAAGTTAAAATGTGACAAACTTTCAAAACAGATGGAGTATATTAGGTGTGTGAATAGAGACACTCCTACTTAAAATTCAAATTAGCCCAACTTAATATTAGGCCTTGTTACTTTTGGGGCCTGATCAATATGGGCCAAGGCCCAATGACTGACAAGTTGAAGTTATGAAAAACTGCAGGGAGTGTTTAGTGGAGATTGTGGGACGGAGTTAGACCACGGGGTAGCGGTGGTAGGGTACGGAGCGGCTCAAGATGGGACCAAGTATTGGATCGTAAAGAACTCGTGGGGCCCGGGATGGGGCGAACAAGGTTATATAAGGATGCAACGAGGCGTAAATGCTGCAGAAGGATTGTGTGGTATAGCTATGGAAGCTTCGTATCCGGTTAAGTTAAATGCGGATAACCCGAAAAGAGTTAACGCTAAAGATGAACTCTGAGCATTTGTTTGTCATTTGTTTAGATGCATAAATCTATCTCCCAGAGTAGAGTAGATTTGCTTCAGTTGTTTATGAGTGTTGTTTCTTATTGGTTTTTAGATGATAATAAAATAAAACTGTGTTTTGTGTTATTAGTATGTTGGGCAACATTGTTCATCGTAAAGATGAACGAGTAGGTTTTTGGGGAAACTAGTTTCTCCGTAAGTTATAAAAAGTCAATTTTTTAATATTAATGTTACCCCTAAACCCTATAAAACAGGATTTTTATAACTTATGGAGTAACTGGCTTCGTCAATTAACTATCGTGAGAACGATAATATTAGTGAGAAAATTCAAATTTTAAGTCATCAATGGCTTCATAACGATATTAATTTATTTTGTAGCAATAAGGTCTAGGGTTTGATTCCTTCTCATGCTTCCTAAGTCACCATTATAAGTGGGTGAGGAATCACTATTAATCTTCTTTTTAATAATAATAATAATAATATTTTTATACACGTGTACTCTCCTTTATCATTTCTCTTCTTAGATTACAATTTAATGTGACGGACCTGCTCTGATACCATGATAAAGTCTGAAGTTTCATCTCAAAACCAATTGGCAATAAGAGGAGTATCTCATATTTTTATATATTAAGCACAAGGCTAGTCTTTTTCCTATGTGGGATAAGTGCTTCAACACGCCCCTCACGCATAATCAGTCTTTGGGCTTACAGCGTGGACTTATTAATCGGGTAGCGTGGAGCAACATCGTGGGCCGTCAAGCCTGCACTGACATCATGATAAAGTCTGAGATCCACCTTAAAACTGATTGATGCTAAGAGGAGTGGCCCAGAATCTATATACGTTACATGCTTACGGTATCAAAGTCGGCCAAGTTGATGATGAGTTTATATTAGCCCGTATTGGGTTTGAATTAACCAGAGTTGGTTTCCTGGGTTTGAAATTGGTAACATGCCGGTGTAGTGATGGTCCACGTGTAGAGCCGGTGTACTCGCCTACATGTGAGGGGGTGTGCTGAAGTCTCATGTATCCCACATCAACTTGGAGAATAAAATTGATCAACTGTAACTTTACCACTTAACAAATAAGCAAGGCCTTTTAAAAGGATGATGACTCAATTCTAATAGATAAAGTGAATGATAATACTGAGTTGAGTCTATGGTATTTAGAAAAAGACTTTCACACTTAATCTAATTTGATTTCATGGGGGTTTGATTTAAAAAAAGAAAAAAGACAAGTATCAAAAAAAGAAGAAAGAATAAAGAAAGTCCAAGTGGCCAACCGTGTGACCTAGAGCAGCTCAAACAGTAAGCACGCACGCTTAGGGAATTGGCCACCACTTTCTTCTGTCCATGCATATCTTTGACCACAACATCCACCGGTATTAACCTGTTGCGGTCAAACCATTTTTACATAAAAAGATTCACATGCTTACTACTATAACAAGACAAAACAAAACCCCTTTAAACTAAACTAAAGCTCTATCTTCTTTCGTTCACTTCCCACCAGCGTTCTAAAAAGGCGGGGCCGAGAATTCAAAAATAACTATAATATCCATGACGAGACCTAAGCGTTCATGGGGGGGTCTTTTAGAACACTACTTCCCACCCATCACTTAGTTTAAAATAGGCAAACAACTCCCCTTCTTCATCCATAACCCCTGACTTATCTCTTTGTGAATGTTATTGTGTGCTCATCATCTTAACTAATTAGTAGGTGGATTGTGTGGCCGTTAACGCGTGGACTGTGTGGTCAATAGTTAATAAGGTCAAGAGTTTTAGATTGGACCGAATTAAGTATGTGGGACATCTGACTGCATTACACTCAAATGAACTGTGTTGCTTACGCTTTGTTTTTTTATATGGCGATATCTAGTAGTTGAGGTGGGGCAAAAAAGAAGATTTAAGTACTTCTAAATGTCAAGTCTACCACTAATTCAAAACTTAAGCTAATGGATAGGTGTTCAACTATATATATATCAAATCTTATAACTCTCCTTCACATGTAACCCGAGCACACTAGCAGTGTGTGAACACATGGTGCAATTGTGCACAATTTAACTCGATTCATCAAATGCAAGTGAGACTATTTAAACAGTTGACCATGTTTAATCAGAATTTTGATATCATGTCAAATTGATGCCACTAGTATTGCACTTAAGTTGGATGTCTGGTTGATGACCCAAAAGTGGTCCATGATGGAGTAATTAACAAGATATCATGTTTTGTGTTTGTTTTTTTTTTTTTCTCTTTTCAAAACCATCACTTTATGTTTAGCAAATGATATTACACCAAATTTGGTTAGGGTTTCAAGACCCTTTTAATTATGGGGTAATTATCATGTGTGAGTAAACTCAAAAGTGGTCCAACATGGAGAGAGACAAATTAACTATACGAGGTTGATGTGCAATAAAATAAACAAAATGATCATGTGTCCACAAACATACCTGACACGTGGCAGGAATCAGGTGGTCCAAGTGTCAAAACCCCACAAGATAGCTGGAGAGAGCATAAAAGACAGAGGAAGATGGTGAGTTAGACTGACAAAGTGTAGAGAGATACAAATGGGCATTAAATGGTCTCTTTTCACAGGCACACCCTGAAACTGTGAAAGGAAAAAGGCCTCTGTGTTCAAAGTGGGTTGTACTAGTGTTATGCTTTCAATCGGCTTTACTTTTAGAGAGAGAGAGAGAGATGAGTGGTGGTGGATTGTTAATGGAGCAGGCTGGGTAATGGGCTGTGGCAGTGCCTATTTGCTCAGAGCATCCAAAGTGTGGATCGACGGGTGTCATTCAAGCCTAGCAACAAGCGGTGTGATTTGACTCGGCTCGGCTCGTTTATTTTGTTTTCTCGGCGGGGGTGATGATTTTTGAGTTAAGTATGATTCACATTTACCAAATTAATCTCGACCGTACCAAGTAGAACGCGAGCGATGTAAACAATGCTGGAGGGCGTTCTCGCTCGCAAAAGCAGTTCCATGTCCGTTTGATTAGTAAGGCCCTAATCAGTGCGTCCCCTGTAATTAGCAAGCTGAGTGATCGTTAAAAAATAGTATGACAAGCGGTTCAATCGGTAAAGAAGTATTACTGCCCCCAACCCACCCACATTTAGAATTCTGGAACAAAAAATGCACAAGAATTAAGGGAATACTCTCCTTCCGTCCCGACAGAAAAGTCACCAACTTTTAGAACATGTAGATTAAGAAAAGGTAGTAGATGTGTGGTAAAAAATGAAGAGAGAGAATGAATGGGGTAAATAGTAGTGTTGGTTGAATAAAATGAGTGGTGGAAAATGAAAAGAGAGAATGAGTGAGATTAAATAGTGGAGTTATTTGAATATAAAGGTATTAAAAGTTTGCCATTTTGGGTAGTGACACTTGTGCTGGGACGGATTAAAAAAGTGATACTTCTGTTGGGACGAAGGGAGTATATATTACTCCCTCCGTCCCACTCAATTAAGACAAATTTCCATTTTGGGTGTCCCATTCGAATTAGGATAACCCAAAAATAGAAATGTTTTATTTAAAGGGACTCACATTCACACTCACAACAACTTTTCACTCATTATTCTCTACCCCACTTTCTCCCTCTTACTTTACTTTTCGTACTCACAACGCCTACTCCACTAACACTTTTTCCTTAATCCTCGTGCCCAACCCAAAAATCTTAATTCAAGTGGGACGGAGGGAGTGTTGTTACTTGTTCTGTGAGTATATATAGTTGGTTAGGAATTGTTTGGGGAATGGAATAGAAAATGGATTGGATGATGAATATGACAAGTGAATTTCATCGTCTAAATAATAATGTAATTGTGATTTTACAATTTTAAGGACTCCTCAAATAATAAATTTTGCAATTTTAAATGATATAAAAGGTGCATATTAATTTTTCTTTTGATAAAGTGGTATTTTGCAATGATACAGTATTTTGTTATATAAGACTACCTCCATCAATGACCACATGGAGTGGCCTTTCACTAAAGACAAAAGAAAAACAAAAAAAATAAAATGAAAAAGAGGGAGTGGCCGGGCCAAACATGGTGACCATGGTCGGATGACCAACCATTTTCTTGAACATGTTCTTTCCCATTTGGTGGCCACTTGTCATTTTACTATTGGCCTAGACAATATTTGCTCAATTCATTTAGATAGCATTTTATATAGGACAAATTATATTTATCTTTTATTAATAAAAAAAAAAACTAAAATCACCAAATAAAATTATGTTTTCATTCTCTATGAATAGAGTTCAGTCTTATACATTTTGAGCACATATGGCAAAAATTTGGCCATGATAACTAAATATGTAATTTCTATTTATGTATTTGTATTTTTAGTTTCGCAATGTATTTATTTCGAATTTAATTATAAGTTTAATTTTATGTTTAATAAATTTATTTATTTTGAGGTGGACATATATTAATTAATAATTTATACAAAACAAATAGAGATAATAGAAATTAAGTATTTGGTAAAAAGTAATAAAATAAATAAAGAATAATAATAAATGTTGAGTTGGGTTGGATTGGATTGGGTTGGGTTGTTGATGAGAGTAAAAAATTAAAAAGTTGGGTTGAGGTTGTAGGGTAGTGTATGTGGAAGAAAGAGAAATAATATTTAATTGTTGGGTTGGGTTGGGGCCTGGGGGTGGTCATTGATGGAGGTAGTCTAACTAGAGTATTATAGTCCATTTTTCTTCTAGAGAAAGGTTTGATTCACTTTCCTCATGGCTAAAAAATAATACTAATAAATATATAAATTGTGTTCTTATTCATACCTGATAAATTTGATTTCAATTAAAAAAAAATACATGGATAAACAATAATATAATTTTATTCATAAAATCCTATTGACCATATTTAAAATAATGATATTCTAATTCTAAATGGTTAAATGATTCAAATGCCTATTAATAATTATTGCTCCCTTCGTTTGAGAAAGATATTTTACTTTTCTAGTGTTATTTGAATGACAATTAACAGAAAATATAGAAAAGTAAGTTTGTTTTATCAAAATACTTGTAAAATTTGTTGTTAATACATAATTTAAAAAATATTTTGTTTGGATGGTAAGTAACATTTACGCTCCTTCCGTTCCGGTAGAAGCTTCACATTTTACCTAAATGTGTATCCCGTTAAAAGCTTTATCTTTTCCTAAAATGGTTAAAAATGTGGGCTTCACTTGTCAACCTCACTCACTTCTTCCTCTCACATACTACTTCCTCCGTCTCATTTTAAACTTCAAAAATTTTTATTTTGGGTGTCTCATTTTAATCTTCAAAACCTAAAAAGAAAAGATTTTTATACTTCTTTATTTGTGAACCTCACATGTCATACTCACAACAATTACCCACTAACTCTTTCCTACTCCACTTACTCTCTCCTACCAATCCGTCTACACGCACAACACATCAACTTTTTCTTAATTCTTGATACCAAAAGTTTTTTAAAGTTTAAATTTGAACGGATGGAGTACTTAAATTGTGGGCCTCACTTGTCATACCCACTAACAATATTCTCCATCCGATATTTAAGTTGTAGGTCTCACTTGTCACACTCACTAACTTCACCCCTTTCACAATCCATTTTACACTCGTGTCGCTGTTCTTAATTTGTGTGCCATCACTAAAAGGGGAAATGACAATTTAGGGTATAAAGTTTGGGGGTGTGTGCCAATAGGGGTCTGATGTATCAATTTTGTCAATTTAGGCTCCAAAGTTAACAACGTTAGTCAATTAAGGGTTTTTGGACTAAGTTGCAAAGAAAATCCAGTTAAGTAACAGAAAAACTTAATTGGAGTTAGTTTTGGATGTTCGCCTGGGCTGTCATTTCACACACCCCTTACACAATGGACCCTAAATTTTCTTTCACTTTTATTATTAATTTTAATTAATTCAAAAATAATAATAAATAAAATAATAAGCAAATAAAAAATTAAAGTGGTTTTTTTTTAAACCGCAAATAATGAAGTTATAAACAAGGAAAATTAATAATAAAAAATAATTTTATAAATAAAATAATTGGAATACTAATATTAATAATGAAACAATACTAACCACCACCACAGAAAAAAAAAAAAAAAAAAGAATTTTCCAAATCCCCACTTTCTTATTTCTAAAAAAATAAAGTGTTTTTTTTTTTGGAATATAGTTTTTTTACACTTTTTCTTTTTTAAAAATTATACTTTTTATTTTATAGTGGTTCTAATGAAAAAAAATATTTTTATTGTATTTCTTGAAAAAATATTTTCGGTAAATGACGTCTTAATTATTAGTTAATTTAATATAAGAAAGTAAAATTTAATATTTCATTTTTTTTATTAATTTTCTACATCTGAAATGACAATATGCTCATGCAAATAATAAAAACAAACTCCAGTTAAGTCCATGTCAAAACACTTGTGAATTAACTGGATTCCGTTAATAAAATCGTTAAAAAACCCTAACCTGCACAACTTTTCCAACTTTGGACCCTAAATTGACAAAATTGATACATCAGACCCCTATTGACACACACCCCCAAACTTTGGACCCTAAATTGTCATTTCTCCTCACCAAAATGGTAAAGTTCAAACGGTATGGAGGGAGTATTTATTACATTAATTTCAATAGTAAGAATTAAAAGGCAAGCCCTAGGTCCTTGAGGACCGAGCTCTACAAGAAGAACATCCTTTTACCCGGAGTATATTTGTCTAACCAGTAGTAAAAACCAACAACTGATTTAACCACTGTATTGTCAAACACCTCTCTAAAAGGCTAACTCATCTTTCATTTTCTTTTCAACTTTTCTTTCTCTACTGCAATATTTCCCGGAAAAAGTATCCTAACCAAGCAGATAGTAGCTACCTATATGTAGGTCCCTTTATTTGGTACAATGACACAGAAACAGGGATACGCCCGGTACCTTTCATAGGGGTAAATTAGGTATTTCCTTCTCTTCAAATCTTTGAATGTTACAATTATGGCCATTCAACTTGGTCAAACCTTTAACTCCCGTCTATTTTAGGTTTTCCTTTTGTAATTCCTGCGTTATTATTTCTTACAACCCCAAAGTTTTTGGAATTGGCTTACGGATCCACGGACCCGGAACCGCTCCACCCATTTTAACTCCACTCAAAGGCTCTGATCAAGGCCACATAGCGAGCTCATCATCTGTGCAGCTATGATGATTCAATTTTTTTGTGAGTCCTACCGAGCTCGGACACATCTCATCCGTCGAACACAAAATCCAATGAGGTGGCTCTAATCGGAGCCATTGGGTGGAGCGGTTAGAAATCCCTAATCCACAGGCCTTGGAGCTCAGACTACTTACAATTACAATGGTGGGTTGAACGAGGGGTTGAATAGGTTTAATTTAGTTGAATGCGTGTAATGGGAAGTTGAATGAAAGTGGGGGTTGAAATAATTCAACCCGTTTGAGAGAAAGAAAGGAGACCCACGCCTTGGACACGCGGCAAGCCATGGTTGGGCCGACTTGGGCGCGTGCGGCTCATCGCCCGACAAGGCGCGGGAGTCGCAGCTTTAACAACTTTTTTTTTTGTTTTTTCTGATTGGACACGTGTCATGCAAAGGTGTTCTTGAGATTTCCTAATTTAATTTTTATCTCAATTATAATTGAGCTCATTTTTTTTATAACAAATTAACTTTAAAAAAAAAAAATACCCTCCAAAATTCATATTTTTTTCCTTTATAAATAGATGCAAGTTTCATTTGATTTAGACACCGAAAAAAAAAAAAAAAAAAAAAAACTCTTTTCTCAATATAAATGTCTCAATTATCATTCATTAACCCTTATTTTAAAAAAGAATCAATATTTTTAGTGGAAAAAATAATAATTATCATCATTTCTCGTATTTATTTAATTGCAATTACAAAAAATTAATTATGTGTGAAGTTTTTTTTAATTATAAATAATAATTATTATTATTATTTTACTAATCATAAAAATAAAGAATATAAATAAAATAAAAGTGGTGGGGTATAGGATGATGAGTTGGAAAGGGGTTGAATTTAATTAAACCAAATCATTGTAAAGTGTACAAGTGAAATGGTAGTTGAATTATTAGATGGAAGAGAGAGAAGATGATGTGGAGTGTTAAAGTGGTAGTTGAAACGAATGTAGATGGTCTCACGAGCAAATAATAATGGACTTAACTAAAGAATAACACTGGAGAGCCGGCACCTCGTGGACCGAGCTCCACCACATTAAATCGGATCAAACCGGTTCAATTTATATGCATCAGAGTCAAGCTCACCTGAGCTCCGACGTCAACAAGGCTCGGCACGAGCTAGTATAAGGAGGACCTATCCTTTGCCCTCGATAAGACACTTGGCCAAATAGCAAGGCCAAAGATCCTAGCCCCGAGATCCCCATCGATCGAGGAGGTCGCCACCTCGGCGAACTCAGTAAAGTGCAATGGAGACAAGCCGTACACTAGCATTAAATAACTGATGGGCTTTCCTGATAACCTACATCCGTCCGTACGAGGCGCATCGAACCACCACATGCGGTGGTTATACACCATCTCATCCAATCTGTAAGCCAACCCAGAGTTGCCACGTGGCCTTCCGGACAAGGCTATTATCCGGACAGTAACCAAACCCTAAATGGTAACCGGGAGATATATAACCTCTTATATTCACTTGAGGTATGTTGCCTAAACCTACACACACACAATACACATAGAGAATCTTAATTCTCTTCCAAAGTATTCCACACCTTGTTCTTAGCTCCCCTTGAGATCTTACTCTCACAGCCGAGGGTCTAAGCTGTGATCAAACACAACCTTAACCTTAACGATGTTATTTATTGTGTTGTGATCGTAGGAATACAAGTACAAAACAAAGCCCAAATATCCATCCACTCAGAGTGACCCGAAGTTGTGGCGACATGAAACACTAGCCACTTGTTCGTAAAGGTTTTCTCAATAATGATTTTTTAAAAGTTTATTAATTAATACTCCATTTGTCCTATTGTATATATTCATTTTTCTTTTTTAGTCCGTCCAGAGTAAATATCTACTTCCAAAAATGACAAAGAATCTTTACTATTCTTCACACTCATTCCCTCTTCTATTTTACTTTTATACTCACAACTCCAATCAACTCACTCTCCCCTCTCACTCATTTTCTCTCCTACTTTACTTTTACACTCATTACACTTGCATCACTTTCACTAGTTCTTAATGTTCGTGTAAATGGGAGAGTGTACACATATTTTAAGACGAAACAAGTAATAAGACATGTAAATTGAAAAAAAACAAAACTGAACTAGTATAAAATGAAAAAGGGCGACAGTTGATCAAAGCTAGTGACCATGTAATTACCTTCAATTATACTCAATCTCTAGTCTATTCGGATGAAACACTGGTGAGATATTGTAGGAGTGACGGCTAGGAAGGAAGGAGATTATGGAAGCAAAATATACTTCAATCAAATCAATTTAAATTCTGCATGCATGCTACTCTAAAGGTAGAAGTAGGTGATATTTCATAAGTCAACATCATTATTTACAAATTCTTTCAAAAAACAAAAAACATCATTATTTACAACTTGTTTAAAAAACCATCGTTATCAAAAGGATCAGAAATTCTGATCCTAGTGTCTAGCAAAATTGAATATTAGCAAAGCCTACGATAGATTAGATTGGAATTTTATTACCAAAATTCTATAAAAACTAAGATTTCCTCAAAAATGGATTAGGAGCATTTGGTTTTGTATTTCCTCAATATCTTATTCCCTAATTCTAAATGGAGTTTCAACCCCTAAGTTCACTCCAACCAGAGGAATTAAACAAGGAGACCCCCTTTCACCCTACCTCTTTATCCTTTGTGCAGAAGCCCTTTCGGCTACGCTTCAACACCTTAATGAAACTAATATTATCAAAGGGTATAAAAATATGAAGATCCGCCCCTCGCATCAATCACTTCCTTTTCGCTGACGACTGTCTTATGTCCTTCGAACTTAACCCAAACGCCTGCTACTTTCTTAAATGGACACTCGATGCATTTAGTAACCAAGCTGGAGAAAAAATAAATTTTCCAAAATATGAACTTTACTTCTCACCTTCGTCTGAGACAACAAGCTTTGACAATCCTCTCTATCCAGAATTCATAAATAGAAGGCAAATACCTTGGGCTCAAACAAATGTTCTATAGCTCTAAAAGTCATATTTTCCATGATATCATTTCAAGGGTCCGCTCCAAAATCCAAGGATGGCAAGGCAAATTTCTCACTCTAGCTGGCCGCACCTTTTTTGGCTAGTTTTTGTTTTAAATTCCCCATCTACCAGATAAATGAACTTCATCGGATCTTCAACCGTTGGCTTGGTCTTGACAAATCCAGTGGTATTCACTGGGTTGCTTGACATAAACACTGTCTCCCAAAAAACTTGGGAGGCCTAGGTCTTAGACATATGGAGGAGCCTTAAACCAATCTTGTTTAGCCAAAACCGCTTGGAACATTCTTTGCAATCTGAATTCCCTCATTAGCTCTTCTCTAAAAGCTAAATATTTCTCTCGAACAAATTTTATGGATTCACACCCAAACTCAAATGCCTCTTGGGGGTGGAGAAGTATTTGGGGGAAAGAACTCATTTCCTCAAACCTTGTTTGGTCAGTGAAAAATAGAACCAAAATCAAAGTTTTATCAAACCCTTAGATACCTGACCGTTACTCTTATAGCCCTCATCCAACTATCCCAGAAAGTCTCCCAAACCTCTTTGTCTCTGATCTATTCAACCCGGTAACCAAACTTTGGAGAGTCAACCTTCTAAAACTCCTCCACATATAGTCGACTCTATTTTAACCATCCACATTCCTAGATCAGGAGATGATAAACTTGTCTGGAACCTAAATAAAAATAGCTCTTATTCAGTCAAATCTGGTTATTTCATTGCTCTATCCTCCCACAAAGATACTAAATTCTTTATCAAATCGAGATCTATTTCAAACCACTCAAAAAGTTGAAAATTACTCTGGTATCTTCCTCTGGAACCAAAAGTTAAATTCTTTGCTTGGAGAGCTCTAAACCACATTTTACCTACCCAAAAGTCGCTAATAACCAGAAAATGCACAGATCTTCCCCCTATTGCAATAGATGTAGTAACAATGATGAATCAGAACCTCATCTTTTCTTGTCGTGCCGTCTTTCAATCTTAACTTGGAACCCATCTCCCCTAAATCTTTTGCCTTACAATCGCACCCCACCTTCCCAAACACTTATAGACTGGTTTACTTCTTGGACTAGAACTCCCATCCCACCACTCGATATCTATTTGGATTTACTTATTTTTGGGGAAATTTGGATAAATCGCAATAATATCATCTTCAATAATGTCTACCCCTCGGTAGATGGCATCCTCACCCTTGCCTTACAGAAACTTCAATCAATCAAATTATCCCTCATAAACAAAAAACTTCTTCCCACCCACAATCGTACCAATCGACCAAATGTACCCTCACTCTCAAATCTTGGAAACTCTCTGAGTCTTGATTCTTGGAATGGAAAGACTCTAAAGAAATATCTCAACAAATGCTCAAATAGTAATCTCAATGTGCTAATCACTGATGGCTCGTGGAAACAAAATGCAAGATGGGCTGGTCTTGGTTGGGAACTATGGGATCTCAATACTGGCAGAATATCATCAGGAAGCATCTCGTGTTTCAAGTCTGCAAGCGGAAAGTCTAGCGATCTGCAAAGAGTTACAATGGGAAACCCAAAACAATAATCATAATATTCTCATCTTGATGGACTCAACCCAAAGCTCGGGATTATATTCAAAGCTCAACCTGCACAGATTACATGCTAGACTCCATTTTTTCGGATATTAATATTTTGTTATCTGAATGTAATAGTGTGCACGTTAGTAAGGTAGATAGACTAGTAGTTCAATTTGCGCATAACAATACTGTAGTACATTAATTTTCTTTAAATTCTTGAAAAAGAGTGACTTATACCATCACAATTAAATATATATATATATATATATATATATGTATATATATATGTATGTATATATAATCAAAATCTCACTTTATTGAGATACAATATTCTTTCATATTGTAGCGATTATTCCACATGAACTTTGAGACAGACTTTGAGAGAGGTTTCATTAAGACTATGAGCAATGGTTTCATACACCAAAAAAAATTCAACACCCACTTTTAACACTTTATCCTATCCACCTCATCTTTCATACACCCCTTTCATACAACCCCTCTACAATGGTAAGTTGAAAAAGAAAAAATCATCTCCCTCTCACTCATCATTTTATACACCACTACTTTTTATATCATTTTTATTTTTTATAGGGAAAAAATAAAATTAAACGGACCAATAAGTGACAGACACGTAGCAAACACAAGAAAAAAAAAAAAAAAAAAACCGCCCTGCGCTGCACCACACGCGCCCTGTCGGGCCGTGTGGTGCACGCGCCAACGCCGGGCCAGTTGGAGCACGCCACGTGTCTAAGATGCCAGCTTTCCCAAACTTTCAACCCGTATGAATTATTCCATCCCCCAAATTCAACACCCCCAAATTCAACCACCCGCACAATGGTTTCATACAACCTCCCCCCCTTTCATACACCATTTCATACCCCCATTGCTCATAGTCTAATAGCTAAGTTTGTTCAAAAAAATATATAAAAAAAATATACTGTAGTACATTTTTTTTTTTTAATAAAGCCTCGAGTGATTTATCAATGAGTAACACTTTTTTCGATTTTATTGTCATCATTACTCCATCCATCCTACTCAAAGTCTCAAAATATGAAGAGTTGGGTTAACCATAAAAACAAATGAAGCAAACTTTTTTTGGATAGGAGAATTACAACTAGTAATTAAAATTCAATCATACAAAAAATCTGTTTACATTGAAAGTTATGTAAAAATATTTAATATTAAGAGATTATGTTTATATTAAAATCTGAAAACATGTTTTATACTAAAGCAATTATAAAACAATTTTTTCTTGAAATTTTCACTGTATTAATCAATCGTTATAACTACTATCAATAATAATATTTGATATTTTTTGAGAAAAATCAAACTTTATTTTATTAAAAATTATTGGTCAAAGTAATTCACATTAACACAAAGAGTAAAAAAAAAATCATTACGGAAGGAGTATGAAGATGAAGCGTCTGTTTCCAAAAAAAAAAAAAAAAAATGCAAGGGGCACAAAAGAAGCTCAAAAAATCTTGCTCACAAAATGAGGTGGTGATAATTTATTGGTTACATCGACGATGAACCCGCCACACTCTAATTAAAAACACCAAGATTTTGTAACTTTTTTGTGCCCGTAGTATTATTCAAAAAAAAAATTAAAAAAATCCGAAACAACATTTATTCATGGCGGAATCATATCACATTCTGGAGAAAAGAAGAGAAAAAAAAAAAAAAAAAAAAAACGGAATGTATTTTCTTTTTCTAAGACTACACAGCCAACCAACGATTTTCAGAGAGAGAGAGAGTAAACCCTAAAACCCATAAAAGCAGCAGGCAGCCATAGCCTAGGGCTATATCGTGCTCTTACATTGGAAGCTGTGACGCTCATAGGTCAAAGTCCATATCCCATTGGCTAATCCCCTACCTGTCATCTTCATTCTTGTCACACTATCTTGTAGCCTCAACCTACCGCCCTTCAATCATCCACACTGACGCCGCCATCGCCGTCGTCACTGACGTGATTGACGGAATCAGAAGAATCATCGGAATTAGCGGGATTTTGCTGGAGTAAATAAGGGGAGTCGGTGATTAGGTCATCCGAATTGACGGGAGAAGATGAAGGGGAATGAGAAAGACGGTGATGGTCACGGCCGACGGTGACGATGGGGTTAGGTTCAGTGAGGGTGCACCCATCTCGAGGTGGGGAGAAGACAACAGGCATGTACTCTTCAGCTTCGCTTGGGAACTTGGAGTTCTTGAAGTGTTCCTTCAATGCTTCCACTCCCTACATCATACTCATTTCACATCAAATTACACTTTCTATACATTCACTTATATTGGAGTCTGAATGCTCTTTACCACTTACCACTTTCGTGTGCCACTTCATGTACCACAAGTAATTTAATGGCTCACAGTTATTAAAATACGAAAGTGGTACAAGAGATCTCGACTCTTTAAATTGTACACTAATTGCGAAATAAAGGAGCAACAATATTATATAAAAGATTGTTTTTTTAAAACACAACATTAATTACTGAGTCATTTCAAATGAGCAAACAACTCAGTACCATAACATTATTTATTTATTTTTTGGGTTAGAGGGAGTTTTCAAAATGATTTTTTTTTTTATTACGAGACAACTGGAGTATTTACTTTAATTCTCGTGCATTCGCGTTTAGTAGCTATTAATTTGAGACAGAGGTAGTAGTATACGTTCGGTAACGATTAATTTGATACGGAAGTAGTAGAGTAGAAATACCTGAAGACGGGCATAAGTGACTTGACAGATTTTGCGGGAATTGAAGACCTCCCAGTTCTGATGGTGGAAGGCTTTGTACAATCTCCAGGTTGCTTCTGGTGTCGTCATGTTCACAAACCCGTATCCCACATTACACTTGTTACTGTTTTTTTTTTTTTTTTTTAACAAAGCCAAATGAAATTAGCGACAGTATTTGTTGTTAATATGAAGAGACTAACTATAATGTGTTAACAAAATATGATAAGATACAAATGAAATTAAAATAAATTGTACCCACTCCATTTAACTAAGATATTAACCGATTTCTTCCATCAATAAATGTTCATTATCAAATGAAAAATAATAATAAATGAAAATTTTATTTTTGTAGTAAAACTACCCGGCAACGGCAACGGCCACGTTTATTTTTGATCATTGATCAATATACTTAAGTTGATATTTTAAGTTTGGAAAAATAAATATGGGTTGAGAACATTTAATATAGAGCCTTGTTTCTTGAAGCTATTGATAATTCAAGTTAAATGCTTTTAAAAAAACTAAATTCTTTCATGTTTTGCTATAAAAAATCAAAAAATATTGAAAATCTGAATGATGAGAATATTGTGTTATTTTTTTTTTCAAAATGAATGATATCTTTATCCCAAAGTATATCTCTAAATGATTTGTCGTCAATTTTATTAAAAAATTGATTTATATTTTCAAAATTAAATAAGTCAATAGCAAGTACTCCTCCGTCCCACTCGAATTAGCACAAATTTTTATTTTGGGTGTCACATCCACACTCACCACAACTTTCCAGTAATTATTTTCTACCTCCCTTTCTCTCCTACTTTACATTTTATACTCACAACACCTACTCGACTAACACTTTTTTCCTTGATCCCCGTGCATAACCCTCAAAAATCCTAGACGGACGGAGTATATTTAATATTGGTAATAACTAAAAAAAAAAAAAAAAAAAAAAAAAGGGAATAGAAGGAAGAAAGTAGTAAAAGAGGAGGGAGTTACATGAAATCAATGGGAAGGTAAACGAAGTCATAGGCTGACAAAGGCTGCTTGTCATCGCCGCCGTCGCCAATCTGCTCGTTGCAGTGTATGCAGTGGTTGTCCAGCATGTTCAACAATAGCTTTTGACTGCAATACCTCATCCCAAAACTTCTATTATTAATACTATCATTATTATAATCATATATAATCACTTTATTAATCAACAACTTCATTACAATTTTAAAACTTTTTTTTTCTAACATCCTTAAGACACACAATAAGACTTAAAATATGAAAATAAATCAATGTAACTATAGCAATTTTACTTTAAAATGTTGATATTTTTCTGAAAGTTGCTATAATTAAATAAATTCACAACCATATATATTTAAGATTTATCACGTGTTAGAAAAACCGTTTTTAGGACTTGTCTTGTGCATGGTTTTGAAAACAGAGATTATTCTAGAATAATATTAAAGGCACAAAAAAGTCTCAAAAAACTTGCTCACAAAGTCCTATGTGTAATGATATTATTGGTATTTTGGACGCTACTATTTATAGCGGCTAAAAATTGCTTTAAAAAGCTCCGCTTAAAAACTGTCTGTTTATATGCTTAATTAGCAAAAAACAGTTTCATTTTCAAACCATTTTAAACGCTCCATTCTACCAAACAAGCGAAAAAAAAATTAAACTCAAAACGACAAATGTTTTGAAACAAAATTCAGCTATCAAAACCACATTTATTTTGAAACCAATATAGTACACCACTAATACTAATAAAATACTCCTGCATTTTGATAGCTGAATTCTGTGGAGTACACTATTATAACCACACCACAGACCTGTATTAAGTTGACAAGGGAATGGGGTAATAAACCATTCATTCATTTTTATCAATACTGTCACTGGGAAATGTTGACTTTAAAGTTGACTAGCAGAAACCCTTATGAAAAACAAGAGAGAGAAAACTTATATAGCTAAAAGAAGCAAATAAAAGACAGCTAGAAAAAAAAAACACAGACCTGTATTTGTTGGGGATGTTCTTTATCATAACAGTAGTTCTAGAATCCCTACAATTAGATTCCAACATAATCCCATCTTCATTGATCAAGAACCTTGGGTCAAACTTGTCCTTGACTTGCTTTGACCCTTTCCACACCCTACTACTATTTCCACTCCCATTAGTAATCCCACCCTTTGAATTATACTGCTTCACACTACTTGTACTACTAGCAACTGAACTTGTACCATAACCCTTCTTTCCATTCTTCTTTGAAGAAGAAGATGAAGAAGAAACCACAATCCCATTTCCACTTCCACTGCTCAAACACAAATTACCCATTCTGACCTCAACTTGATCTCCACTACCTTTCTTGGGAAAGAATTGGGGTTGTGGGTTGTAATTATATTGACTAGAAGGTGGCCGGAAAGGCGGCGAATGCCTTCGAGTTTTATGAGGAGATTGAGGCATTGACGGCGGCGATGGTGGTGGCCGGGGAAAATTGTTCCATGAATGCTGATTATGATTATGTGTAATTCTTGAGAACCTTTTACTATATCCACCTGGCCTACTAAATTGAATCACAACATTTTTACCACAAATTTCTTTGCCATTCATTTCTTCTAATGCTTTTGCTGCATTCCTTGTGTCATAAAACTCTATGAATCTTTGGTACCTCTTCAATGGAGTTTCTCTCAATTCCTTAATTGCCCCTTCAAAACCAAATCCAAGAAGAAAGTTGAAATACGGAGTAGATGTTAACTTGAGCATAAAAAAAGATGATCCCAAAAAAGCATATGCTAATAAATCAACATCATAAAGATTTGAAACAAATAGTCCGGAAAATGACCTATCAAATGTCATAGAAAGGCCAAAAAAACAAATATAGCCCCCACATTACTGACCTACATAATACTAATTTATACAACGCTCCCAAAATAAATGTCCAAAATTACACTTAGCAGAAAATAGATTAAAAAATTTATTAGAGGGGGCTTGGTCTCACACGTGATACGGATTTCGATGAGTTAGGATATGGGCTAGACCCACCCGTCCATAAACCATTTACTTCCTCAACAACATCAGTCTCACTCTCACGTGAGAACCGTCTCATATGAGTTTTTGTCAATTTATTATTTTGAGATGAAGAGATTATAAAACAAAAATTTATTCAATAACAAAAATACGACAACAACAATTGTTCGACCCAATTAATTCAATCGCGCGCAAACTGGCCCGAAATAAAAATTAAATAAAACAAAAATTACTTACCAAAGGGTTCAAATATTTCTTTGAGACAACCAGCGGAGACACCGGAATCCAAATTGAAAATGACGATTGTGCCCTGGTTGTGTCCGTGAGGCATTCCATTAGTCGCCGGGAAAATGAACTGAGCCCAAACAGCACGACCGGCGATAAGTCCACGCGCCGGTGGCGGAGACGGAGGTGGGAAATTATTCGCCGGGAACGGCGAAATAGAATTATGAGTCAACACGGCTTCAAAGTGCAGCCTCAGTCTAAACTGCTGCTGCATGTGTTGGTCTTGAATCTCAACAAGAGCTTCTTTGGCATCCCTAAGATCGTAGAAATGGACGGTCACGATCCCGTCTCTCGCCACCCTCTCCATCTGTACGGCTCTAACGTCTCCGAACACCTCCAAATCCCTCCTCACCGTCGATTCACTCAGGTCGTGCGGGACATGGGTTAGTAGGAGCGTTCTTGATGGGGTTGTTGACGGTGGCGGTAGAAACGGCGGGTCGGGGCTAACGTACGCAGGCGGTGGTAGTGGTGGCGGTGCCGGGAACTGTGGGTAAGGATGCTGGCAAGGGTAAGGATAGTAAATTTGAGGCTGAACAAAGGGTGGTACTGGTAATTGGTGGAAGGATTCAAAAGGGTAAGTTGGCCGGAATTCCGCCGCCCTAGGGTCTAAACCGCCCGGAAAACCAGCAAAACCAGTGTCAGCCATGGCGGTTTTCACCGGCGAATCGAAAGACGGGGTGAAACAAAACAGAATAGAGAATTAAAATTTTAAAAAAATGGTTGTGAGTATAGATTGTATTAATCTAGAAAGATGAAATAAATCGGAAGTTGGTTCGCCGGCTGTCGTTATATTCCATCGCTTCGCTTCCCGAGTCACAGTACAAACTCTTGTTTCTCTCTCCAGACTCTATATGCTGTATGTATCAATTTCTCTCTCTAGGATAGATCACTTTCTCGCTCTTATTTCTATTGATAGACTCATAGAAGTAGTAGAACAAGAACACACAGCAGACACACACTAGAAAAACACACTTTTCTACTTCGATCGAGAATCGGAACAAGGGACAAAAGAGTTTCCTTTTAACGGATTCTAATTTGCTAAAAATGAACAAACCTTAAATACAACTCCTAATCTTCTGTCCATGAAATATTTGTGAAATGACCATAATACCCATCTTATGATTGAAATTCTAAATTGAGTGTGGAACTTCTCGACATAAAATCATTTTACGTTCCGGCAATACTAGGATTACAAAAAACTTTACAAAATGAAGGACACTAGATGTGGTGTCGATATTTCATTGATCACATCGATAGTGGAACTGACACACTTCAATTAAAAAACACCAACACAATTATGACAATTTATTTTGTAGACCATCTTTTATAACATTATTATTTCACTTTATGTTCTCTATTATTGGAATATTTTTAACAAACGAATGTTGATAAATTATTAAAAGTTTAATTTTGGATACGATTAATCGGTAAGATATTTATTTCTCAAGTTTTTCGGAAATGTGTATGCACAAAGGGTCCATTCTAATATAACGAAACTATTTATTTACATTATTTCTAACATTGTACATTAAATATTTGTATAGAAAGATTCATGTTTTAGATTGCTTTTGTACATGAAATCCTTGTTATCTTCTCACTTAATGAATTGCAAATCCAAAAATGGAAACTTATATTATATAAAACGAGAAGGATTTCTCATCACGTTTTCTGGGTATAAGAGGGAACAACATAACCAATCCATGTTATTCAACATGGGATTTTGAACCGCTCTACTGAGCGGTTAGCTCCACCCGCTCCACCCAATGGCTCCGTTTAGAGTCACCCTAAAATGGGTGGAGCGGTTCCGAGTCCTTCAACATGTACGTTTTAGATAAAACATTGTTGAAAATGATTTTCTCAAGCTGATTTTGTTACAAATGTTTAGAAACAATTGAGATTTTTATGATGCAGCCTTAAAGCTATTGGATCAATTTTTAATGATCTCAATAGAAAAACCTTACAACTATTGGATTTATTCTCAATAACATGCTCCCAAAAATGGGTTTCACTACATGACTCACAAAAAGTGGTAAGGCAAATCTTGGATGCTGGAAAGAAAGACAAGAATGGCCAAAAATGAGTTTGGCAAAAGAAGAGAGGTTAGAAATGCAAGTGAGGGGTGTGGGGTAGGATGGTACTTTTCATCAGGTTGGGGTGGGGTTCATATAAGTATAATTGACTATTCCAGTCCTATTTAAAACTTTAAAAAAATTTCCAATTTCGGTACTCTTAGGCTAAGGTTCTTACTTTGTTTTTTGGTTTGTCTCAGACTAATGTTTTTAGTTGCTTTATTATCTAAAATGGACCATGAGACTCATTTATCATTCTCACAACAAAAATTTCATACCCACTTTATCTTTCCTACTTTCTCTTACGTACTTTTTTATACTCACAACATTTACTTTTTCTTAATCTCTGTGTAAAGTCAAGCTAAGAAACTTAATCCGGGACGCAGGAAGTATCTCGTTTTAAAATTCAAAACTTAAAAAGAAAGATTTTTATACTTATTTTATTTGTGTACCTCACATTTCATACTCACAACAATTTTACAAACAACAAATATTACTTTTTTACTTATTAGACGTTCAGAAGAATACTACCATCTCAAAAGTACAAAAGTTTAAACTGAAAATTTATAATGAGACCCATTTGTCATACTCAAATAAATAAATTTATTTTTCTCCCTTTTATCAAACTATTTATACTCATAATTAATTTTTTTATTTTTAATGTATAAATTTATTTTTGTAATTTAAAATGGCACGTATAGAAGAGAGTATAGAACTATGGATTAGTTTTTTTAGACAGAGACAGGAGTATACTAGTATGGTGTATACGTAGAGTCCAAATCTTTTCTGATCTGACTTCTTGAGTCGCTTTTGTTGTGTTTCTTTGTTTTTCATGTTAGTATTTATTTGCTCCATGCAATACAACGTGTCTAATATCATTATGATCTTTTGTTTGTTTTAGATTCACGGATTATTATTTTTCCCTGCAGTCTGTTTATAGGTTTAACATTAACATTTAGCACGGACCCGGAACCGCTCTACTTAAATTAGCTCCACCCCTCCACCCAATGGTTCAGATTGAGGCCACATAGGTGAGTTCATCACCTGTGCGGCTAAAATGATTTCAATTTTTTGTGGGTCCTACCGAGCTCGGACACATCTCATCCGTCGAACAAAAAAAAAAAGGGTGGCTCGGGGTGGAGCTAACCGCTCGGTGGAGTGGTTCGAAATCCCATTTAGCACCATTTGGTTTTAATTGACTGCAGAAATGTGATTTCTTTTTCCCAATTTTATAAATTTTACAAAAAACAAATATTACCTTTTTTTACTTATTAGACGTTTCCGAATATATATTACCATCTCAAAAAGAAATATTTTTTATTTAATACAATTCATTTGTTACACTAACAATAACAATTCACATACTATTTTCCCTTACACGTTATTTTTCTTACTTTTACTTTTCATACTACTACATTTACTTCCGTATCAAAATTAGGAGGGGTATATCACAATATTTTGTGTTAAATAAAATTAATTGTATCAAAATCCAATTGAAACTGACCGCAAAACAAAATAAAAGAAGTGAGCGAGGATACAACATTCTACTGTAATTCGATGAGCCAAGACTGTCCACACAGTTTGGTAAACTCCCCCCCCCCCCCCGGTTCCTGTTCGAATATGATTTTGATAAGTGAAGCAAGTGTTCACGTCATTAAAAAGTTTGAATAGTCAAACGTAAAGATTATTTTGGGACGGGGGAGTATTTCCCTTTTTACCACCTTTTTATAAATCATAATAATAAAAGTATTTATTTGTGATAAATACAGTAAGACAAATATTTTCCCTTCAAATTATTGTGAAGAGATTTTGTTGCCAATGTCTTGTAAAGTACTAGTATTAGGTTATACTCCAACTTCCTTTTTTTAGTTGTTCGGTAGTTAAAAAAATAGTTAGTGTTTTTGGTGTTCATGTTTGTCTTACTGTTGGACTCAATATTTTACATGGTAGCTTACGTAGGTTTGTTCTTGTGTTCCCCATTTCATTTACGTATTTTGTATTTTTGTGGGTTACACAATACACATTCTCTCACGCACTTAGGGGATTTTTAATTTTTTTAATGGATAAACCCAAAACATCCATTTTGCCACCCCTACACACACGCATAAGCACAAATATGCATACACTTCCCATGTCATTTATGTAGTGCTTTCTTCTCATAATAAAATAAGATTATAAAATTAATCTTTAGGAAAAGAAAAGAAAAAATACAGCATATAATAATAAAAGATAATAGTAGTAGATTGAGTAATTTAGTATTAAAAGTGAGATATAAGAGCCAAACTAGGGAGAGAATAATTTAGTATTAAAAATATTACGCACGAGTAAAAAAATCTGCTTATACACACTAGGAGGAATATATTAATTGTTCGTTCTAAGATTAGCTTTAAAAAATCTATATCATAATTTTCTTTTTCTTCATGTTTTAATTTTGGATAGACACGATTTATCTTAATTTTATTCTAATTTATAGTATAAATTTGTAACTGAAAGTAGCTCACGTCAGGTGGTGAAACACTTGCATACAGTAACAAAGTTCTGGCAAATCAGGTGGTTTTCAGATTTTGAAAAGGAGTAAGCTTTGAAAGTTCATACACTTTGGACATTCTAACTAATATTTTGGGGCAGAGTGAGTAAATCACGAGAATACACCAAACCTGGATATCTAAATTCCATTCATTGGACATTACACAATTAACTCAACCAACTAATGCTGCTCAAATAGGAAGAAAAAAAAAACTGGAACAAGTCCTGTGAGAATGAGAGTTGGAGTGAAGCTGGTCTTCCTTCACTGGCATTATTATTTGGCGACGTGGTAGTTATTTATTTTGGTATGGTGGTCGAAAATAATATTGGAGCCGCTGCCCCCGAATCCCCATTCATTGTTCCTAAGTTCCACATTTTTTTGCACCCCCTTTTTGTAAATTCCGGGCTCCGCCATTGCCCCCCACCCACCCACAAAAGAAAAAGAAAAAAATCAAATCTATTTTTGGGCTTAAGACGATTATAAATACGAAGGCAGTAAATTTATGTTCGTCTTCCACATAAGGAATTTAGTGTTGTATTGTACTTGATACACTATTACAATTTATAATTTATTTCATAAGTAATTTAGATTTTTATCTTCAGTTACTCAGATTTTTTTATTTACTCGGACTTTTTTTATTTATATTTGTTATAATTAACTTTTTCTGGTCAATACAATTGAAATTTGATCAAACATAAATACAATCCAATCATTTTAATGAAATTCTTAGAAAAAACTTTATAACATTATGATTTATATATATAGAATAACTTTAAAATTTTATTTGAATGATTAAATTGACATTAAATATTAAGTCAAAATTTATTTATATTAACCATTCAAAATCAATTGTGGTAAAATTATAATTCCTAATTAATTGATTTTTCCATGTTTGTCGAGTATCGACGGGTTGCAAACTAGTTTAATATTAAAAGTGAGATATAAGAGCCAAACTAGGGAGAGAATAATGATTATATAGTTGACGCCGAATTTTTGTGAGAATGACCGAACTTATGAAAGAAAAATTTAAGAATTATTTTCAATTTCCAAAAGAAACTCACTTTCATTCATTGAATTCAAATTACTTATACATGACTCCTAAATTTGACTGTAAACAACCCTAACATAATCTAATAACTTCTTACTACTACTCAAAGGAAACTTACCGCTAACAATAAGGAAATAAACAAATTCAAAAATAATAAAATAAAAATCTCAAAAACATGATGTTTACGTCCGTCAAACGACCCCAGATGACTAAAATCACGTTTAGTCATCGCAAGGCTATTGTCCTGATATCTAGAGCACGTTTCACATGTCTATGCCAAATTTCGTGGCATTTCGAGATCGTCACTTTTTGGCTCAAATTACCCAACATCAATAGTTGTTTTAAGTGATACTTTGGTCTCATTAAATTGAATAAGGAAGTATTTTAAATTTTCTATTTTAGATAATGTAACTTATTAATGGAACATCCAAAGAAAAAATGTGTACCACTTATTATTATGGGACGGAAGGAGTACATAGCAAGTAAACTATTCATATTTTTATGAATTTATTTGTACTAACTTTATTACGGTAAAATTGTGCTACCTCCGATCTTGTTTAAAGTTCTTAGTGTTTTTTTTTTCTTTTCAATGAACTGTGAGCAAAATTTATAAGTTGATATAAATGTCTTGATGAAGAGCTTAAACTTGGAAAAAGAAGTATGATGTTATGGGATACATGAAATATTATATTACGCTCGGCCCAAAATAAATGTTTTTTTTTTGAGTAATTTTGACAACATGAATGTCTATTTTTAAATAAAATTGACTTCAAATGATTTTTAACAAGTTTTTTGTATATATTCCTTGTCCCAGAAAAAAAATCGCAATTTTTCATATATTAGTACGGAAGAACTTTGAGCCGTAATTTTAAGTTAATTTAATTATTCCGATGAAAATTTAAAAATTGTTATTAATAATATTGTATTAATAATAAATTTATTTAAACATTTAATGTAACCTAAAATTATTCCTCAAATTTCCGTCGTATTAACATTGTAATTTTAATACGAGTATTGGGAAAAGAAGTTGCTCAAACCACAAAAGGCAAACCCTAAAAAGCTTTGTATCCTATCATAATCATAGCTAGCCTTTAGTTCACAAACAAACAAGCAGCCAAATGGTGCACCAAGTGTGATTCAGACAATGCTCCCATGAGACCATCCTTGTCTGCTCCCCCTTGTTACCGGGAATGTGACCCAAAAGTGAGGCTGCCACCACTATCTCCACCACCACCACCTCCATCACCTCATGTTGCCGGTGCTCCTCCATCTGCTACCATATTATAATGTTGTGCATTGGGAACTGCGTCATGAATGTGGACTTCATTATCGGGTTGTGTGTCGTGGCAAATCAAAATGTGTTTTTTCTCTTGGAAGAAAAGGTTTCCTAGGGGAATTTTAGGATTTCCAACCTCTCCACCGAGCGGTTAGCTCCACCCGCTCCACCCAATGGCTCCGATTAGAGTCACCTAATTGAATTTTGTGTTCGACGGATGAAATGTGTCCGAGCTCGGTAGGACCCACAAAAAATTGAAATCATCTTAGCCGCACAGATGATGAGCTCGCCTATATGGCCTTGGTCGGAGCCGTTGGTTGAAAAGGTGGAGCTAAAATGGGTGGAGCGGTTCCGGGTCCGGGAATTTTATACTCCGTCATAATTTCTAAAGAAATCCTAGATTTTTTTATTTATTATTATTATTATTTTTAAATGAGTTTGTAAAATATGACTACAGTATATAACAACTGTTTGATGATAAATTGAATGATGAGAGGTAAGCACATTGAAAATGTCCGAAATAACTGGAAATATATTAAACAATTGAAATTCCTCAACGTAATCATAACATAAATTAAATGTTATACTCTATCGGTCTCGGAATGATAATCTCTCTTTTCATTTATGTTTTTACCAATATGACAATATGTTGTTAATATATTTAAATAGTCAAACGAGATTATCATTGTAGTATATACGGAGGGAGTCGTAGACTAATCTTACATCATAGTTCCAAGATTAAGCTTCAATTATATGTTATATACTCTCCCATCATCCCACTTGAAATAAGATATTTAGGTTAGTTAAGGAGATTAAAGAAAAATATTAGTGTAGTAGGTGTTTTGAGTAAGAAAAGTGGGGTATGAGAGAAAAAGTGAGGGAGAAAATAATGAACAGAAAGTTGATGTGCGTGTGAACGTAGATCTCATTAAACAAAACATTTTTATTATAGAGTTGTCATATTTTGAGTGAAACGCTCAAATAATAAATATGTCATAATTCAAGTAAGACGGAAAGAGTATAACGTAGGTTGGCCATACATTTGGAAATGTGAACCCTGAACACATCATTCAAGAATGTTCATAACAATTGTACTAATAGTATGGCAATTAAAATTATAAACCCAATGTGGTCTTACAATTACTTTTCAACATCATAGATACACACAAACACACGTGCAAGAGGCATAGAGAATGGAGACCAGATCTCCTGTACCTATCCGGTGTGTCATCTATGTGCCCAAAGTGATCCGGCCGTTAATATGTTTGAATAATATTAATAAAATGTTAATCTTAAAAACTGTGAGCCGTTGGATCACTTTGGGCACATAGAATGGCACACCGGATGGGTACAGAAGATCTGCTCTCTAGAGAATGAGGGTTTAGAGTTGTTTTGTCAGATTCGAGATCGAGTTGTTGTTTACAAAAATTATTAGTACTCCCTCCGTTTCATAATACATGTTATTTAAGACTCCTTCACACATATTAAGAAATGCAATTAATACATATTAAAAAGACATATGTACCCCTAAAAATATCCAATTACCTAGGCATTTAAATGCTTATACAAGAAATAATTCACAATTAATGAATAAGGGTATAATAGGTAAACAAGAGTAATTCTTTCTTGGTAATAGTAAAACGTCAAGTATTTTGAAACAAAAAATTGCTTCTAAAATGTCATGTATTATAAAACGGAGGGAGTATAATCTATAACTATATAAAATGAAGAAAGTCTTTCTATTTTTAGAATGAGGCTCATATGCATCTCCAAATTAGAAAAGTTGGGTAAATAAGGTCAAATATGTCATTATCTTTATTTTGGCAAAAATAGTCAACTTTGCACGTAGATTGATTTTTATATGACACTTTTTTATTTTTTTATATAGTGAAAAAAAAAGAATTATGATCACTATATATTGTAAAATTACTAATTGATACGGACGGAAGACGTTGAAGTTTTCGGAGTCATTTGAGCGCGTACGCGGAAACGGTCGTAACTTTTGACTCCGGATCAACCACGGAACGCACCGCATATCGAATCGAACGTCGGAGCGAGACGAACAAAAGCCTCTACCGTTAGTTTGGTAGATGTAATCAACATTTTGCATGAAGATTTATTTTGTATATGATAATTTTTAATTTTTTTTTTTTTAACTAAGTTGAAAATTTATTTTGTATATGATAATTTTTATTTTTTAATAAAGTTAAAAATTGAAGTTTGATCAGTATATGTTGAAAAAAATGGCACATCTATATTTATAGTAATCTATCTATAGTAATATCATAACAAGAAAGTTGTAAATTTAGCAACAATGAAGGGCAAAATTATTTTCCAACATTCTAGCTTATTTTACAAGCTTGGTAGTAATCCACATCTATCAATAACTATATAAAATGAAGAAAGTCTTTCCATTTTTAGAAGGAGGCCCATATGCACCTCCAAATTAGGAAAGTTTGGTAAATAAGGTCAAATATGTCATTATCTTTAATTTGGCACAAATAGTCAACTTTGCATGTAGATTGATTTTTATATGATACTTTTTTATTTTTTTATATAGTGAAAAAAATGAATTATGATCAATATATAGCGAAAAATTACTAATTGATGCGGACGGAAGGCATTGAATTTTTCGGAGTCATTTGAGCGCGTACGCGGAAACGGTCGTAACTTTTGACTCCGGATCAACCACGGAACGCACCGCATATCGAATCGAACGTCGGAGCGAGACGAACAAAGGTCATCGGGCGTAGCCCCTTGAGGCAGGGTTTAAAATCCCCAAAAAAACATTCTTTAGGGCATAAAAAACATGCTTCTAATCTTTTTATCCGTTTTTGTACTTTTTTTATATATATAATTAGGGTTTATTTAGTTTTACGTTTGTAGAACGTTTAAATACTTTGTTCTAAGGTTTTCGGATGCAATTTTTGTCATCTTATGATATTGATTATTTATTCTAATATTACTGCACGTTTATAGATTAGATAGTCGTATTTTTAATTAATTAATAATTTTCTTAAAGAAAATATATTAAAATAAATTCATTTTTAGTTTTAGAAATATTTTTATTGATGAAATTTTTGTTTTGTCGTGGTTAACTATATGTTGCCTTATCTTGCGTTAGAGATGCAGCTAACTTTAAGATATTGGCATGTAACGATACATTTCCTGGCCAAACTAATGGTATCACTAGCAATATTTGGTTCATGGGAATTTTTTACAACTATAATGTGTCATTCTTATTCAATTTATCTAAATTTATTAAAAGTGAGTACAAGTAACTCTCCGTACCACCTCTCCATCTCCTATCCTCGACAATCATGACATCTGAATGTATTTTATTCACGAGATTGTGGTAGGGATGTTAAACGAACCGAGCCTGATCGAGCTCGGTTCGGGCTCGGCTTGTTAAAGCTCGATTCGAATGGGCTCGAAGTGCTATTAGAGCTAGAGCTCGAACCGAGTTTTCCAGCTCGTATTTTTATCGAGCCGGCTCGTTTGTTCGACGAGCTTTGCTCGAGCTCGGCTCATGTTCGGCTCGTTTAATTCACGAATAACTCAAGCTCGGCTCAATAACCTCGTTAACACGTACTGTTTTGTTTGCTTTCGACTCGAGCACGGCTCAGCTCGTTAAGCTCGAGCTCGACAATCATAATTATTACTTTTGTAATGAATACACATATATATATTTATGTACAACATTGTACAAGGAATAAATCATATCTAAAATATTTTTTTCTTCAAAATGAATCAAACAACATTAATTGTACAACAACTAAAATTAATTTAATTTTTATGCATTCATATAATAACCATATAGCGACTATACACATGCAATAATACAAATATAGATTGTACAACAACTAAAATTAATTTAATCTTTATGCACATTCATTATGAAACATAGAGATATAACACAATAGTCGGTTTTTTTTTTCAAAACGAATTTATTATTTTCAAATGTACACATATTTGTCTTATATATTATTTTTCTCATTGAAATAAAAAAATAAAAGTAACATCTATTATTGTAGTTATATATGCAAGTATATATAATTACTCAAATATAGAATGAACAAAATGTTTGTCATTTACACACACACACACACACACATATATATCGCATATAAATGTATATGCATGCAGAAAAATATTTATTAAATTTATACACACACACACACACACACACACACACACACACACACACAGATATATAGGAATATGGTATAGTGGATATTATATATACATTCATGTAACACATAGTTATATACATAAATATATGTATGTATGATATGTGTGTATATGGTATAGTGGATGTTATATATATGTATATATATATATATATATATATATATATATATATATGTGTGTATATATATATATGTGTGTGTATATATGTATATATATATATATATATATATGTGTGTATATATATATATATATATATATGTATATATATATATATATATATATATATGTATGTATATACTCCCTCCGTCCCACTTCACTTGAGACCTTTGAAGTGGGCACAATAACTAAGAAAAAAGAATAAAATAAGGAAAATGTGTGGTAGAAATGAAGAGAGAGAATGAGTGGGGTTAATAGTAGGTTGGTTGAATGAATTGTGTGGTGGAAAATGAAGAGAGAGAATGAGTGGGTGGGGTAGATTGAATATAAAATAATAAAATCATGGCCATTTTGGGAGGTCTCAAGTAAAGTGGGACGGCCCAAAATAGAATAAAGTCTCAGGTGAGGTGGGACGGAGGGAGTATATATATAGGTAGGTGCTCAAATGAGAACCTAAATATCGTGAGAACCGTGAGAACCAATCATAACCATTAGATTAGAAAAAAAAATCAAGGGTACATATGTTAGATACAATTGATACACTTAGATACATTACAAAAAATTCGATTACACTTGGATACAATAGGCTAATAAGTATTGTATCTAAGTGTTGCACTTGGATACACTATGTTAAAAACTAATGTATCCAATTGTTTTTAGAAAATTAACTAATGTATCCAAGTGTATCCAATGTATCTAACATCTGGACCCTTGATTTTTTTTAATCTAATGGTTATGATTGGTTCTCACGGTTCTTATATAAAATGGTTCTCACAGGAGCGCGACCCTATATATATATATATATATATATATATATATATATATATATATATATATATAGGTAGGTAGGTAGGTGCTCAAATGATAACCTAAATATCGTGAGAACTTGGATACATTAGGTAAGAACATAATGTATCCAAGTAATGTATCCAACGTATCCAAGTAACCATCAGGCTTTAGCCTGGTGGCCAGAGCTCATGGCTTCCAACCTGGAGGTCAAGGGTTCGATCCCCCCTCCCCCCAGAAGTTAGAGAGAAGTTTTTCTCTCCCTACGATTTGTCTCCTAGGCGCTTCTGCTGATGATTATGTATTGAGTTCAACTATGAATTAAATTTGAAAAAAAAAAAAAAAAAACGTATCCAAGTGAACCATTGGATACATTAGTTTTTACCCAATGTATCCAAGTGAACCATTGGATACATTAGGTAAAAACCTAATGTATCCAGGTTCTCACGATATTTAGGTTCTCATTTGAGCACCTAATCCAACCTATATGTATCCAGGTTATCACACATACATACAACTCGACTTAGGACATTTTGTCATTTTGGGTGTCCAACCTCACTTAGGACAGCCCAAAATGAAAGATAATATTACTTTGATAAGTAAATAAAAGTTGGGACATAAGGAGTATATTACAACTTGATGGTATATATACAATTCAATTAATCGTTGAGAGAGCCAAGCCTCCTTGACCAAGTGATAGAGCTTGGGATCTCCTTCGTGATGTCTCAGGTTCGAATCCCCTTCCCCCCATCCCCCATAATAAGTGGCCTCCACATACGGCGAACTTGTGTTACTATGCCCCATAGGGGTCAGTTGTGCGACTGCGCAAGGACTTCTATGGTAAGAAGACTACCAGATTGTAATAGTCAGAGCTATAGATCTGTAATAGATTCCATAGGAATTGTTAAAACGATTGCAATTGCCTTGAAATGAATGATATGTTACAACTTCAAAAAAAAAAAAAAAAAAATCGTTGAGAAGTTAAATGAACAAGAGCTTTTCAAAAAAAAAAAAAGTAAATAGGAGGTTACATTTGTAAATTAGACACATATTTTGAGATTAAAAAAAAATAGTCTTGTTCAAAATGTAGAGAATACTTATCAAAGCTCGGTAAGGCTCGAACTCGAGCACGTTTGATTTCATAATTTTCAGAAAAATGATTAAGCTTGAGCTCGGCTCGAAAAGACTCAAGTTCGAACAGCTCGTGAAAAGCTCGCGAGCAGCTCGAAACTCGATTCGATTCGACTCGAACAACGAAAATGAGCTCGAGCTCGATAATTTGTAAACGAGCTCGAGGCCAAAACTCCAAAGCTCGACTCGACTCGGCTCGTTTACAGCCCTAATTGTTGGTGGCAAACATAATCAAAAGAAATTGCCGATGCTGTTTTTGTTTTGGCGATATACGATGTGTTATTGTTGTATCACTTTTTTTTTTTTTTTTTTCTCCTAAAAAACCATCACAGGGTTTCAAAAATCTTGAAACAATCATATCGTGCAACTTTCTCAACATCCTTAAGATTTTTACATCAAATCTCCTGCTAAGAGGCTTGCTACACACTTTCTATCCCAAAAGATTGTCCTGTTTGACATGTCAAACCTTTTAGGGTCAATGTTTGACTTCCTTATACGGGTAATGATAAAGAAAATAATTAATTGTTAATTGCCGTTTGATTTGATAAAGAAATTAATTAAGTGGTAATGTTTCCTTCCTCTAACCTTGATTATTCTCTTCCCTAGTTTTATTCGCCTTGTGCAGTACTTATCACAAGATCATTTGATTGGGAAAAACTGGCCTGTAGAATTGCTGTTGATGCTGGTACTGGGACAACAACTTTGGCCTGGCGATTGAAGCCTTATGTTTAGGATAATGAATAACACGTAAAAAAATGTTTTATAAGATTGTACAACTCCGTCCCAAAATGAATGTCCCAAAAAATTCAAATTTCCTCTTGATCAAGAGCAATTCTGAAATTATCTTGGACATCCATTTTGGGACGAAAGTAGTAGATTTCAACATCTGAGTTCTGTAGATGTTCTTGGAAAGTAACTGTCGAAGAAAGTAAGTGATATACCTTAATTAATGTTCTTGGAATTGCCTTTTCTTTTCTTTTTTCTTTTTGGCGGGAAGGGGGTAAGATGGTTAGCAACTTTGTCGCCGAACATGTTTCTCTAAACTGGAAAAAAGAAGCTCTTCTGATCTTTATCTTTAGATGTGATATGAGTAATTTCTGTTAGTATATTTAGTTTGTTTCAACTAACAAGCTATATTTTCTCATTATCATTCTCCAAAATTTCAGTTAAAACTGTCCATAACGTACATCTATTTGTGTTTTTAGGCAAAACTGGTATTTTGGTCACTCATCTAATTTTTTTCGGAAAGCCCAACCTGCCATGCTTATTTTCACTCTATTTACTTGTACAAACGATTGGAAGGGCAGGTGGAGATAGGGGGAGGGGGTTATTCATCATTTCCTCAGGTTCACACTGTTTGTAGAGCTAATAGATTGAAATTCTGAGTTGTGTGTATCATTTGAATTTAGTGTAGGTGTAATTGGGAGCAAGTAGATGGATCTTTTTTTCCCCTCCAAAAGTTGTGGACTAATATATTGGTCATTTTCTATATCAAAGTCATCAATTAGACTTGGGTTAATTTTTTTAACGACCCGTTAAAATTTTCAACACGTATTATTTACGTTAGACTAAATCCCGTCAAAAAGTTGACGGTCTTGTCAATGGAGCGAGTTTCATTTCTAATGTATTTCTGGCTGTTAGACCTCCAGATTCAGGAATGTGCTTCAAGGAGAAGTAGAGGCATGCCAACAAACCGGTGTTCTTGTGGACCCAATCTAGCTAGTGCCAGAAATGAGTCTAGACGAGAGAAAAGGAAGTGCGAAAGTGACCATGCTTCACCCTGGGAAACACTGGGTATGTTCGGATTAGCGCAACGGTACAAGTCTTACTTTTAACTATAGGTTAGTCCTATTAAAATGGTAACACACTTTCTTTTTACCTTCACGTTGTTTCGTTTTCGCATACTACTGTGTTTGAATATGCTTCAATATTTATTCATCTTACCAACATCTATCCATTTTATTTTTCTTTTGTTTTGTTTGAATAGTTTAAATGTAGATGTTTCTTTTTTGAAATGTTTAAATGTATATTTTTAATTGTCATCATTATAAATGTATTTTGCTACTTTCTTTGTCCCAAAATAAAAGTACAATGTTATTTGTGATCAAAATAGCATTGTAGCACCACAAAGAAAGATTATATAGTACAATATAATCTTGGCTTGGCGACACCCTCAAACGTAGTTGATTCATTCGATTAACCGGGTTAACATTTCTTTGTGTTTCTGTTTGTGCGTGTTTGTTCTTCCCATAGTACCACTAAATTCCTAACAACATGTATAAGAACTTTGAATCTTGATCTAAAGATAAAGATCAAAGGAGTTGAACTTCGGATCTCGTCGTTCTAGGGGATTCTGTAATAGGGACAATGGGAGTATGCATTTTGGATATATTTATTAATTTGTGGGTCTAGTTAGTACTCCTTCCATTTTAAAATGTATATTGTTTTAGGAGTTAATTTTTGTTTCAAAATGCTTGACGCTTTACTATTATTAAAAAATAATTAGTTATTTACTATCTCTTGTGTAAACAATTAACTCCCTAAAAAAATGGATTCCGTTAGGGACACAAAAGTCTTTTAAATATTTATTATTTGTATTTTTCAATACGAATGAAGAAGTCTAAAACGATATCGAGTTTTTAGAGAGAAATGATGGAAGTAAAGTAAGTGTTGTGAGTGTAAAAGTGAATTAGGAGAGAAAATGAGTGAGATGCATAGTAAATATTACTCCTCTATCTTTTTAGTTTGTCCACTTTTGGTCAACGGGAGTCAACTTTGACCAAACATTTAAGGTCAATCGAACAATCCTAGTGAAATTTGAAAATTTATTATTGACAAATTAAAATGATTATTTATTAATTATAATTTTTAGAATTTCATTAGGATGATTAGATTGACATTAAATGTTTGGTCAAAGTTTACTCCCGTTGACCAAAAGTGAACAGACTAAAAAGACGGAGGGAGTATATGCCATTTTAGGAAAAAGACTTTTATTCTGGGACGTACCAAAATAAAAAGTAGGACTTGTACTTTAGAACGTAGGGAGTAATAGTTAACTATAAATAATAGTTAACTACTATAATTACCTATAATAGTAACTATTACTATTATACTCCCTCCGTCCCGGACTAAGAGTCCTACCCCTTATTTGCACGCTTATTAATAAATATTGGAAGTGATGTAAATGTTGTGAGTGTAAAAGTAAAGTAGGAGAGAGAATGAGTGAGAGAGAGAGAATAGTGAATTGATTGGTGTTGTGAGTATAAAAGTAAAATAAGAGAGAGAATGAGTGAGGTGAATAGTAAAGATTCTTAGCCATTTTAGGAATAGGACTCTTAGTCTGGGACGTACCAAAATGGAAAGTAGGACTCTTAGTCTGGGACGGAGGGATTAAGTATTAGTTAGTATAGTAGTTAACTATAATAGTTACCTATTATAGACGTGACCAAAAAAAACCGGCAACCGGCTAACCGCCGGTTGATAACCGGTCAAAACCGGGTCAAAACCGGGAAACCGGTTAACCGGAAACCGGCTCAACCGTCAACCGTAATTCCCCGGTTCGGTTTCGGTTAGGCCTTTCTCAAAACCGGTAAAACCGGCGGTTATAACCGGATAACCGCCAACCGGATAACCGGCGGTTAAACCGGTTATAAAACCGGAGGTAACCGCCTAACGGCTACTTTTCAAAAATTTGCACCGGGCCCCCCCCATTTCCCCATGTCTGACTGACCACCACTGTCCAAAAACGGCTAGTTTTCCAACTAGCCGTTAGTTCAGTTAACTTTCGGCCTTAAATGAAAAAAAAAAAAAAAAAAAAACCAAAAATTGCTTACATATAAATACCCCCTCCTCCTACCATTTTAGTTCCACATCTTCTCTATACTCTTTCTCTCTCTACTAATTCTCACACTCTCTCATATTTCCAGTTAGATTGCATAATTCCAGTCAGTTTTTTAACGCTTTCCAGTTAGTTTTTTAACGAAATCACTTTTTTAATTTATTTAGAAAATTCCAGTCACTTTGTTAACCATTTCCAGTCAGTTTCAAATCATTTTCCAGTTAGTTTTCAGAATTCCAGTCAGTTTTTGAGAGTTTCAGTCAGTTTTTTGACAGTTTCAGTCAGTTTTTTAACAAAATCTGTGTTTTTCATCATTTTCAGTCAGTTTTTTAGCGAGTTTCAGTCAGTTTCTAAACAGTTTCAGTTAGTTTGTTAACAAAATGGCCTCATCTCGAAGGAGCGGCAAGGAACATGTTGGTTCTTCCTCACTTAAACCCGGAAATTGAGTCACATTTTGAGGAAAGTGAGCAAAATGTTGAAGAAAATGTTCCTCAAAGTGGTAGGGCCGGGGCCGCCGAGCTCGAGGCGTGGGAAGAGGTGGTCGGGGGCAACGTCAAGCACGAGAATCCAAATCCGACACTTTCACGATCCATTTCCGAAAAGTACAAATTGACCCCAACGACTTTGTACATTTCGAGCGTGTTGCAACTATTGCACCAAATCTTACCCGTTCGCAAAAGGTAATGGGCATGGAACATTGAACCATCACTTGAGATCAACACATCCTGAAAAACTTGGGTTGATAGTGATCAAGCTCAATTACAATTTGCTCAACCTAACACCCAAGGTACGTCTTCGGTCTTATTTAAGTTTAATAATGTCGTTTATAGGAAAGAATTGTGCAAATTTGTGTGTGTTAAAGGGCTTGCTTTTAACTTTGCGGATGATGACTTTTATGAACGGTTTATTAGACTTTCTTAAATCCGGCCGCCTCCAAAGTACCACGTACGACTCTCGTACGCGATATTAAAAAAGTGGTTTTGGAATATAAACATTTTTTAATTGATGTTTTATCAAAATTAGATCAAAGAGTTTCAATTTGTGCCGATGGTTGGAGTGATCATTGGCAAAGAAATAGTTATTTGGGTGTTACATGCCATTGGATCGATAATTCGTGGACTTTACAAAAAAGACTACTTGCATATGATAGTTTTGAACCACCTCATTCCGCGGAAAATATTTGTAGAAAGTTGCACGCCATTTTGGCAAAATATGGTCTTTTGCAAAAAATATTTTCTATTTCATTCGACAATGCTAGTGCTAATACCGCTAGTATACCGGAATTGATGCTCATTTGTCAACCGTCACTTGGGGGTAAGTATTTTCATATTAGATGTTTATGTCATATCATAAATTTATGTGTTAAAGATGGTTTGGATGCTTTAGATCAATATGTTAAACCCATTAGAGAGGCTCTTTATTTTATTGCAAAAAAAAAATAAAATTACAAGAAAATGGATAAAATATTTACTAAATAAGGGTCTTCCCGAAAAATATTTTTCTATGGATGTTCCGACTAGGTGGAATTCTACCTACAAAATGTTAATTGATGGTTTTGAGTATAAAGAGCATATCATGGATTTTTTATTAGTATGGGCTATGAAATTCCTTTATTTGCGTATCAATGGAACGCTTGCACTAATTTATGTCAATTATTAAAGATTTTCAATACCGCTACTTGGCTTTGTCGGGAGTTTATTATCCAACTTCCGTTTTGGTACTTGATCAATGTATTGCAATAGTTCTAAGTTTTAAAAATTTGCAAAATTGCACCATTTTAAACGAAAGCATTGCTTCCATGAGGCAAAAGTGGGTCAAATATTTTGATAACATTCCGTCTCTATTTTTGCTTGCAAAGATGTTGGATCCCCGTATTAAATTGAAAGATCTAGTCCGCATAATAACGTTTTATTATGCAAATTTATACCCCAATGGGGACGGATTACACGAAACCCGGCGATTATTGTTGAAAATACAAAAAAGATTTGGGACTCTTATAATGAGTATAATGCAATTCATGGAAATGTTTCTCAATATGGCTCAAGTCCTAATGAAGAAGATATTGATACACAATATGATGTGAATAACGATCCATATAGTTTTGTTAATGATATTTATTTTTCAAAACGTCCTAGAACGTCTCCTTCTTCTTCTTCTACCTCTAGCATTCCGTACGAGTTGGAAGCATATTTCTCTACTAGACATGAAGTTGTACAAAACACTTCAAATCCAATTTCTTTTGATATTTTGAGGTGGTGGTCACAAAGGCAAGAAACTTATCCCATACTCTCTTTAATTGCAAAAGAAGTCTTAGCTTCTCCCGCTTCAACCGTGGCCGTCGAATCGGCATTTAGTGTGGGAGGAAATGTTTTGGATGCAAGACGTTCCCAACTAACTTGTGAAAATTTGGAAAATCAACTCTTGCTTGGTGATTGGGTTAGAGCGGAAAAGAGGGAGCAAGATATGCCTTATGAAGAGGATTTAGTAAATGTAGATCCACAATATCAATACGACTTGGAAGATTCTACGGGAAGTTCGGAAGGGGACGGAATGTAGATAGTTTTATTTTAATTTTTAGAATAGGTTTATTTTTATTTCATTGTAATAGTTTAGTTGAGGTAATAAGGCTCCATTTTTTCCTCCCTTAATTATAAAAGGGCAAGGATTGGTTGTCCCCCTCTTTGTAATTTTAATTTTAATTAATAAAATTTAAGGGTACCGTCCCTTTTTTACTTAAAAAATTTGTGTTATACATTATAGTTATACACTTATACATTTAAGTTTTTAACTTAAAAACAAAAAAACAAAAGAAAACTGTTTAATATATGTATGACTCATACATATACTCCCGTTTTTTTTTTTTTATAAAAACTGTTTAAAAAAAAAAAAAAAGTTAAAAAATCTGTTAATAAAACTGTTAAAAAAATCTGTTAAGAAAACTGTTTAAAAAAACAGTTAAATTTTTTTTTTTACTTGAAAAAAAAAAACTTTACTTGAAAAAAAAACCCTTTAAAAAAATGAAGTGTTTTTTTATTTTATCTTTTTTTTTTAACAAAAAACTGTTAATAAAACTGTTTTGAAAAAAAAAAAAAAAAAAAAAAAAAAGGTAACCGGTTTAACCGGTTTAACCGCATTAACCGGTTAACCGGTTAACCGTAACCGGACATAACGGTTAGACGGTTAGGTTACGGTTAGCATTTAACGAAAAACATAACCGGCGGTTATAACCGTCAACCGCCGGTTATAACCGGATGGACACGTCTACTTTTATACCCCAAATTCCCACTTACGCCATCCAATATGGGATATTGGGATTACAATCTACACGTTCATAAATACACATTCCCTCCATCCGTCTTTTTAGTCTGTTCACTTTTGATCAATGAGAGCAAATTTTGACCAAACATTTAATGTCAATCTAATCATCCTAATAAAATTCTAAAAATTGTAATTAATAAATAATCATTCGATTTATCAATAATAATTTTTAAAATTTCATTAGGATTATTAGATTGATATTAAATGTTTGGTCAAAGTTTACTCCAATTAACCAAAAGTGAACATGCTAAAAAGACAGAGGGAGTACACTCCAATACGATTTTCTTTGTTTACTTCTCTTTCTTTACTATACAAACAACAGATCAAACATTACACTCTCTATTTAAAGGGCTAATCTCATTTTAGTACCCTGAGGTTTACATGTAGTATCAAATGGGGGTCTATGGTATAATTTTTCTCATTTTAAGGTCTGAGGTTTTATTTTTGTATCAAGTCGGGACATATGCAAAATTTCTGTTAGATTTTGGATGAAAATGTTGCATGTGCCATCCAACACCTTATTTATCATGGGGTTTTGGTCAATCCACAATGTGCATAAGTGTAATTACCCTAAGTCACCATCTAGTTTATACCGTATTAAGAAAATTAGGTCTATCATTACTGCTAATTGGATTTACGGGCAATTGAAGCAACGAGGAAGGAACAAGTGATGTTTTTGCATTGGTGATTGAAAGAACACGAAGCATGCGGTATACCTCAATATGGTAGAATCGATTTTCTTTATACAGTCAGATTTTTCTTTTTGTGTTTATGGGATTCATTGTAATTATGATAATCAATTTTGAAGAATTGATTGCTAATTTGGGGTTTAAGAAAGTATATGCTTTCCATGCTTTCTTTTGTTTTGAATAACGATTTATATAGTGTCATGTTTAGTATTGCTGGAAACTGTAAGTGTTTGATAAAGAAAGTGAGTGATGGAATATTTGGATTATTAAAATTATTTATTTTAGAGTAAAAGAAAAGCATATTTTGTTTATTGCATTTTTTTGCTTTTAAATAAGGAATGTCAGTTTTTTAAAAACCGAAAGAAAGCCAGTTTTTTAAAAAAACACAGAAGATCAGTAAATATTTTTGCTAGTTTATTGTTTCAATTTTCTCAGAATATGTGCTACATATAAATATAGTTCAATTTTACAATGATACAAATGTATAAAAAACAAGTAAAGCATGAGCTTTAAAAGTATTAGACATATGAATTGACCAACAACCCATGATAAATTTGGTGTTGGATGGCACATGAAACATTTTCATCCAAAATCTAACAGAAATTTTGCCTAAGTCCCGATTTGATACAAAAATAAAATCTCAGGCCCTAAAATGAGAAAAATTATACCATAGGCCCCTATTTAATACAACATGTAAACCTCAGGGTACTAAAATGAGATTAGCCCCTATTTAAAACTAGTATAACACCCGTGCGTTAAATGTACGGACAAAATAACTTCTACAAATTGCTAAAGTTAAATAAAAAAATGTTACTAAAAAGTATATGGCTGATTTAGAAAAGCATTTTAAAATTGGTACATTCAACAAATATGTACTCTCTCTGTCCCTTAACAAAGTACGCATTTGCTTTTAAGAGCCGAAAGTTATGAAATATGTTAAAAAAATAAGTGTTGACAAAGAAGGTGAAAAAATAGTGAGTAGACAAGTTGTGATCGGGAATAAGAGAGAAAAATGGAGTACATAATTTTTTTTTAGAATGATGGTACTTTCTAACGAATGACAAATGAGTATTTTATTATGAAACGGAACGTATATACTCACTCCGTCCTATTTTAAGAGTCAAAAACTTTATGAGTTCAAAGATTAAGAAAGAAATATATATATATATATATATATATATATATATATATATAAGTTGGTGGTGAGGAGAACCATGTTGTTGCCACATCATTACCACTCTTATAAATAAGAGACTTTTCAAATTCTTTTTTCTTAGCTAATATTATTAGCTAAGAACATTAGTTACTATATAGGGTAACTATTATAGTTAACTACTATAGTAACTAATACTTATAATATTAATAGTTACTATAATAAGTAACTATTATAGTTAACTACTAAAGTAACTAATACTTATAATAGTAATAGTTACTATAATAGGTTAGACGTGTCCATCCGGTTATAACCGGCGGTTGACGGTTATAACCGCCGGTTATGTTTTTCGTTAAATGCTAACCGTAACCTAACCGTCTAACCGTTATGTCCGGTTACGGTTAACCGGTTAACCGGTTAATGCGGTTAAACCGGTTAAACCGGTTACCTTTTTTTTTTTTTTTTTTTTTTCAAAACAGTTTTATTAACAGTTTTTTGTTAAAAAAAAAAGATAAATAAAAAAACACTTCATTTTTTTAAAGGGTTTTTTTTTTCAAGTAAAGTTTTTTTTTTCAAGTAAAAAAAAAATTTAACTGTTTTTTTAAACAGTTTTCTTAACAGATTTTTTTAACAGTTTTATTAACAGATTTTTTAACTTTTTTTTTTTTTTAAACAGTTTTTATAAAAAAAAAAAAAACGGGAGTATATGTATGAGTCATACATATATTAAACAGTTTTCTTTTGTTTTTTTGTTTTTAAGTTAAAAACTTAAAATGTATAAGTGTATAACTATAATGTATAACACAAATTTTTTAAGTAAAAAGGGACGGTACCCTTAAATTTTATTAATTAAAATTAAAATTACAAAGAGGGGGACAACCAATCCTTGCCCTTTTATAATTAAGGGAGGAAAAAATGGAGCCTTATTACCTCAACTAAACTATTACAATGAAATAAAAATAAACCTATTCTAAAAATTAAAATAAAAACTATCTACATTCCGTCCCCTTCCGAACTTCCCGTAGAATCTTCCAAGTCGTATTGATATTGTGGATCTACATTTACTAAATCCTCTTCATAAGGCATATCTTGCTCCCTCTTTTCCGCTCTAACCCAATCACCAAGCAAGAGTTGATTTTCCAATTTTCACAAGTTAGTTGGGAACGTCTTGCATCCAAAACATTTCCTCCCACACTAAATGCCGATTCGACGGCCACGGTTGAAGCGGGAGAAGCTAAGACTTCTTTTGCAATTAAAGAGAGTATGGGATAAGTTTCTTGCCTTTGTGACCACCACCTCAAAATATCAAAAGAAATTGGATTTGAAGTGTTTTGTACAACTTCATGTCTAGTAGAGAAATATGCTTCCAACTCGTACGGAATGCTAGAGGTAGAAGAAGAAGAAGGAGACGTTCTAGGACGTTTTGAAAAATAAATATCATTAACAAAACTATATGGATCGTTATTCACATCATATTGTGTATCAATATCTTCTTCATTAGGACTTGAGCCATATTGAGAAACATTTCCATGAATTGCATTATACTCATTATAAAGAGTCACCAAATCTTTTTTGTATTTTCAACAATAATCGCCGGGTTTTCGTGTAATCCGTCCCCATTGGGGTATAAATTTGCATAATAAAACGTTATTATGCGGACTAGATCTTTCAATTTAATACGGGGATCCAACATCTTTGCAAGCAAAAATAGAGACGGAATGTTATCAAAATATTTGACCCACTTTTGCCTCATGGAAGCAATGCTTTCGTTTAAAATGGTGCAATTTTGCAAATTTTTAAAACTTAGAACTATTGCAATACATTGATCAAGTACCAAAACGGAAGTTGGATAATAAACTCCCGACAAAGCCAAAGTAGCGGTATTGAAAATCTTTAATAATTGACATAAATTAGTGCAAGCGTTCCATTGATACGCAAATAAAGGAATTTCATAGCCCATACTAATAAAAAAATCCATGATATGCTCTTTATACTCAAAACCATCAATTAACATTTTGTAGGTAGAATTCCACCTAGTCGGAACATCCATAGAAAAATATTTTCGGGAAGACCCTTATTTAGTAAATATTTTATCCATTTTCTTGTAATTTTATTTTTTTTTGCAATAAAATAAAGAGCCTCTCTAATGGGTTTAACATATTGATCTAAAGCATCCAAACCATCTTTAACACATAAATTTATGATATGACATAAACATCTAATATGAAAATACTTACCCCCAAGTGACGGTTGACAAATGAGCATCAATTCCGGTATACTAGCGGTATTAGCACTAGCATTGTCGAATGAAATAGAAAATATTTTTTGCAAAAGACCATATTTTGCCAAAATGGCGTGCAACTTTCTACAAATATTTTCCGCGGAATGAGGTGGTTCAAAACTATCATATGCAAGTAGTCTTTTTTGTAAAGTCCACGAATTATCGATCCAATGGCATGTAACACCCAAATAACTATTTCTTTGCCAATGATCACTCCAACCATCGGCACAAATTGAAACTCTTTGATCTAATTTTGATAAAACATCAATTAAAAAATGTTTATATTCCAAAACCACTTTTTTAATATCGCGTACGAGAGTCGTACGTGGTACTTTGGAGGCGGCCGGATTTAAAGAAAGTCTAATAAACCGTTCATAAAAGTCATCATCCGCAAAGTTAAAAGCAAGCCCTTTAACACACACAAATTTGCACAATTCTTTCCTATAAACGACATTATTAAACTTAAATAAGACCGAAGACGTACCTTGGGTGTTAGGTTGAGCAAATTGTAATTGAGCTTGATCACTATCAATCCCAAGTTTTTCAGGATGTGTTGATCTCAAGTGATGGTTCAATGTTCCATGCCCATTACCTTTTGCGAACGGGTAAGATTTGGTGCAATAGTTGCAACACGCTCGAAAATGTACAAAGTCGTTGGGGTCAATTTGTACTTTTCGGAAATGGATCGTGAAAGTGTCGGATTTGGATTCTCGTGCTTGACGTTGCCCCCGACCACCTCTTCCCACGCCTCGAGCTCGGCCGGCCCCGGCCCTACCACTTTGAGGAACATTTTCTTCAACATTTTGCTCACTTTCCTCAAAATGTGACTCAATTTCCGGGTTAAGTGAGGAAGAACCAACATGTTCCTTGCCGCTCCTTCGAGATGAGGCCATTTTGTTAACAAACTAACTGAAACTGTTTAGAAACTGACTGAAACTCGCTAAAAAACTGACTGAAAATGATGAAAAACACAGATTTTGTTAAAAAACTGACTGAAACTGTCAAAAAACTGACTGAAACTCTCAAAAACTGACTGGAATTCTGAAAACTAACTGGAAAATGATTTGAAACTGACTGGAAATGGTTAACAAAGTGACTGGAATTTTCTAAATAAATTAAAAAAGTGATTTCGTTAAAAAACTAACTGGAAAGCGTTAAAAACTGACTGGAATTATGCAATCTAACTGGAAATATGAGAGAGTGTGAGAATTAGTAGAGAGAGAAAGAGTATAGAGAAGATGTGGAACTAAAATGGTAGGAGGGAGGGGGTATTTATATGTAAGCAATTTTTGGTTTTTTTTTTTTTTTTTTTTTCATTTAAGGCCGAAAGTTAACTGAACTAACGGCTAGTTGGAAAACTAGCCGTTTTTGGACAGTGGTGGTCAGTCAGACATGGGGAAATGGGGGGGGCCCGGTGCAAATTTTTGAAAAGTAGCCGTTAGGCGGTTAACCTCCGGTTTTATAACCGGTTTAACCGCCGGTTATCCGGTTGGCGGTTATCCGGTTATAACCGCCGGTTTACCGGTTTTGAGAAAGGCCTAACCGAAACCGAACCGGGGAATTACGGTTGACGGTTGAGCCGGTTTCCGGTTAACCGGTTTCCCGGTTTTGACCCGGTTTTGACCGGTTATCAACCGGCGGTTAGCCGGTTGCCGGTTTTTTTTGGTCACGTCTATATAAAAGTAGGGGGTTTGGTGCGGTATAGTGCCCTCGAGCCAAGAATCACCCATGGATCGGGTGCAGAGATGGGTGGGCCAGGTAACCCAATGGGAGCAGACCATGTAGCTTGGGTCTTGGGCTTCACTAAGCAAGCACACCAATTATAAAAGACAATCCCATTGACTACTTGGTTAATAATGCTCTCGGGTTAACTCTGTCCGCACCCGGCCGAGTGGTGACCGGCCCAATTTTTTTTTCGTTGTTCTATTTTTGTCGTTAGATTTTTTTCATTTTTTTTTTGGGTCAAAATGTTATAGCAAAGAATTTTTACTATTCATCCCACACATTTTCTCCCCTACTTTATTTTTACACTCACAACACCAATCAAACTACTATTCCCTACTCCACTTTCTCTCTCCTATTTCACTTTTCACACTCACAACAACAACCCACTACTATTCATCCCTTAATTTCCGTGCAAAACCCATTTTGTGCACATAGTTATGGGACAGAGGGAGTATGTTTTAGTGAAAAAATAGTAAAAAAACATGTTTTTTCTTAAGAGATTGGAAAAACGTGTTTTTTTAAGGGGTGGTGGCCGTGACATTTTTGTAAGTACCTTACACTTGTTTTAAAAGATTTAAAAGAGGCCGCGGCATTTTTGTAAATATATAATGATTGTTTTAAAAACGCGGTGATATTTTTATAAATAATTGGAACTTGTTGAACCCGTTGAGACTATTAACACACGACTAAAAATCTTCAACACTAACATTGACACTTTATAAAACAAGCACTTGCACTATATTAACACTAACACTTAGTAAAAGCTTCTAGCTTCAATGTTTATAAAAATGGATGACTCTTTTAACATTACCACTGGCAAATATCAAAAATACCAGTGTTAATGTTTAACACTGACAATTATTAAAAGTGTCAGTTTCTATATTTTTATACGACTTTAAAACTCACAGGCACTTTGTAGCATTAGTACAGACATTTACGATACAGATATACGCTTGCAAGTTATTTGCAAAAATGTCACCGCTTGTTTGAATATGAGTAAAGAAGTGATATGTATTTATGAACGTGTAAATTGTAATCCCATATTGGTACGGAGAATGTGGGAAATTGGGGTATAAAATTAGGGGCGTTGGAACGGGATAGTGCCCCCGTACCAAGAATCACCCAAGGTTGGGGGCACAGTGGTGGGTGGGCCAGGTAATCCAATGGGGTAGCAGACCATCTAGTTTGGGTCATTAGTTGGGCTTTCACTAAGCAAGCACTCCACTTATATCAAACTATCCCATTACTACTTGGTTAATGCTCTCGGGTTAACACTGTCCCCACCCGGCCGACTGGTGACCGGCCCATTTTTTTTATTTTATTTTTACTATTCTCTCTTTTACTTTACTTTTATACTCGGTGTAAATGAGAGAGTGAACGTATACTCTGAGACAGAAGAGTATTATCAAGTAGGTCATCATTCCATTCATTTGATGTTTATTTAGTTGATTAATTTATCACCACCGTCACCTTTTTCCTCCAACAATCCTCCTCTCGCTTTAGCGATTGATCAACTCTCTTTTTCCTTTAATAACCCAAATCAATTTGGGTCACTTTTCAAACTAGATTTTCCTTCCAATAGCACCTCATCTAGCTTAGGGGTGTATGTACACCCCGTAAAGTTAATGAGTATACCTGTAACTATAAATTTACTTTAAATAAATAAATAGATTCAACCTAATACATTTTGAATTCCGGTAAACCCGAATTGAAGCAATTGGACCTAGGTTGAGAAGAGGCTCTTGTCAGTCTTGAATGAAATTTGATGTGTTAAGAGGCTTACACATACCGCATAAAGAAAAAAGACTTTTTATTTAAAAGTCGGAAGGATGTTTGTCATTTTTGGGATTTTAAGAAAATAGTGGAATCCTCACACTGATATATAAACCATATTGCGTCTCATATACTCATCAGATTCCACTACGCCTGTGAGACATAAACGTGTAGCGATTAAGCCAAATCATTATCGCAAAGTATACACGTATGGACACGTTATATTTTGTCCATAATATCAACGAGTTTCTTTCGAAACATTCGTGTATGTTTTGGGGTCATTGGCTTAGAAAAGATCGACACATTGAAAACCAACTTGGTCAACGGGTGTTAGATCCTAACTAAGAATGTGTTTGCTTGTGCTCAGCTGAAAAGAGGCTTAAAGGTTACCCCGGCATGTAGTCACGAACTACGCCACGGATTGAGGTTTACCATTTCAAAAAGAGCCAATATCGGGTGGAGAATGAAACTCTTTAAATTTGCCTCGACGGGATTTGGGGTTATGGACTTTGTGCGACTCGATAGTGTGTAATTCATAGGATTTGAGAGTGGACTGTGAGCTCAAGCCAAGTGACAAAACATTTTTGTACAATTATAGAGGGAAGAAGGTAAACACATAAGAAAATAAGAAAAGAAAATTTCAAATCTCGGATCACCCGTGTGACCTATAAAAATAAAGAACAGAAAACCAAAAAAAAAAAAAAAAACAGTTTCTGTGCAGGCAATCGTGCCCACACGCCATCAGTCATCCTTCCTTGTCATAGTGGCTCATGTGTGCGCCTTACACTTCTGATGTGGGAGGCGTGCTTGTCATGATAAGGGGCAAAGGTACCCGATTTTGACGAAACATGCAAATTAATGGGTTCAGGAATTGTCCTGACACTAAGTTTCAATGTTTATAAATATTATTGTGAATGGCTGACATTCTTTAACACTATCACTGACACTTATTAAAAGTGTCATTTCAATTTTTATAAATGCCAGTAAGATTGACCAGCAATTCGCAATAATAACATTGAAAAACTTTTCCTTAAGCAATAGGAAAAAGAGTTTTTTTATTTTATTTTTATTTAATATGTGTCCATGGTCACATATTAATATCAGAATCTAAGGGTTAAAATCAAGACAATGGATAATTTAGATAATATCATAACAATTGTTTTGATAATACAAACTACTTTACCTAAAATACTCTATAGATAATAAAGCATTTTCATTTAATAAAATTTATTTCCCACCATTCTTATGTTTATAAATTATCAGTTTCATCTAATTAGAATTTATTGACTCACAAAAAAAGACATCACCATCAATTTGAGTTCGTGCCTTTAAGTGAGACAACAACAACAACAACAAAGCCTTAGTCCCAAAATAATTTGGGGTCGGCTAACATGAATCCTCATATGTCATCGTGATAAAAGGAAGAGAGAGAGAGAGAGAGAGAGAGAGAAAGAGAAAGAGAAAGAGAGAGCGAGAGAAGAGAGAGAGAAAGAGAGGAAAAAGATAGAGAAATAAAATAAATAAATAATAATAATAATAAAAGTACGATCAACCCCCATCATTAACATGAATCTTCGCCCTCCACTCCGGCCTCTTCAACGCCACATCTTCATCCACTCCAAGTAAACTCAAATCATTTCCAATCACCTTAATCTAAGTTTGCTTAGGTCTTCCCCTACCCCTCGCCATTTTATCACTTCTCCACTCTTCAGGCCTCCTAATCGGTGCATCACTCGGTCTCCGTCTCACATGACCAAACCACCTTAGACGATGCTCCCTCATTTTATCCTCAATGGGCGCAACTCCTACTTTACCCCTGATCACCTCGTTTCTCAATCGATCTTTCTTGTATGCTCACACATCCATCGTAGCATACGCATCTCCGCAACATTTATCTTATGAATATGCCACTGTTTCACGGCCCAACATTCAGTGCCATAAAGCAGTGCAGGCCTAATTGTCGTACGATAGAATTTTCACTTTAATCTATTTGGCATGTTACGATCACAAATAAACCCTGTGGCACTCTTCCACTTCAACCAACCTGCTTTAATCCTATGAGCCACATCTCCATCCAATTCTCCATCTTTTTGGATAATAGATCCCAGATAGCGAAAAAAACTCGGAAGCTTGGACAATCTTTCCATCGAATGTGATCACTCCTGCCTCTCTACTTCAAATTTTGCTAAATTTACACTCCATATATTCAGTCTTGCTTCTGCTTAACCTAAAACCTCGAGATTCCAGAGTGTGTCTCCACAACTCCAATTTACTTTCAACACCTTCTTTTGTCTCATCAATCAGCACAATATCATCAGCGAACAACATACACCATGGAATATCATCTTGGATTGACCTCGTCACTTCGTCCATTATCAGGGCAAAGAGGAAAGGACTAAGTGCAGAGCCTTGATGCACTCCAATCGTGATAGGGAACTCTTTTGTCTTCCCAACGCTTGTCCGTACACTAGTACTAACTCCATTATACATGTCCTTGATAATATCAATATATTTCTTTGAAACGCCTTTCTTTACTAAAGCCCACCAAAGTACCTCTCATGGCACTTTATCATACGCCTTCTCCAAAAAAAAAAAGGGCTAAACAACCAGTCACAAGCTTAAAGGAGAAAGGTGTATAATTCAAAGTGAAAAAACACGGTAAAAAAAAAAAACTATTTTACGCTAAGTTAGCGTAAAATGTCTTTTTAAAAATGATGCAGTGGCATTTTCGTAATAAACGGGAAGTTGTTTTAAAACAAGTGGTGTCATTTTTTGAAATAACTAACGCTCATCATAAGTGCCAGTGGTAGTTTAAAATTGCTAGCCAGTTACACTAGCACTTATTGACACTTCTACTGGCACTAAAAGTGTCAATAATAAGTGCTAGTGTAACTGGCTAGCACATTTTACCATTAATATTAACACTTATTAAAAATGTCAGTGTCAATGTTTATAACGCCTGTTCAAATGATTAACACTGACATTTACGATGCTTATCAATTATTTACAAAAAACGTCACCATTTTGTTTTTAAAAACAAGCGTCAGCGTCTTTGTAAAAAACACGTTTTTCCTATGCTTCAAGTAAAACACGTTTTCACAAGACCTCTCGTTATTATTGTCTCAAGTTTTCTATGATAAACATTAGTTCCGTCTCAAAATAAGTGTCGCCATTTGTACTACGTTCGTATGAAAGAATTTTAAGTAATAAATTCAAGTTGATTTAATTCTCTTGATAAATTTGTATATCTTGTTATTGATACACCATTTATAAATGCTATCAATACGAATTTTTAAATTTTCATTAAGACAATTAAATTAACTAAATTATTGTTCAAAATTCTTTCGTAGAAATTATTTTCTCAAGCACTAAACAAAGTCAGCTAAAAAAAAAAGGAAGTAAAGAAATATCCCATGTTGATACGGTAAATGTTGGAGGAGGTGTATAAAACTAAGGGCGTTGAGGGTAATGACTGCCGGCCCGGTGGCTTGGGTTTTAACCCCAGCTGAGAAGGGGTGGGCCACTAGCCGCCCCATTTTTTTAAAAAAATTGTTTATTTATAGTAGTATACTCCCTCCGTCCCAACACAAGTAGGACACAATAATTAAAAGAAAGTAGTGAATGTGTGGTAGAAAATAAAGAGAGATAATGAGTGAGGTAAATAGTAGTGTTGGTTGAATAAAATGAGTGATGGAAAATGGAGAGAGAGAATGAGTGAGATTAAATAGTGGGGTTGGTTGAATATAAATATATTACTATAACATTTCCATTTTGGATCCCTTTTTTTATTAGGGAAAGAAGTCCTACTTGTGCTGGGACGGAAGGAGTATCTTCCTTATTTAAAAATAATTAAAGTATGCAATTTCCTTATTTGTACATTATTTGCCTCATGAAAAATAGTTGCATGTTGCATCATTGCACAACAATTACTGGAGAATGATATTCCCTCTGCCCGAAAATAGTTATAGAATGATTTAATTATTCTAATGAAAATCTAAATCTTGTTATTGATAGTAATTATTGATGGTGTATCAATTACAACTATTAAATTTTCATTGGTATAATTAAATTAACCTATAACTATTAGTATTCAAAATTTATTCGTAGTTAACGAAACAAAATGTGAGAAGATTATTATTGGGGATGATAAGAGTGTATATTTAATGGGAATACATTGAGAAAAATATGCACAAGATGATGGTAAGGATTTTATGAAGGCGTGTGGATAAACATTTTGAGCACGATTTTTTTAATTTTATTTAAATGGTTCGTACGCAATTGAAATCATCTTACAAACCTCTAATGAGTTTCCTATGGAGTTTCACCACTTTGAAATCTATTACAACGAATGATATTTGTCTCTCTAGAATTCACTCATAAATATCCCACGCCATCTATTACTAACTATTATGAAAAGACATGTAACACCCGACATTCTATTGGGCATCACGTTATGGAGAAGGGGTCACTCGCCCCTTCAAATTTAGGTGGTGTTGATTTTACAAGTTTAAAGATTCCAATACTAAAAAGATGAATTTTTACACTATTCTTTTTGTTTGATTTCTAGGTGTCTCTTATACTTGGAAACATTTTTTACCCTTGATTTGCTTCTGTTTTCCCTGTCAATGAGACTGGTAACAACTACAAAATATTTGCTCCATCGGCTTCACTCAACATTCTGCTGCCAGGATTGCCTTTGTGTTTATATGTTGTTTCTACATGTGCGCGCCTTAGTGTGTTGTGTGAGCAAATAGGTTAGATTGTAAAACCGCATGGAAGGAGAGTACTCGCGCTTACCAGAGTCCCTAGAATAAGATGTGATCCGACCTGAAATTGTTGTCTATTTTCAGCCCCAGGAAGATTATAGGTCAGCTCAATTTTGACAATGTTGATGTTTAGTGACTCGCGGGTAGCCAACAGCCTCTACCTTCAAAATGGGAGCCGCCCATCCTCGTCAAGTGCACCTTTAAAATCTGAGCAAGTTGACACTTAATTCAAGTGTTGCATTTTCTCTCTTGTTTTCAGCCTTTTCCTATAGCCTGCCCGCCCAGCCAGCCAGAGCCAATGACTTGTGGGTTTAGGCATGAGCGGTAAGTGCCACCACTCCCCAACTGTTGGCAAATGAATGTTCAAATTTGACACTCAATGTCTAGTAGCATCTATCGGTTTCCTCCGTAAAACACCAAGGCAGTAATTCGGATGAGTCACTGTTTTTAGCAGGTTTATTTAGAAATCTCAGTGTTAACTTGGCCTATTCCCAGTTATCAGAAGATAACACATCATAATACAGTATGATGGTAATTGTTGCTAGTGTGCAGTTGCTCTCTTACTCGTCCCTTCAGGAAATGTGATGCTGCAAAAATTGTTCTGTAATATAAACAGTATAACCCTGCCGTCACATAAATGTTCCTAAAACTGAATCTGAATGTTGAAAAATTATTATTCTACTATGTTTCCGAGACAAAAGTTGATTTATGGCATAAAAGAAGAGTAGACAGGTATGGACGGTCTCTAAGAACATGTTCTACGAGGAAACTTACACAAACGCCCAACCAAGATATTGTTCTGTAATGTAAACCGTATAACCCTGCCGTCACAAAAATGTTCCTAAAACTGAATCTGAATGTTGAAAAATTATTAATCTACTACTATGTTTCCGAGACAAAAGTTGATTTATGGCATAAAAGAAGAGTAGACAGGTATGGACGGTCTCTAAGAACGTGTTCGAGGAAACTTGCACAAACGCCCAACTATATTCTACCACAATCAAATTTCCCATATCAATTCCACCTCATCTCATCCAAAATGAGAAGATGATTAATTTGGCAGCCACAAGATCAGCAATGGTATATTCACTTGTTTCTAAATGAATATCCATAATCACTAAACAACCAACTAAAATCTTGAAAGAAGATACGAAGATTTGCTAAATTAGAAGAGTAAAAGCAAACAAGATATTGAACATTAGAATCACCAAACATAAGTATAAATTGATGAAGCACACAAGTAAATAAAGATAAATCAAAATTCAAAATCCTTAGGGATTACATACTAAATCAGGGCAGATAATTCATTGTCTGATGAAAGGAAACAGCAAACTGAAAACAAAACCTGCTGTGAATTACGAGCAAAGCAAACCTCCTAATCCCCCTTCTTCCTGAAAGAACATCCTTCAGTAAGTCTGGCACGTCCCCCTGTTGGCTGGCACAGCACCGTCTGGCAGTTTCCACACACCACCACCGTCTGGGAGTGGCTGAATACCGTAGTTCTGTATTCAAAAATCAATATTTAGCATCTAATCTATCAAAGCCAAACGTATTTTTATAGAAAAAAAAATAGTATAATATATAAAAGAAAAAACTCACATGTTAAAGCAACCCTGGCACTTAACATCCTGCAGATATTAAATTAAACGTCCGTCAACGATTAAATGAATAACATGTACTACTTCTTTAACTAAATGAGTGTCCAAATTTTATTTTAATGGACATAAAATCTTGTACAATTTGGTGGCAAAATTCATATATAATCTTGTAATCTTCTTTACAAACATTTAGTTTTTGTATGTATAAAGAGACATGTGGAAAAAAAAATCGAAAAAAAAAAACATTTAAGAACAAAGTTATGATCAAAATTGACACTCATTTGGGACAAAAAATTCCTAGAAATGGACACTCAAATCAGTCATTGTTGAAGATACATACCATGAAGAAGGAGTTAGGAGATTGGACGAGACGCTTGAGCTTGTGTTTTCTTTTCTCGAGCTCGGCCGGAGGGTTCAACAAATCAACATCGTTTGGGAGAACCTTCATATTCATTAACACAAACAATCAAAAACTGGAAAATTACATCGAATCGAATGAACAAAAAAGAGAATAAAGATATAAACACACCATTTTTGCAAGAGGAAATGGGGGAACCGAAGCGGCGGCGGAGGAGGAGAGCGAGTAAACCCTAGGGAAGGAGCAACGGCGAGTGTGTTGTTAGCGATACGGACGTGCTTATAAACTGCTATTTGATGGAATCGGTGCCGTTAGATTGTCCAAGTTGGCTCAATCGCAGCCTTCCATATTACGCTAGGGCATCAGGGGTAACTATTTTTTATTTTCAATTCCTCACAAACCCATCGGCCTTGCATATTTTCTTAATGAAGTTGACACATTTTCATAATTCCTCTAAGGCTCTCCCCTGCACTTGGCATGCTTCATACCAAAATTTATGCTAGTCTTTAGCACGATCTGATAGTATCTATCAGATGCCTGCCTTAAAAAGTTTTTTTTTATCTTTCTTTTTTTTTTTTTTTTTTTCTGAGATCAGATCGTAACATAATTATTTATCTAAGTATATAGGTTGAGGGTGAATTGAGTTTTGACTTTTGATATAATTTGTATATAGGTTGAGGGTGAATTGAGTTTTGACTTTTGATATAATTTTCTAGCATAATTAACCTTACATATTCTAAAGGGGATACAAGTTGAAATAGCTTCCTTTGATGCAGTGGCGGATGCACATATGTTTCAGAGGGGTCAATTGACCCCCCTGAACTTTGTGTTTATTCCACTTCAACCCTTTGACTTATTTGTAAAATGATGTATGTCTCTCAATTGACCCCCCTCAAATCTATATAATATATATATATATATATATATATATTAAAGTTGGCCAAAAGAGCTATGGTGTTGACATGTGGACAAACAATGGAAAAAGCTTGCATTTGGAGAAGCCACATCAACAACATACTAATAAATAAGTGACTTTTCATTTTCTTTTCATTAGCTAATACTATTAGCTAATAATAATAGTTACTAAAAAGGGTAACTATAATAGTTAACTATTATAGTAACTATTACTATTATTAGTAATAGTTAACTAGTATAATAGTTAACCATTATAGTTAACTATTACTCTTATTAGTAATAGTTACTATTATAGTTAACTATATTAGTTAACTATTACTATTAATAGTATTAGTTAACAATATTAGTTACAATACAAGTTAAATATTACTATTAATAGTATTAGTTAACTATAATGGTTACTATTATAGTTAACTATATTAGTTAACTATTACTATTAATAGTATTAGTTAACAATATTAGTTACAATACAAGTTAAATATTACTATTAATAGTATTAGTTAACTATAATAATTACTATATTAGTTAACTATTACTATTAATAGTATTATTTAACTATAATAGTTACTATATAGTTAATTATTAATATTAATAGTATTAGTTAACCATAATAGTTACTTTATAAGTTATTTTTTACTATTAATAGTATTGGTTAACTATAATAGGCTACATACATTAATTATTACTATTATTAGTGTTAGTTAATTATAATAGTTATTATATAAGTTAGATTATTAATTTTTAATATTAATTAATCATAATAGTTACTATATCAATTAACTATTACTATTAATAATATTATGAAAGGAATTACCCTTACAGGCCGCCTTTGAGATTGACCGGGCATAGTTATGGCTGGCCCACGGATGGGCTTAACGCTTGAGCCCAACTCGTCCACCGATCTGGAATAGAGGTCAAGTAGAATCTGTTAAAAGTTTCAAAGACCAGCTCGCCTGCCAAGCCGTTCCAGCTTGCGTGATTCACCGATCTAGTAGCACCGACCTACAGACGGAAGTTACCCTGTCAATTCGGTCGTTGATCCAGCTCGTGACGACCAACCAGTCGAGGTTTCTAGAAGATCCCAGTGACCGCTCCCTTCCGCTTGGGCCCGGACCACTAAGGCTAGTTGGGCTTCAGTCCCCAACTCGAAACCCTACTATGGATAAGGATGACTTGAGTGACCTCACACAAGGACGAAGATGACCTCACCCTATCCACAACTTGGAGAGCAAGCCAGCCCCCTATAAGAGGGGAGTCCATCATCTATTTCGCAGGTTCATTCTCTCATTCGTTTTTACTCTCCATATTTCATTCTTGAGCAGACTAATTTACTCTCACGCCGGAGGGTCTTCGCCGGTGCAACCCCGGCTAAGCTCACGGTGTTCATTTTGCAGGTCTTAACTAGCATTCTGGGTATCCAAACCGCCGTTCCGGCCTTGATCACTTTTGTGCGTGATCAATTGGTTCCATTGTCGGGAAATTTGAGATAGCTTGTTAAGGCCTAAGCAATATCAAGGAGACTCCTCCCTGCTCTTTATTTCTGGTGGTCCCGACGAGCCAATGGCTGAAAATGCTGAGAACACCCATTCTGGGTACCTTCACATTCCCGGAGTCTTCATCCCTCCCGGAGATTCCCAACCTTTCCAACCTTCTCTTCAGCCGCCTACCGGAGTGCTGACTAGAGCTCAGGCCGCCCGCCTAGGCTCGCAAGCTGGAAATGCGCCATCCCAGGTGGATGAAATGAGAGACGGCGCGCCGCCGCCGACGGCTCACCCCACCAGTGAACGGCTGAACATGCCCAGAAACCCTCCGTTAATCTATGCTCAGCGTACCACCACCATTCCTCATGACGAAGCCGGACCAAGTGTTACAAACCTGGCCGGGGGAACGGCTGCGCAGGCGGCGGCGGTGAATTACCGTTTGGGTTTGCTATTGCAAATTTAAGAGCTGTACGGAGCTTTGGAAGCCCTAGGCCCAGAGAACATGGTGAATTTACCACCCTTGCCCTCTATGCCACGTGTTCCTCTCCAGCCTTGTGGCAACGCCCCGCTGGCTAACGTGAATGCCGTCAGGGATGCCGACAGAGTTCTAGATCTAGAGCAAGAAGTCTCGTCTCATCGGGAGCACCGGCGTGAGGATCGGGCTGGAGACATCGGAGCGGGCAATGTCCTTGGTCAAGGAATAGTTCCACCCCCACCTCGCAATGACAATCTCAATCAGCCGCCGCGCCGTAATCCCTCTGCGCGTCGTTCTCAGCACGGGAGTGAGGATGATCAAGAGTCAGCACGATCTGGGAATCCGAACGCCCGAGATGCCATGATCTTGGACTTACAGAGGCGAGTACATGAGATGGAAAAAGCGAAGAAAACGACGACCAAGTTGGCGAATACCATGGCTCCGTTTGCCCAGTGGATTCTAGAGAGCCCTCCTCAGCCTACTTTGAAACTCCCATCATTAAGCAAGTATACAGGGTCTGAGGACGCCCGTGACCACATCCACACTTTTGAAGCCATCATGGCCCTAGTGTCTCGCGACGACGATGTGCTTTGCAAGGCAATGGTCAGCACTTTAAATGGGCCCGCGCTGGCTTGGTTCCGAGCTCTACCTCCGGGCAGCATTGATAGCTGGGACGAGCTGAGGAGAAAGTTTGTCGAAAACTTTTCTACTTCGGGTGACCACAAGAAACGACCAACCGACTTGGCCATTGTGAAGCAGAGAGAGAATGAAACGAGCATGAGTTTCTATCAGAGGTTCAGAACCCTTGCTGAACAGATCGAGGGCATAACCGACGACATGGTGATGGTTTGCTTTACAGTTGGCATGAGTGACCCGAAACTCAGATTTGAATTTGATGTGAGCCCTCCGGAGACCAAAGGTGATATGTACGAGCGCGCATACCGAGTTGCTCTAGCTGAGCTAGCCCTTAAGCCAGAGCCCAACAAGGAAAAGGGCAAGGGACGAGCTGAATCTGATACGGCAGAGGGCAAGAACTATGATGAGAAAGATTATCACTCTCGGCGAGGAAAAAATCAAAGTCGTGGGACAGAGCGCTACAACCGCGGAAGCGAGCTTAAGGAGGATAAGGTGGATAATTTTACCCCTTTAACCAGAACGAGGAAAGAGATTATGAATGTAGTCGAGCTAGATCCACCTCGTCCTATGAAGGGGCACGAGGAGTCCAGGTGCGCCACAGGAAGATGGTGTTCCTTCCACAGGGACTACGGCCACAAAACAGAGAGTTGCTTAGCATTGAAAAGAGCTATTCAGCAACGAGTTGATTTGGGCGAGCTCGAGCGATTCGTTAAAAAGGAGGCTAAAAGGGAAAGAGAGAACAGAGGGAAGGCCGACGAGCACCACGAAGAGCGGGCTCCTCGTAAAAAGATCGGGGTGATCAGCGATGAAGCCTTGTCCATCACGGCCTTGAAGAGCCAGATTTACAGTCTGAAGAAAGTGCCTTTTGTGCCAGCTTGGAACAACAAAGAGGAAACCATCTCCTTCTCACCCAACGAGCTTGCAGCCAGTCGAGCGGCCCGTGAACAACCAATCGTATTGGAGGGGCGAATTGATAATTGCATAGTCGATAGACTCCTCGTTGATACAGGAGCAGCCCGAGACGTATTCTTCTATAAAAGCTTTCGAGATATGGAGCTGTCCGATAGTATGCTCGTCCCATACGCAGGTCGCTTAGAGGGATTTACCAACCACAAAGTGGAGGTGAAGGGTACAGTAGAATTGCTGGTCGAACTCGGCACCGTCCCATTCAAAGTTCAAGAGCTCGTGACATTCATGGTCATCGATGTCTGCAGCGATTACCACGCCATCTTGGGAGTTCCTAGCCAAGTGAGATTGGGTATGGTCGTCTCTCTACCCCATCAACGAGTCAAAATCCCCACACCAGCTGGAATAGGGTGTCTCTGTGGACGGGCCAGGGAATTTTTGGAGTATGTCGTAGAAACAAGAAAAGGGAAAAGGAAATATGAGCTCGATACCCCCGAGGAGAAAGTGACCATCTCGAAAACGATCAGAACCCGAGAAGCAATGAATATCGGAGTTATCAACGAGGTGAAGTCCGACGAGGAAATTACCGGAGAAATCATCAACCTCAAGAGGGAAGTAAGTGGCAGAATCAAAGAGGAAGCCCCGGGCATCGAATGAGAGGAGGTGGAGAAAATAACGGACATTATTGTGGACACCTTGCAATTTAGGGAAAGCCCCGAACTGAAACCCATCGACAAGCTAGAAGAGGTCGTTATCAATCCTTCCTTTCCCGAGCAGAAAGTTAAGATAGGAAGACAACTGACCCCAGGGGAACGGGCCAACCTGCTTAATCTTCTACGTGCTAGCATCGACATCTTTGCATGGCGAGTAGAGGATATGAGGGGAATTAGGGAAGAAATAGCCATGCACGAGCTGAATGTGGATCCTGGATTCCAACCAGTTAAACAAAAACGAAGAGCGTTTTCGTCAGATAAGCAGCAAGCCATCAGGGAAGAGGTAAACAAGTTGTTACGGGCTGGAATAATCAAGGAGGCCTACTACCCGTCGTGGCTGGCCAACGTGGTCATGGTAAAGAAGGCTAACGGCAAATAGAGGATGTGCGTCGACTTTACCGACCTCAACAAAGCCTGCCCAAGGATTGTTTTCCCTTACCAAGGATAGATAAGCTCGTCGATTCAATAGCCGGTCACAAGGTCTTAAGCTTCCTGGACGCCTACTCGGGCTATCACCAGATAAAAATGGCCAAGCAGGATATCGAGAAAACAGCCTTCCAGACAAGTGAAGGAACCTACTGCTACCAGAAGATGCCTTTTGGCCTGAAGAACGCGGGGGCCACGTACCAGCGTATGGTGAGCAAGGTATTCAAAGATCAGCTCGGCAGAAACATGGAGGCATATGTGGACGACATGGTAATCAAAACAAAGGAGGGTGATCACTGCCCCGACCTGCTTGAAACGTTCGCGACACACCGAGCTAATGAGATGAAATTAAACCCGAGCAAGTGTGTGTTTGGGGTCACAGCGGGAAAGTTCCTGGGTTTTATGGTCTCCCAGAGGGGAATTGAAGCAAACCCCAAAAAAATCTCTGCTCTCCTAAACATGAGAGAGCCGGCGTCAATCAAGGAAGTTCAGAGGTTGAACGGTCGAGTGGCAGCATTGGGTCGGTTCATTGCCAAGTCGGCTGAACGATCTCTTCCCTTCTTTAAAACTCTCAAAGGCGGCAAAGAGTTTGAATGGACAAAGGAGTGCTCAGAAGCTTTCCAAGAGCTAAAAGAATACTTGAGCAGACCACCAATACTTAGCAGCCCTGTTCTGGGAGAAACATTGTACGTATATCTGGCCGCATCGGACCGAGCTGTTGCGACTGTCCTGACGAGGGAGGACAAGGGGATGAAGCATGTGTTCTACGTTAGCAAAGCATTGAATGATGTGGAATCCCGCTACTTCAATGCGGAAAAGTTGGCGTACGCCGTTGTGGTCGCAGCTCGGAAGCTGAGAGCATATTTCTCCGCCCATTCAATTGTCATTTACACTAACACTCCATTGAGAAAGATACTGCACAAGCCCGATAGCTCAGGGCGGTTGCTCAACTGGTCGATTGAATTGACGGAGTTCGATATCTCCTATCAGCCGAGGAAAACTCTGCAAGCTCAACCCCTCGCTGACTTCGTAGTAGAAACTACATTTAGCCTCGACGGTAGCCAACCATCCCCAGTAGAGCCCGATCAACTAAGAGGCATAGATATACCGTCCAATTGTTGGCAACTTTTTGTTGACGGGTCGGCCGCTAAGAATTGCGGTGCTGGCGTAGTCCTGCTCGAGCCCGGCAACAGCGAGATCATCGAGAAAATACTAAGGTTTAAGTTCCCGACCTCAAACAATCAGGCTGAGTACGAAGCACTGATAGCTGGAATCGACCTGGCAAAGCATATAGGAGCCACCAAGCTTCAGGCTCACACCGATTCTCAGCTCGTTGTATACCAGTTGAAGGGGGAGTATGAGGCCATCAATCCTGTCCTCTCGAAGTACAAAGTTTTGGTTCAAGAGTTGGTGAAAACTTTTGAGTTCTGGCAGATCGTCCAAGTCGCCAGGAAAGACAATGCGCGGGTGGACCTGCTCTCAAAGTTAGCAACGATGGAAACCGAGGAAGTAGACCGACCCAAATGGATTGAATTCGTGGAGAAAGCGGCCATTGAGAGAGTTCAAATAATGGAGATTGGTGAAGCAAGCGAAACTCCTCCCAACTGGGTGGACGACCTCAAAAATTTCATCGAGAAGGAAGAACTCCCTCGGGATGGAGAAAAGGCGAAGATGGTAAAAAGAAAAGCACCCAGGTTCACCATAGTTGATGGTGTGTTGTATAGGAGGTCGTTTGTCAAGCCACTGCTAAGGTGTGTACCCCCCGATCAAACTCTTAGCTTGATGGAGGAAGTGCACGAGGGAATCTGCGGGGGACACCCGGGTGCTAGAACCCTGGCAGAGAAAATCATAACATTAGGATACTACTGGCCTACAATGAGAAGGGAGGCCGTTGAATATGTCCAAAAATGTGATAAATGCCAGAGGTATGCAGATATCCCCCGTCTCCCAGCAACAGAGCAGACTCCGGTAGTTGGTTGTTGGCCGTTCCACATGTGGGGAATAGATATGATTGGGCCTTTCCCTTTGGCACGAGGAAAATTGAAATACGCCGTGGTGACAGTTGATTATTTTACAAAGTGGATAGAGGCTAAGGCGCTGGCAGAAATCACCGAAGAAAATGTGCTGAACTTTGTGCATGATCATATATGGTGCCGCTTCGGAGTGCCCAAGCACATAGTCTCGGACAGAGGGTTGCAGTTCTCAGACCGCTTCACTACAGAATGTGCTCGCCTCGGGGTTAAACATACGAAGTCATCAGTATCATACCCCCAGGGAAATGGTCAAGCTGAAGCCGCAAACAAGTTGGTGATGGATGCTCTTCACATGAATTTAACAGGACGAGCTGGGAAGTGGGTGGATGAGCTCCCCCTCGCTCTCTGGGCAATTCGGACCACAACCAGAGGACCTACCGGAGAGACTCCCTTCGCTCTGACTTACGGCTCTGAAGCTATGGCACCGGCCGAGCTCGCACTCCCCACGGCCCGGGTGTCTTTCTTCAATGAGGGATTAAATGAAATGAGAAGGAGAACAGATTTAGACCTGCTCGATGAAAGAAGGCTGGATGCTCATCTCAGGTCGTTGAATTATAAGCAGAAGACCAAAAGGTATCACGACCAGAAAGTTAAGAAGAGGACCTTCCAGCTCGGTGACTTGGTCCTAAGAAAGATTGAAGCAACGAGCAGGAAAGCTCAGCAGAACAAGCTTTTTCCCAACTGGGAAGGACCATTCGTTGTGACAAGAATAGTGCGAGAAGGGACGAACATGCTAGCAACTCCAGAAGGCCATGAGCTCAAGAACCCGTGGCACTCCACCAACTTGAGAAAATACTATCACTAGCTGTTAGAAGTTATGTTTAGATCATTTGGAAAGGGTAGCTCTTTTCGAGCACTTTCATGTTTGCCGTTCTGTAACCAGGAAGATATTCCTTTATTAGCACTTTTAATGGAATTACCCCTTATTGAATCACGGTGTTCATTTAGTCCTGCTCCGAGCAGGCATCACATCGCTCGTACCAAACGAGCTCAAGCCTTGCTCTTAGCAAGCATTGGGTAAGTCCTGCTCCGAGCAGGCATCACATTGCTCGTACCAAACGAGCTCAAGCCTTGCTCTTAGCAAGCATTGGGTAAGTCCTGCTCCGAGCAGGCGTCACATTGCTCGTACCAAACGAGCTCAAGCCTTGCTCTTAGCAAGACGAGCTCAAGCCTTGCTCTTAGCAAGCATTGGGTAAGTCATGCCCCAAGCAGGCGTCACATCGCTCGTACCAAACGAGCTCAAGCCTTGCTCTTAGCAAGCATTGGGTAAGTCATGCCCCGAGCAGGCGTCACATAGCTCGTACCAAACGAGCTCAAGCCTTGCTCTTAGCAAGCATTGGGTAAGTCATGCTCCGAGCAGGCGTCACATCGCTCGTACCAAACGAGCTCAAGCCTTGCTCTTAGCAAGCATTGGGTAAGTCCTGCTCCGAGCAGGCGTCACATCGCTCTCAAGCCTTGCTCTTAGCAAGCATTGGGTAAGTCCTGCTCCGAGCAGGTATCACATCGCTCGTACCAAACGAGCTCAAGCCTTGCTCTTAGCAAGCATTGGGTAAGTCCTGCTCCGAGCAGGCATCACGTCGCTCGTACCAAACGAGCTCAAGCTGTTTCAAACAAATCTGGTGAATCCCGATCTGACCAAACAACATAAGAAAGAGTTCATTTACTAAGGGGATCAACAGCCGACCCCGTGGCTTACATGACTAAAGTTAATTACAAAAGAAAAAGAAAGTACAAGGAAATAAATACTAAACGTCGGCTTGCTCGTCATCACCCCCAATCAATTCATCAATCATAGCTTCACTCTCTTCACGAGCTCGCTCAGCTTCCCTCCTAGGCAGCACAGTATCAACGTTCTCGGGAAGTAGCTCAGGAGCGACCCAGGGATCTTTCTTATCTGTCTCATCCTCCCCAGCTAGTTGCTCCAGCTCCTCTGAATTGAAAGGAATCATAGCGTGTGCGCGCCGAGCAAACTCGTTGAATTGAATATTGGATGACTCCACCAAATCGGCCAGCACCTCAGGGTCTTGAGGAAGCAAACCCCGACCATAGGCATCCCTCAGCCCGTGCCTATGACCAGTCTTCCAATAGGGGAAAGCTTTGGACATCAACACCTCCTCATACCTCTCAGATTTTTCGTATTCATCAATAATAGCCTCTTTATTAGGCGAGGTGAACGAGGCAAGCGTCTCTTTGAGATGAGCCAATTCTTGTTCCAAGTCGTTGGAACGAGCCTGAGCCTCCCTGGTCCGACCTATGGAAAGGCCTAACTCTGCCTGCACCTTATCAACCTTATCCTGCTCGGCCTTTAAGGCTGCCTCAACTCTTCTCGCCTCAGCCTGGCTCTCCTCCGCTAACTTCTCAGCAACGGTTGCTTTTCTTCTCTCCTCCTCCAACTCCTTATGAAGGGCAGCCAATTCCTTTTCTATCTCAACCAAGGTCGACGCCTTACTGTTTGCTCGGTCCTCCAATTCTTCGCCGGTCTGAGATAAACGCGCAGCTAAAGTGGAGAGCTACAAAGGAGAACAACAGTAAGAAATAAATAAAGCGCCAATCAGAAACGAAAGCGTAAACCCACGATGATACCTCAGAAATAACCAGGCCCATGCGGTCGCGCAGGACAGAAGGAGAAACTAGCTCTTCTTTCAGTCTATCCAGATGATCGAGGTCCACGGCATGACAAAGAACCGCACGACCAAGCCCCACCTTGATACCCGTACGTGCGTTCAGATTTAGGCCCCTCAACGGGGTCACATTCCCAACTGGTTGGCGATGCTCTCAATATCCTCCTCGGTACACGCCTTGGAAATCTCCTCCCTAATGACCAAACCTCTAGCGATTGGCTTTTTTGCCAAAGGGATGTGGTCGTCGGGATCTTGAGAGCGGTCCCTTTTCTTGGACGCCGCCGTCTCCGGTCGATCTGTGAGCTTTCTGGCGACATCGGGACGAGATAGAGCTGTAGAGGAACCTCCTGCCGTCTTCACCAACCCTCCTGACTCCCTCGTCTTCAACCCGTCATGACTAGCCAGGGGAACATTGGCTGGCGCCTTTTTCGTCAGCTCAGCCTGACGAGTTTTAGAACGCTCTTTAGACAGCGTTGAGTTGGTACTCTTGTTCAGACTGCCGAGCTGACGGAAGGACAGCTTGGTCTTTTTATTCTGCGCATCAGCCATGAGTTGCTCTCCATGACCACTCATATCTGCACGAGAAATAAGACAACAATTAGACTCCGATGAGACAGAACTAAGAAGCATAAGTTTAAATTTTCACCCCCGAAAAGCTCGAACTTCCAACACGGTGCAGACGAGCTCAAACACAAAGGACAGTCCACCTCGAACACACAACCTTCATGCATCACCCATCCAGGATAACGACGATCTCGAGCTATGAAAACAAGGGCTCGATTCCCTCATCATAACAGCCAGCCAACCCAGCTCGCGCAAAATAACACGCCCGTGTCTCAAGCTCTTCCCAGTTCACCGCCCAATCATCTCCTCGTAGGGACCAACCAGTTAGTTAATGCCCTCTCTAAGTCATCGCTCCAGTCAGGCTCCCATACTTCCGAACCCCGACCAAGTTTCCCCTGAGAACAGTCAAACTCCCATCCATTCCTGCTCTCCACCAATATGATGTGGTTAGCAAAGGAGTTGAGCTTCCCGGAAAGACATGCAGCAAACGAGGAGCGCTAGGGACAGCACCCAAAAAGACCGTTTTATAGGGGGGATCAGCTCCCTGCTTCACTCGGGATGTCCTAAAGAACTTCCTGAACACACTCATACATGGTTCGAAACCAAGATGGCGACAAACCACCAAAACTATTTATCGACCTGATGGCATTAGCCACGAGCTATATGGGTACCGACGCGGTCCCCGTCAAAAACTGATTAAGGAAAGGGTCCATAGGCAACCTAAGGCCCTGCTCGAACTGACCGACATAGAAGGCCACTCGCTCTTTATCTCTTATTAGTGAATCAATGGGCACGCTCCCTTTGGGAACATAAGTTATTTTATAGTCAGCTCGGCTTATTCTGTACTCCGAGTATACTTTATTGACAAGTTTTATTTGATACGCCGTTGGTCGTTGGTGGGGGAGAAACGCGCTATAAATCGCCGGGCGAAGGTTCAGCGCCCAATTGGCGAGAAGACATAGGTGTTGCCGATCGAGCAAGTTCCTTCTCTATATAGTCAAAACCCATATTCTCAATAATTCTAATGTCCGCCTCGTCCTCCTCATTGACCTAAGATGCATTTGACTCTCCACATCACATCCTCCATCCTCGCTCCTTGAGACAATATCTTCTTCGCCCTCTAAGGGAAAAGGCTCGTGCTCGTTTCCTCCACATGGCGATACGAGGAAATGGGGTCT